>OX419341.1:1297500-1402500 GCA_948470475.1 Galaxea fascicularis | reverse complement strand
AGTTTTACCCCCAGGAGGTGCTAGCACTCTGAAATAAAGAAGAAAATGCATTTGTCACCACTGATCACAGCTTGAGATCGACAGGGCTTTCTACAGTACAGCAGTGTTGCCAAGATATGCTGAACATATGTTTATCAAGGAGTCAACAGGATGTGAGGAAACATCTTGCTTTAGAGACAGATAGCTGGCAGCCAGCAAAAATCACCACTAACTTTATGTTCCCAGCCTGTTACTTGGCTTGTAAATTCCTCTGATTCTTTAGTCGTTTCCTGGTTTTTACTCTAAAACTTTCTGACAACCCTGAGCCAGGAATACACTTGACAGCCATCTCAAACTGGACTGCTGACTACACTCGCAGGTAAACAAAAGAGACATACATGGAAATAAATGGCTCACAAAAATATAGTACTTTGTCACTTAATAATAACAAACAAGTAAGCTAACAGCCCATGGAGCTGAACTCTTTAAAGAAGCAAATGCTTCAAAGAAGCTTTATTTATGGTAGATCTTCAGAGAATGCTGATTAAAAAAAGTATTAGGTCAAGCACTGCCACAATTTGATCATTTACATAAATATTACACAATGAGAAGTTCAGATTCCAAATAACCTGGATGCTAGCTTTTCAAGATCATTTCCAGAAATCCTAATTTACTCAGAGGATACCAAGAAACCTAATTAATCTTTAAAACAGCCACTTATGATTCTTCACATAAAATTAGAAATTCCTTCTCAAAGTTATTCCATGTTACAGAATCTGCTGGGTATGCTTTACGCTTGCCTCTTGTTTCCCATATGTACATGTATTTCATAGCGAAATGTTTTCTTGGTTAAACGGGTGAAAGGGAATGCAAAAGAAGAGATCAACTTTCCTATGCTACAATCTTGGACAAAACTGTTGAGAAAATTGAGCTCCAAAGCCTCTTTTTGTGACAACACTAACAACCGAGTTTCACTACCCCCCCCCCCCCCCCCCATTCAATGTTGTTTGTGGTTCCTAAACGTTTCCCTAAGAATTGCAGCTTCCTAAATTCAACATTGAATAGGGGGAGGGGAAGGGGGAAGTGACTGTAGTAATACTATCGAGCCAGAGGTTTTCGTGAACGATTTTTGGACGCAAAGAGGCCAGTTTTCTCAAGTAGTTTTGTCCAAGATTGTATAACAGTGAAGTTGTGAAAAACGTGCGACGCACGCAGTCCAGTAAGCTGCTTTTGCCATTGATGATTGGAACATGTGGTCCTTAAAAACTCCAATTGGTTAGACGAGAAGTTATGTCTTATTTAGAGAAATTATGCGTATTTTTTGAGACTCCTAGAAAGCATTTGCTTTGATGGTTCTCTGCTTTTAAGTAACAATGAAGAGTAGCATCATTAATATGGGCTAAACTGACGCACAAAGGCAGTTGAACATTACATTTTCAGCACTCGGTAAGGGAATGGAAGCTGTGAAGGTGGTGGAAACGTGTACTTAACAGTGGCTTCCATTCACACTATTGACGTAGAAACTGATTTTGAACATGCCCAATAGCAAAAATATACAACTTTCTTGGCTTGCGAAAGGTATCGAGACGATCGATGACGCTATGTTCGTCACCATTTCACCAAAGTAAAAGCTACAAATTGTTTCAGTAGTTAGGTGTAAAATCCACATTTGTTAGCGCCAAACAGGTCACAGTAAAGCGATGTTTTTCGCACGAACACTGAAGGACGTATAAGTCACGTAATTACATAATTTTCTTGTCACAGTGTATTCCGTGCGTGACACATGTCTCGCAAGTGTGAATCGTGTGTTGCAGTGGACTAAATGCTGCTACCGCCTCACAGGAAAACCAAATATGTCATTTTTGGATCCACAAAATGATTAAAAGGGTTAGATGCTTGGATTTGGGACGATTAACAGCACGAAGTATTGGCATTTCAACGATTAACAACGGTTAACAGTGGTTTTACTCTAAAGAGAAGTGATGGTCTATTGTCTTGTTTAGCATCTGTTGTTAACCGTTAAAATTGTCTGTTAATCGTTGTTTTATCGATTAATGTCGTGTCTTTTGCTAAGTTAACCGTCATATACCGAATGGGATGTTTAGATATCTGCTAATATAGCCGCTTAACGAAACATGTGTTGCCGGGATTTGGAGCGGCTGCTCCCGCGGGATGTAACCATTTGCGATCGCACACTCATTAGTTACGTTTCACATTTATCAGTAATGTCTTCATAAAGACAAATGACCTAACGCTTTACCCAGGATGAGGACCACATGCCAAAAGTGACAGAAATCTCGCTTTGCAAAATAGCCGTTTTTCTCGTAATTCATTTAATTCACGCGTAATTTGCTGAAATTTTATAAACTTGGGGATCTACTTTTAGGATCATTATATTTCCACGAAATAAAAATATTAAACCAACACAGCTCTATTTTATAACAGCCCCAGATGGGTGACTAAAATCAGCTCCTTAGTCCTTTGAACTCGTGCGCTACAAAGAAAATTCCGAAAAGGTCTCGTACACAATCTTGGACAAAACTGTTGAGAAAATTGAGCTCCAAAGCCTCTTTTTGTGACAACACTAACAACCGAGTTTCACTACCCCCCCCCCCCCCCCCCATTCAATGTTGTTTGTGGTTCCTAAACGTTTCCCTAAGAATTGCAGCTTCCTAAATTCAACATTGAATAGGGGGAGGGGAAGGGGGAAGTGACTGTAGTAATACTATCGAGCCAGAGGTTTTCGTGAACGATTTTTGGACGCAAAGAGGCCAGTTTTCTCAAGTAGTTTTGTCCAAGATTGTATAACAGTGAAGTTGTGAAAAACGTGCGACGCACGCAGTCCAGTAAGCTGCTTTTGCCATTGATGATTGGAACATGTGGTCCTTAAAAACTCCAATTGGTTAGACGAGAAGTTATGTCTTATTTAGAGAAATTATGCGTATTTTTTGAGACTCCTAGAAAGCATTTGCTTTGATGGTTCTCTGCTTTTAAGTAACAATGAAGAGTAGCATCATTAATATGGGCTAAACTGACGCACAAAGGCAGTTGAACATTACATTTTCAGCACTCGGTAAGGGAATGGAAGCTGTGAAGGTGGTGGAAACGTGTACTTAACAGTGGCTTCCATTCACACTATTGACGTAGAAACTGATTTTGAACATGCCCAATAGCAAAAATATACAACTTTCTTGGCTTGCGAAAGGTATCGAGACGATCGATGACGCTATGTTCGTCACCATTTCACCAAAGTAAAAGCTACAAATTGTTTCAGTAGTTAGGTGTAAAATCCACATTTGTTAGCGCCAAACAGGTCACAGTAAAGCGATGTTTTTCGCACGAACACTGAAGGACGTATAAGTCACGTAATTACATAATTTTCTTGTCACAGTGTATTCCGTGCGTGACACATGTCTCGCAAGTGTGAATCGTGTGTTGCAGTGGACTAAATGCTGCTACCGCCTCACAGGAAAACCAAATATGTCATTTTTGGATCCACAAAATGATTAAAAGGGTTAGATGCTTGGATTTGGGACGATTAACAGCACGAAGTATTGGCATTTCAACGATTAACAACGGTTAACAGTGGTTTTACTCTAAAGAGAAGTGATGGTCTATTGTCTTGTTTAGCATCTGTTGTTAACCGTTAAAATTGTCTGTTAATCGTTGTTTTATCGATTAATGTCGTGTCTTTTGCTAAGTTAACCGTCATATACCGAATGGGATGTTTAGATATCTGCTAATATAGCCGCTTAACGAAACATGTGTTGCCGGGATTTGGAGCGGCTGCTCCCGCGGGATGTAACCATTTGCGATCGCACACTCATTAGTTACGTTTCACATTTATCAGTAATGTCTTCATAAAGACAAATGACCTAACGCTTTACCCAGGATGAGGACCACATGCCAAAAGTGACAGAAATCTCGCTTTGCAAAATAGCCGTTTTTCTCGTAATTCATTTAATTCACGCGTAATTTGCTGAAATTTTATAAACTTGGGGATCTACTTTTAGGATCATTATATTTCCACGAAATAAAAATATTAAACCAACACAGCTCTATTTTATAACAGCCCCAGATGGGTGACTAAAATCAGCTCCTTAGTCCTTTGAACTCGTGCGCTACAAAGAAAATTCCGAAAAGGTCTCGTACACAATCTTGGACAAAACTGTTGAGAAAATTGAGCTCCAAAGCCTCTTTTTGTGACAACACTAACAACCGAGTTTCACTACCCCCCCCCCCCCCCATTCAATGTTGTTTGTGGTTCCTAAACGTTTCCCTAAGAATTGCAGCTTCCTAAATTCAACATTGAATAGGGGGAGGGGAAGGGGGAAGTGACTGTAGTAATGCTATCGAGCCAGAGGTTTTCGTGAACGATTTTTGGACGCAAAGAGGCCAGTTTTCTCAAGTAGTTTTGTCCAAGATTGTAGATTTGTTTTTCAAACATGATCTGTACTTGTCTTCTAAAAATGGTTCACAGCTGAACACAGCTGAAACTTTATTAGAGCGTAACTCAACAAAGCTGCAAACTCTTAGGTATAGGAAAACCAGCATGAGATTAGCTATCTTAGGTTTTCCATTAATTAAGATGTAAATCTTTTGTCACAGCAACACCCTCTTGTATTTCAGACAATTTTCACATTGAGGAAAACACCCAAGACTGTCACACACGGTATAAAACAGAAAAACACACCATGACAGAATAACAACTATAAACTGGTCAGGTATCATTGCAGGAAAAAGAAACAGTAGGAAACTTGGCATTGAGATTTTCAGAAATGCAGAACATCAATATTTACTAAAGCCAACATGTATAACACTTTTCTTGCTTGCAAAAAAAACAAAAAAACATTAAAATTAATTGAAAATAATAATTGTCCAATGCCCCATAATCACACCTCCAGTTCAGCAAAAAAAAGGAAAGTTTGTGTAATATAGAGAAATTTTGTAATATGAAATTGAGTCTTTTACTAGACACCATCTCTTCTCTCTATCAATATTCTTTTTGATATTGATGTATAATATTGCAAAAACCAACTTCCTACAAACAACAGACACCGATATTGAGTATTAAAAGCCTTCCTGTGAAAAACACTTATCAAGAGGCAAAATTTAGAGGCCACTTAAGTAGCTTGGTATTAAGTATAGCTAACTGTGTGAGTTATAATCACATCTTATCAATATGGGAATATACTTTCAAGGTTTAATGAAAAATGTCAACTCTGTCTTGTAACTGCATTATATGTGAAGATCAAGACTTCCACAACTAAAGATCAGATAATGCTGAGAAAACTTAGTATTGTCAAGTTGTGCAACACTGATTTTTCACACCAATTTAATAGTATGTTAGTGTCTTGTTTCATCAGAATTCAACATTATGTGATGACACTGTCATGCCAACCGAAGCCAAAATGCCAAAGCAAATCAATGATAGATACTGAAGTGTTATCAAAACTGAAGACTTAAAAATGTTTTTAGTTTGTGTGTATGTGTGACTTGAAACCAGAATGACTCAATCACTTCACGATCATCTTTTCAATAACAGAATAAAACAACCAGGCACTTGGCATTCATGATCAAAATAAATTATACTTGCTGAATTGTGTGACTACAAAAGCAAGTTGGCTTATTATACTAGTCCATTTCCATTGCTTCATATTTTACAGAACAATTAAATGCAGACAAAGATTGATCATGAGATAAAGTGTTGAGATATGAATTTTAACACAACGCCCCGTAAAAAGCAATCATATGATTTGCACCCTTTGTCATTCTCGCATCATTGGGCATCGACTAATAAGCTTATAAGACTGCTAAATTAGAATGCTAAATATTTAACTAAGATCGAGAAAATAATAACACTGCAGTTAAAGAGGAACAGGTGTATGAAATAGTGACTGCAATCAGCGTGAAATAAGGTGAATGATAAACAAAACAAGTCAAATTTGGCTTCAGATTGTACATAATTTATGGCTGCGTGGATGTCGCCCTTAATTACAAATTCGCGTAGAACAGAACTTCTCTGCTTTGGTGAACACAGCACCGAATCAAAATTTAAAAGACAAGTTTAAAAAGATAAGAAAAAACATCGTTTTGAATTTGTGAAATGAAGCGCAATGTTTACGTCTGAGAATGCGAAAAATCAATTTTCGGCATGTAATACAATACGATCTATTCAATTGGTGTGCGAGAGAAACAGCGTGTACTGTATATGAAAAAACGCGGCAAGATTGTCTGGCATAAATTTCTATACTGAAATAATATATGACAGAAAACATAGAATGTGTTGTGCCTTCACAATGCGATTTGAGTGGCAGAAATAGCTCTGAAGGGGCCGTATTCTTGACAAACCAAGACATCAATATACAACAAAGAACAAATTGAATTTAAGGTTATATGAAGAAGTTCGTTCATGCTTTTCAATCGAGCTGAAATAAGCGACAAGGAACTTACATAAGCAGAACGCAAGTTTAAAGTAAACAATATTCGTTTAAACTTAACTGCGGATGACGTCTAGCGAATGAAAGGTGATTTCGTTATAGCACAGAAAGCACAATAATCTCGATGGACATTGCGACAACGAAATTTGTCTGCTACTCAAATCGCGCGCGAATGAGCTGAAGACAACTTACTTTGTGGAAATATTGGTAGCCTCCGTGACACCAACTTGGTTTTCGGTACTTGTCATTTCCGTATACTGCACTTTAACGCTCCGCAGTAAAACGTTTGAAATCTCCCTCGCAAAAGCGACTGCTCGAAGCCCGTTGATACAAAATTTATGACAGGAAGTTACGATAATAACAGTAAGATTCCCGGATGAAGAGAACCCACTGGAAAAGATTTCAAATGGCTTTACTTCCCTCCGCGTTTTTGATTGGTCCGTATGCCAACAGTTGGGAATTTTTCCGCTATTTGATTGGTCGTCTTAACAAAGATTGACTTGAAAGGGACCGCATGGTCGCTTGTCTGCTCTTTCGGCGGGATTTTCATTGTTTGTGTGTAAAATTACTAGAAATGTTTTCTTTCAGTTTCGACCTATGACTCTGAAACTATAAGTTTCTAACTCCACTGGAAAAGTCAAACCTAACCATGGGAGCTGAGTGTGGTTTTCAAACCAAGCAACAGCTAAATGAGTGTCTTTTGCGTTACCCTTGGTCTGAACACCCTCTTCCTCCTGTTCATAGAGCTTGTAGAGACGGTAACTTGCTCAGCTTAACTTATTTGACCATTCAAGGAGACAGACTGGAAGTTTTTCGCTCCATAAATGAACAAGATCAGTTTTTAATGTGGACCCCAGCACACTGGGCGGCTTACTTTGGAAAGGTTAGTTTAGCTTCTTGTACAGGAGCGGCGATCTTGAAAAGTTAGTGTACTGGCGTGAAAAGTCATTTTCAAAGGGTTGTAAAAAGTCTTCATTAATTTCTGTTTTCCATGTACTAAACTTCCGATCCTAGTAAAACCTAAACTCCAGTTCCTTTACTTGGTACAAGAGGATTGAAAAGCCGATGTTTTCAGCCAGGGTGGATGTACAAACTGAGAAAGTTGGTTGTGTTTGTTGTTCGGTTGCATGGTCACGACGTATAAGAACGAGCCAACAGCTCACCAAAAATCTAATTTTGGCGTGAAAAGAATCTGACGCACTGAAGAACGCGGAAAAGCAGAATATTGAATCTGGGTTATATCCTGCACCTGAGATCAGAGATCGATGCGAGGGAAAAATATTTAAGCTTAAGCTTATGTTTCGTGACTTTTCCTTTCCTGCATGAAAACAAGCGTGATCGTCTGGCTTCCCGAAAAAAAACGCAAGTCATGGTTCTAATTGTTTTGTTAGATTGCTCCCCTTCAGAAGGCTGTTTTTGTAAAAAGAATAAACCGCTTAGCAATTCTCAAAATTAGTCAAAACATTTTCTGCCACTCTGATACCGTCTCAGGTGTTTTGGTTAAAGCCGTCTTCATTTCTCTTCGTGCTGTTTTGAAAGCGTTAATTTAATGCTCCAAGCAACGTTAAAACGTTGAATATCACATCCAGCATAATCGATATGAATTGAAATACCATCTGAAATCATGCCAAATGCCGACCAAGAATTTTGGCCAAACAACATCTAATGCGAGATGCTAAACCAATGGAACCGTTCAAATTGTAATTTTTGGTCCACACTTGAGTCATTCTGCTTAGCCAAGTAAAGCTATTACAGGCTATTACAGAGTTGGTTACTCCTGCTTTCCGGTGAAAGATGCCACTCTGCAAATTGATTTCAATAGTTTACATTTTTGCTAAGTGAATTTGTGTGGACAAAGAAACCACTTAGTGATGTATTATGAGGGATAGTGCACTGTGAGGTTAAAGGAAGCAGGAGCTCGAGATGAACACAGTCATATTGAACTTACTGAAGATTGTTTATCTCTATAGCATAGGGCAGGGTGGCTGCTGAGCAAATATTTGGTAGAAAATAATCACAGAGGAAATAACTGGCAAAATTGCCTATTTATCATATCACACTTGATCCAAGTTGCACAATCACATAAGAATAATTGTATGTCTGAATTAGAAGGAAGTTAAGGTATTTGTGGATGGTGTTTAGCTCAAGTGAGCTAAATTTCAACTAACACCAGCTTGGGATTATAGACAACAGTGATTATGTTCATTTTTAGGTGGATTGCTTGAAGCGACTTGCTGAATGTGGATTGAACATTGATGTTTGTGAAGGAAGGTTTGAGCAGTCACCGACACATCTTGCAGCATTTGCTGGTCATGCTGAAGTCCTTCATTGGTTACTTCAGAATGGTGCTTTTTCACAAAAACTCGTAAGTATTCTTGGAAATTTATTTTTCGATTCATCAAAAAACTTGACATACCTTCTTACTGGAAGCACAACAAAAACAATGCCTGAAGTTAAACGCTTGTGAAAATGTCTTGCCACATGATGTGGTACATGTATGTAGTAAGAATGACTGTGTGCAGTCACTAAGATCTTCACTCTGATACTGCAGGATAGTTTAGGAGAAACCCCAGTCCATAAGGCAGCCAGAGGAGGAAATTCACAATGTTTGAGATTGCTGCAGGCATTTGGAACTCCTTTGAGGTATGATGAAACAGGTTGTTGAGACAGAGTCCAATTACTGAAGTTCCTGCAAACTTGGTTGGGCCCTCCAACAACAGGGATTCAGCTGTTTTAAATTTTTGAACTTAGTGAAAGTTGAAAGTCTCCATCTTCTTAAGAATATATTTTTCTTTCTTTAAACAATTAAGTTAAATGAATTACACATTTACCCTAGAGAGCCAAGGTTAGTACCAACAAATTAAAATGAAAGTGGATTTCACAAGATTGGGATGCTTTTAATAGGCTTGCATGAAATGGATCCCAGAGTATATACATGTATTATGGTTTCAGAATGCTTTGGAAAGTTTTTATGGTTCATGTATAAAACCCTTACCTACCTGATTAAAAGAGATTGCATTTGAATTTTTTGACAGTGGTTTGTTTTTGTCTTCAGCACATTTAACATGTACCGCCAAACACCCTGTGACCTTGCTTCCTCTCTTGGTTATGACCAGTGTGCTCAGTTTTTAAGAAGCCATGGCTGTGCTACAGGTAACATGACCATACATTTCATCTCTTTTTTGATGAGGAATACTTTAGAAAACAAGCCCAAGCCCATCGTTTCACAAGCTGTTTCAAGTTAAATGTGATTGGAAGCTGTTGGAATTCCTTATTTTTAAAAATATTTGTAATAATATTGTTCCAATGACCTCATTATCAATATAATTAGATGAAGCTGTCAAGAAATAAGCTGTATATTTTTCAGGGTATGTACTGGCGTCAGAACCAATAATGTTCCTCAATGTTCATTTAGTTTCCAATCAGAGAAAAAGTAAAAGAATGCTTGATGATGGAGATGACACAGAACAAGCCAAGAGGCCTAGGAATGGTAAGTTTATTCTAAATCTAAGTATGACACCTTCCCTTCTGCTTCATAAACATTTACATCACATCCATGTGCTATTATTTTTGGACTTTTACGTTAGGATTAGCCTTATTCTCAGAGCAGGCAGTAATAGTAACTTGTGGATGCCGGAGTTCTAACCAGCGTTTGACTGACTTCTCTTGTTGCAATTTCACCATGAAATAGTTGTCCTTTGTTTGCATATAATGCCTGCTTCCCACAGCAACCCAATCTCTGCCTTATATCTACCTATGTCAATAATATTATCGATATGAGGTAAAGAGATGTCACAAACTCATGAAATGTATGGCCATTGTTCTTTATTGACAGGTATGGTTCAGTATCTAGATCATGTTGAGATTCTTGGATTAAATGTTGTGAGCCATGACTTGTATGTTTCAAATGGTACAATTCAAGAGACTGGTGTAACAGCTGGAATGTCCAGTCAAAGTGGGTATGTTCATAACAGTTCCGACCCAACAAGAAGCAACAGCTGTCTGTTGTTGAAGAGTAGTGATGTCGACATGAACTGTGATGAAGTTCAAGAGAGAAACACTGAAAGTAACTTGGGTAGTCATTATTTAAACCAGCCTGTTAGGTGTTTAAGTCTTTGTGGACACTTGCAGTGAAAAAGAACAACACTCACTTGTGATCAACAGAATACAAAGTATTTATTCTGTAAATACTTCCTTGACTTCTGAAACTCAAGATTTGTCAAAAGAGTGCTGTGAGTTTCGCACAAATACTGTGACTATATTTTTGTGAGTTAAAAAATATTACTACATTTATTGTGATTCCACACCTTTGCTACTACATGACCTCCATCTTGAGCATCTATCTCATTTTAAAATAAAATTGTAAGTTCTGATGTTAACTCATATTACTTTGATGTGCACTAACCTTCACTTATAAATCAATTATTCATTTCTTAGACTGAGGTAACATACATTTGGTGGTCAGTTTAACACAAGGCAAATTTATAAATAGAAATGCTGCAAATGTGCAAAACTCTGTTCCAGAAAAATATTGCATCAATACAATCCCCCACCCCAACACCACAAGCATTATTTTTGGGTCCATCTGCTTTACCCCTCTGGATTTTGGTTATGATCCACACTGTTGTTTAAAACATCTTCAAAACTATTTTCATGGGTAGGTCTGGAAATGTACATTGTACTGGACATTTTTAGCAGATTTTTGAATTACTGTAGATAGTTTTGCCACTTCCTACTAATAAATTTATTGTATTGTATGATTTCAATGCCTATAGACCCTGAGAAATTTCTGAAAAAGATAATACTCAGTAAAATGATAACAGAACATGCCAAATTTACAATAAAACAATGTGCTATTGATTTATTGTTCATTGTAATTGACTGAGAGTGCTGTTTTTATTGAAATTTGTTTTTGCATTTGGTTGTTGTTTTTTGTTTTCTCTTGTAACTGCTTCTTATCTTGTTGACCATGAATAATTGTTTAAAAAATTAAAATTGCAAGCAGCATAAACTCATTTGATGAGCCTTAATTTCTGTTCTTCAAGAAGAAAATTATTTCAGTTGTGAAATAGATAAATTTAATACACACAAAAGTGTCTTCCATAGACTTCCAAATTAGTTTTAACTTATTTAGGGTTAATTGGCAAGGCATATCTCCATCCTTTCCTGAGCTGAGTAGACAACTGTTTTACAAGCTCTGAAAATTCAGGAAGTGATGCCACATTCTTGTCTTCTCTTTGATCAAGGTACAGTTCCTTTGCATGCACATTTGACCAGTTGCTCTTCTGCACATCAGGGTCAAATTGCACCCATTCAGTGTAGCGGTACTGGCTGGTTTGCATCGAGTATCCCATGACTGTGGTCTCAGACAGCGTTGGCTGACAGCTGTTTTCTTGGGGTGTGTCTGATGGTCTGCATGGTTAAAGACATGTTGAAAGTGTTGTTTTTTTTTGTGTTTTCAAACTTAGGATCCCTTTATTGACTCTTCCAGTCTTCCAATATATACAAAATGAATACCATGTGTCCTTGATCTCACATTCCTACATCACAAAGCCCTATCCCCGAGGCCACAATCATGTCCCACATTCCCATCCCCTGATTTGATTCAGCCAGCCAGTTCAAACTAAAAATGAAATTTCAATTGTCATTGTTCTTTCCTGTGACCACTTTACATTTCTCTCATCCCCTTTTTTTGAATACCTAACCAGTAAGGTTTGTATGAAGTTTGCAAAAAAAAAAAAAAAAAACAGTAAATTAACTACTGTGGTTGTTACCTTTGCATACATACCACTGCTCTTGACCTAGACAAAACAAAATGGGTTATAACCCTCAACTTGCTGTAATAGTTTGTTTTTGTATACACAACATTTCAAAACAACAACAGTACAATGAATGCACAGAGACTGACTTTCAGTATGCAGGTCTGCTAGCCACTAACTCCACCATGTGATAATTTTAAAGTCAACGAAACTTTATGTTACCTTGGATATTGGCTGAAGATGGCTTTCTTCCAAGGTATAGTTGTATTTTTTAGGATGGGAACAAAGCTAAGCCCCTCTGAACACAAGTTAATTTTGGATGAGTCATCTGGGCACATAGCTGCAGAAGAACAACATTCACTGTGCTTAAGTTGATTCCATACAACTGCATTGCAGAAACATATTGTAGTTCAAGGCTGCTCTCTAAGAATAGTAGTTGGGCGCCCAAACTCTCTTAACCCTTGAAATCCAGGGTACCCAGGATATAAGTTTAGTGCAAAAACTAATACTTCCTGGTTGTTTAAAGGGCCGCAAAAGTAAGTCGCCAGGGGCGACTGGGTGCCACTAGAGCACAGCCCTGTAGACAATGCCTTGCATCACATGAGCATGTACATTTAAAAAAATGGAGAATCAGATTTAACCCAGTTTTAAAAACTGTTTACCGGTATATTTCCTGAAAAGGCACTACAGTTTCTCTTTTCCATTCATTATTCTACCTTGTAGAAACCTCTGCATTTAGATATCTTTGTAAAAATTAAAAAAAATTATGACTAGAAACATGGTACTATTACAGGTACAGCTGTAGATGTAAAATATGTTATTAAGACCTTATAAAGACATGCCCTACAAAATGTTTTGCATGAATACTTATTGTTGCCATGCATCTCTGCTGGTAAAGGATTTCTTTTAAATATTGTTAGTTATTAATCAAAGAAACTTGAATGAAAATATAGTTATATTGCAGAAATTTAGGATCATCATGGTGAAAGTGATACTACACTATTAACTTGAGTTTGTAACACTTCCTGAAATTATGGGAACTACAGCTTTGCTATTTTAAAAGGCACTTCTGAACTCTAAAATCTTCCTTAAATGCCAGCAACATCAATAGATTTTCTTTACATTACCTGGATCAAAAGTTGCTAAAATATACCTTGGTAAAAGAGCATGGAGTACAAAAATAGTAATGCACTATAAGTTGCAATTTGTTACCTGGTACTTCTATTCCAGTCAGTTCTGCAAGAGTAGGAAACAAATCCACTAACTCAACCAGTGCACTTGACACCATGCCAGACTGTATTGTGCTAGAAATCTGCTGTTTTTTGTCCGTTAAACCAGGCACACGAACCAAGAGGGGTATGTTGGTAGCTACTCTGAAGTTACTGTATTTGGCCCACTCCAGGTGTTCACCCAATGCCCAACCTGGAAATGGTAATTCAAGGGATTTTTTTAGTAATTCCAAAGAACATTAATTTTTGGGTTAAACCCCCCCCCCACCCACCCCCCCCCCCAAAAAAATGACCTTCCAATAACACGTCCAAAGTGCTGCTTACAACATTTTTTTTTTTGTAGCAGTGGGTGCTAAGGACTTTAATGTTAATTCACATCTATGTTAAATGTTCATGCATGAGTCCCAACTGGCAAACATCTTCATTGCCATTGCAATGAAAAAAGAAATGGAACAGGACCTTACCATGATCTCCAATAAAACTCACAATAGTGCTTTCACCAAAACCATAATTATCCAAAGCACTCAGCAACTCTCCAATCAAGCTGTCCACATATGTTGTTGCTGCATAGTAACTTTGTATGATCCTTTTAGCATACCAGTTAGGCATGTTTCCATATGGAAAGCTTAAATTTAGAGCAGCTATATCATCTCGCCAGCGAATGTCTGTCCATGGCTCATAGGCCACTGGTGGCATACCAACAGGCTGTAGTGGATCAGGTGCAATGTGGATCTTCTCTACTGGATAGAAGTCCAGGAAATGTTTTGGGTATTTCAAAGGGATATGTGGTTTGTGGTATCCTACAGCCAGGAAAAATGGCTGATATCTTTTATCATGAAGTTTTGAGTGATTTTTCAAGAACTCTATGGCATACTGGGTGCTTTGAATGTCTGGCAAAGTTCCTTCTGGTTGTTGTGATACAGTAACTGGACAAACAATGTTTGTGTGTAATTTACCATCCCCACTTGGACACACCTGGAAAGCAAGTATGTAGTAATCCATGTCAGAAACAGGTCTACACTGATTTTGCGATTCGAATGCCTGAATTTACAAATTTACCATATGACTTAATAAGCCACAGCTGAACCAACTGAAGTTATGCACAGATGATTTCTTTTGAAATCTCAAGTATCAGATCCTTTTGGCTATGTTTATTGAGTTTAAGTGAATTGCCAGTAATGTATGTTAATTTAAATATCCAGTTCTAGCCTTTGGACCATGATCAACATTCCAAGGCAAATACTGTACCATTGGGCTGAAATTGAGCAAATTTGGAGAAATTTTGTATTGTTTTTAAGACCAAATCATCACATTTGTCCTTTTAGCTTCAAGCCTGTCAAAAATATTATATTACTCTGCAAAATTCCTTCCAGAATTCATGGGATTAGCTGTGTGTTTCAATGCTGTAGTGAAGAAACCTTTTCAAAGGAATGTACACTTTAAAAGTTACAATTAATTATGTCCATGAATGTTAAATTTAAGGGAGATAGTTTTTTTTAACCCCTAAGGGGTCTCCCTTTGACGAGTAAAATTGTGTGGCGGTAGCCAGAGTAAAATCTCTAAAGTCACTCTTAGGAGGGAAAGGGTTAAGGTCAACTCACTTTTGCAGCTGTAAATTTCTCTGCTGAGGGTAAATAGGGTCGCACAGACCAACTGTAAGGATAATCGTAGGTGAAGTTTGATGATTTACCTGAAAATATTTCCATCAAAAGAAAATAGCTGCCTCATGAATAAGAAGGGTAGTTTACAGTATTTATAATAATTTTACAATATTGATATGTGGAATCGGACTAGTTCTATCTGCTGATAGTTGTAATAATTTTATATAATGATGTATATAGGGTGTCACAGAGAAAGCAACTTCTGGGGATCACCAATCTGGGGATTTTTATTTCTGCATGAGACCCCCATTACTTATCAAACCCAATCTCCCCTCCCCCCAAAAAAATGATCCTCCCATTTGCAAGATGCTTTAACTGGGGGGTGGGTGGTATTGGGGAATCATATTCAGAAATACTAAACAAACAAACACAAGAGCAAGAAAGCAAACAAACAAATGAATAGATGAATAAGTAAATGGTGAAATCTACAAAGCTGCTGACAGAATTTATTGCATACTATGCTCTGGGTTGTGACTTGAGGCACTCGCACTAGGCACTTTGTGTGACTCAACATGAGAGGTCTCCAAAAATTATCAACCATCACCATTACCATCATCATGATCATGTTCATCATCATCATCATCATCATCATCGTGATCTTCATTATTATCATTTAAATCCAAGTGGGTATCCAAAGGGAATAACAATTCAAACTTCAGGCAGACCCAAACAGAATTTCACACCGAACTGTAGCAGTTTTAAACGCTTCTTAAACCGCACTTCAACACCTCCTTAATTGGCTGTTCCGAAATGCAAAAGGGAACTGGGGCGAGTTTCAAATTTTGAAGTAATCGATAAATTGACACCATCACATGAACGATAACATTGAAATTGGTCGTTTGACCAAGGTTGACTCTAAGGTTGAACAGAGACCAAGTTATGGACCTTGAAACATAGCTCAAAATCCATACAAACGTCTCTAACGTTGTGAAAGCGTCCCCCAAAACCCTGGTTTTGGGGGACGCAGCCTCAAAATTAGAGACATGTGTATGGATTTTGAGCTATGTTTCAAGGTCGATAACTTGGTCACTGTTCAACCTTAGAGTCATACCTTGGTCAAACGACCAATTTCAATGTTATCTTTCATGTGATGGTGTCAATTTATCGATTACTTTTGAAACTCGTCCCAGTTCCCTTTTGAATTTCGGAACGGCCAATTATACATGCATCACTGCCATACTAAATGCATGTATAATTAGTGTAAATTCCTCCCTCTCACTACCTGGGTGGAAAATCTTCCCCACTGATACGGTTTTGTATCCAGCGTTCTTAAAGTGTTGCGGTAGAGTGGTGAAATTGCCTGCATTTTCCCGCCAGTATGTAGCGCCCTTGTTTGAAAACAGCCTGGTAGTGTCCGGTCTTCTACCAGTCAGAAAAGAGGTTCTGCTCGGAGCACATACGGCCAGCTGGGACGCTGCTGTTGTGAAACGAACTGAGCTTTCTGCTAACTTGTCAAGAGTCGGTGTTCGCACAATTTTATTTCCGTAGCTTGCCAACGCTGGTCTGAGGTCGTCCGACACAATGAAAAGGACGTTCATTTGTTCACTCCGGGATTCTGCTGATGTTTGGACCATGAAATGGACCAACAGGGTACAACAAAAAAGGTACATTTCGAGAGGAAACAAGAGTTGTCACGAACGTATTGCGTGACGTCGAACGTGCCTAAAC
This sequence comes from Galaxea fascicularis, assembly GCA_948470475.1. NCBI lineage: Eukaryota > Metazoa > Cnidaria > Anthozoa > Scleractinia > Euphylliidae > Galaxea > Galaxea fascicularis. The sequence goes on along the minus strand of OX419341.1, from coordinate 1,385,764 downwards.
AGTGTCCTTGGCTTACCTGTGGTTGTCTTCCAGTTTGGAGAGCTGTGGTTCCTGTTTTTGCATCATCATTGCTTGCGAAATGGCGGACGGGCGAACCGTGCAACTACTTGCGAAAGCAAATGTCCCATTTTACTTCAAAACCAGCGACAAAATCGCTTGGATAGCACGTGAAAATGTCAACATAGTAGTCATTGTTCGCACTTTACTTGTCATGGAAAACGACTTTAATCAAGGTGCCACAAAAAGAGTCGAAATTAAGTTAAAACTTCTTAACATGCAAACTGGAGAAATAGAGAGAGATCTTGACTATACCCTGCTTTTCCCTCACCCTGTCCTTGAAATCGTTTGCGATTTAACCCCAACCGATGATTATCCGCTCTTGAATGTTTTTGCCCGTTTAGAAGACTTCAGAAACACCGTTTACGTATTTTCTTGTCCGCGTGATTGTGAGGTTAATGAACTACACAAAGAAATGGAAGTGCCCTTAAACCGATGCAGTCGTCAAAATATTGGGAATTTTCACTGGGGTTCGAGTGTCAACTTTATGAAGGTTTCGACGCTGTTGAATGGCCGCTACTGGCTAAATGTGATTCTGAATCAAGGAGAATTTATCTTGTATGAGATGACAGTGAAAGAGGTTAGCTTCAATCCAGGTGGATTTCAAGTTAACTGCGTTAATCAGATAAGAAGCAATGAAATGGAACTGGCTCATGTCCCGTTTGCATGGAAATTGTTGGACTTCAGTCCCGATCAACAAGCTATGGCAGTCATTGGTCGAGGGTCTTACGTGTTCTACATTGGTCTGGTGTTTCTGGACTTGAGTTCATTGTCAGTTCTGGCAGAAGTCCAGCTTAAAGGATACCACTATGTGGCTGATGCTAAATATTCCACCACAGGGAATTTCTTTCTCGCCTTGTGTAGTGGTCGGCGAATCAAAATGCCTGATAGTGATGGCCGTCTGTCAGGTTTTGACTTTGAAGACTGCAAGTCTGTGTTGATATGGGATACTTCAGGAAATCTTCTGCATAAGATCAACATTACCAGTAATACCTCCGGAGAAGCACAGTTGTCATCTTATGAACTCTTTTTGTCCCCACATGACAACTACATTGTTATTCCTCACAGTGGCCCTAACAGGGAGAAAAGACAAGTTTCACTGTTTTTGAAACATACTCTTGATTTCTCCAAATCTGAAGTGCAGTTTGACGCTGAAGAGATTTTGCGAATGCGTCATGAAAAGGGAACTGAAAACTATACAAGCTGCACCATTTCACCAAGTGGCCATCAATTCCTGGTCACTCATTGCTGCAGTTCAGACACTGATGACCGAAACCAAGACATTTCAAATCTGCTAGTGTATAAAATGGACAATTCACCTACAGCTTTGAAAGTTCTCTGTCGATTGGCAGTGAGAAAACACTTCATTGTTCATAGATTGAGTGGGCGGGAAGTCCCTGAGGATGTTTTGTCATTTCTGAATTGGTGTTAATTCTGTGAAAATTCAAATGATTCAATTTATAACATACACAAATGCCAGCAGTTATTTATTTTTTGCAGTAAAATGTTTGTATAGGAAATCCCATGACCTTGAGTACAATTCGGGATTAATAGGTAGTCGTGATTTTGAAAGTTCTCAAAATTGCACAAGCCTTTAGGCAAGTACAATTTGAGAACTTTCAAAATCACGACTACCTATTAATCCCAAATTGTACAAGAAGGTCATGCGATTTTTTATTGTACATTCAACAAAATTATGAACTTACACGCCGCTGTCATGGAAACTTAATAGGTACTCCTACAGAGTACTATTTGGGATTAATTGTACTGCTATCAACCAATCAGAATTTAGTAGTTTTGTTGAGTGTACTATAAGAACAAAAATTATGATAAGATTTGGGCAAGTGCAATAAGGTGTAGCAATTTTCTTATTTAAGTAACGGTTGGGTATTTATAAAATAATTTGAGCTATACTGTGAAGAATTTTTGAAATATTTTATTATTGCAAATATACTGGTATTGTTTGTGTAACTGATGTGATTTTTTAAAATGCAGATTACTACCAGTAATTAAAAAGATGTAGTTTTGGTCTGAGCCCTGACTGGACACTGCTGTATTGTAAGTAAAAAGTTAAGAATGTTGAGTTTTCTTAAAAGCTGAACCTGCCTCCAGATATTGAGAACTTATTGAAAACACTGTATTATAATTTACCATGTAAAATTATTGGAAAAAGGTCCTGACACAAATAACTTACAAATACAATCCTGAAACCAAGGCACAAAGGAAGTAATCTTAATGTAAAAATATGTATGAAGTTTACTTTAAAAATAACAGGTGTCAGTGTCATTTGGATGACAGTTTAGTGTTTACATATCAACAAATGCTGGTCTCAAAATAATTTTTACTTAGAGAGGTTTAAAGTCCAAAGAAAAATTCATCACAATTTTACTGCAATTTTCACTTTGGTTTGTGTAAAGCCAAGATACCCAATAAAACTGAATGAAGCTTTAAACAGCAAAACATTTTCCCAGAAGAATCAACCACAGGCAACCCAAACATAGGAACAGACAACACCTTTCAAGAACACAAAGACAATGCAGTGGTGAGATGAGGTAAGTTCATTTCCAAGTTTCTGGCTTTATTTTAACTTTTCAAGAATGTTTCTGGCTCTGATTTAGCTAGCCTCAACTTCAGCGGCATCCTTCACTTGCTAAGTCACTTCAGATTTCTTATTGTTGTTGTTGAGCTTGTACGAGGAATGGACTAAATACAGTTTTAATGGAACCAAAAAACAGCACTCTTTTGCAGTCTTTTGGTCTCCAAGCAATTTACCACATCAACATAATATTATTAGGCTATGTGTTGCCTATAAAAAGGTTAGGGAATACAAAATGAACCAAGGTTTTTTTAGTTAGTGATCAACTGTGTTGCAAAATAAAACAATAAACTAGTTTTCCAAGAAATGCCCATTATTAAAAGTTTGCCGACATCTTTCCTCATATATAACTTAATTAATGAAACTTATTTTCACAATCATCCCTCTTGGGGTGTTTGATCATTCTTGTCAAATAAGATTTGATGTTTACAAGGCCAGTTCACATGCCAGAATTTGTTGGCCTGAGACTACCACAGATCAAAAAGGGAAACAAAGTAGTTTGAAAGATTATGCTTTCAGTAACCTCCATTTTAATTCATGACAGCATAACCTTTTGTTGACTCATTGTTTCCTTCTACACATTCCATGTCATCACCAACTTAGTTAGTCAAGGAATCTTTTGCTCAATGGTGCAAGAACCACTGTCCACAACCTTGCCACCAACAGTACCAGAGTCTGTGCTACAAGGCAGAGTGCTAGTGGCATTTGCATCTTGTTGTTTTGTAACATCTTGAATGTTATTTTCAAGGCTGCTGCCAGAATTATCCTTTGGCACACTTCCTGGTCCAGAGCACGCCTCTGTATCTTGTTTAGTATCAGACTCAAACCTCAATGAAGTGACACACTTGTAAAATCCATCTTTATCTTTTGCATTCATTGAACACAGATGCAAAGCCCTCACTGGTTCTTCACCAAAACTTAAATCAATCCAGCTTGAGTAACTTTCAGCTGGAATTTTCCTAATTCCTTTCTTTCTTAACTTTGGACTCCTAGTCAGTTTCATAACAGTTAAGTGAGGGTTGAAATCTCGAGAATCTGTGGAGGGGATTCCTTCCTTTGCAAAGGTCTCCCTTATGATATCTGCAACTGACTTTAACATTGCAATTTCTTCTTCACCATCAACTTTCACAAAAAGCACTTGATGGCGAAACTGATCAAGGCCTGAAAAATTCAATCTCAGTGCACTGTTCAACAGAATAGGTTCAAGACTACTTCTACATCCATGCAGGATGTCTATTGCCTTCTGAATTTGCTTGTCATCATCAAGATGTACAACCAATAGTGTCAAATGAAGTGTTGCAAGTGGAATAAGAGCAGGCTTTATTTTCTCATTTTGTGCAACAATTGAATCTTGGACAATCTTAACACCAGAGTGTATGTGAAGATTGGACACACGAATGGCTACAAAATAGTTGGGCACTATCTTTTTTGGTTTCTTTTTGGGCGTAGCAGAACTGTTGTCATGACTCTCCCTTGTATTTTCTGTGTCAAGATCGTCACTCTCAGATAAACCACTGGGCTGTTTCTTTCGTTTTCTCTTTTCTCTGTTTCTTTGTCTTGTTGTCAGTTTGCTTTGAGGCTTTCTGTGTGTAGTTGTATTTCTGCACTGCAAATCCTCATCAAAAAGATTTTCTAATCCAAAGGTCTCCTCATCACAAACTAAACCTTGTTTGCAATGGTTGCTTTTTCTTTTTCTTGTCCTCATTTTGCCTTGTGTCACCCCCAATGTCTCAGCTGTGCATTGATGGCTTTCATCAAAAAGAGTGTCTAATCCAAGAGAATCACCATCAGACACTTGATCACTGTCCTCTTCATCAAAACCACTCTGCAGAATCCTCCAGCTGTTCTCAATGTCAACTGTTTCATCATCACCAAATTCAGTGGCATTAAATTCACCATCACCCTCAATGACTAACTCTGGCAGGTTAAAATTTGGTGAGTCACTTGGTGATTGGTCAGTTCCTTTAGGTTGCACACATGCTTTCCTTAAATCTAGCTCACTTTTGATGTCCCTGCTAATCAAACCACCCTTACTGCGACCTGCATCTGGAGAGTTCACATAACTTGAATCATCAGAAAACTGAACAGATTTGTTGTGTAACACACACATCTCTGTGCTTCCACCCTGAGCAATTTTCATGTCATTATTTGAGCTGGAAGGTGAATATTGTTCCTGATTGAAACTTGCTGCAGAGAAACTACTTTGATTGACAGACAAGTCTTTATGATTGACACCTGACACTTCGTTGGTCATGTATGTGGGCTTCAAGTCTTGAGTACCTTTCATAAAACACTCTACAGTTGCGCTGATGGCAGGCTCAACTGATCTATCCTCTGTTTTCTCCATATAAATTGATACCCGTTTGTTTATAAGTGGCCAAACAGTGTTGATTGAACTTATCACCACCGCTCTACTTTCAAGGATAAGCTGAGGGTGAGAAAATTTGCGCCCAGAGAAGCCCCTATTCACTAGTTTGCCAACGACAACACCTCTTATTTCCAGTGGCTTGCAGTGTAAAGAACGAAATCGCACAATCGATGGATCCAAACGCAACACAATAAGTTGAAGTCGGGTACCTGAGTGCCTACCTCTTGCTCTAAGAATAAGCATGTGCGATTATCAGTGCAGCGATTTCCGACCCAAATTTCCTCGACTCGATCCCTTTATGAAGGAATCTTTGTCTCTTTTGGAATGAAGGATGAGGAAAATAGCGGTAAGATACACATGCTCACGTTGAAAACAACAGAAACAACGATGAAAGGTTCGATGAAAGCTGCATCAGGCCAAGAGTCCTACAAAGCGGAGGAGGCCTGGGCAGTGATAAATAAAAATGGCGGATGGGCAAGTAATGGTCTTCGTGGATAACATAGTAAAACAGGTGATATATTTGCTTCTGGTGCTCATTACAAGTCGTAACTATCAGGAAAGGACATTAGGAGATATATGTGATAATTTTTGGCTTATTTAATTTTTTGTAGCGATTACTTGATCACGTGAAAAATTCGGAAGAACCAGAGAACAGTTCTGTTGTCTACATTTATGGCGAAGTATCCCAAGAAAAGGTCCTTATTGTTGGATGTGTAGCTTGCAGACATTTTGTTTCCCCAGCAAAAAACGGGTATCCAGCAATCCCAGATTGGAGTAATGAACAGACGGAGTTGTCTTCTCTTGTACCAACTGGTAAGCTACTGTATAAGTAGTCAGCACACACATCTCTGGAGAATTCCGAAGTTAAGATTTGCACAACTTTTAAGTAAGCTTATAGGTTACTTAATTAAGAATATAGAATTTCGATCAGAAAATATTTTCAACATTTATATTTGAAAAAAATGAATGAAAAATGAAAATGGCCCGGAGACAACTGCATGGTTCAATTTCCTTTCAGTTATATATTTGCTTACCGCCTTTTGACACTCTTTGTTCTGTGGAGGATGTGTATGAATTGAATCATATATGATCTGCAGAAATGAAATCAAGTGAAGAATGATACTTGCAGTTGTGACGGCAATTTATCCAATTGCGTATAGAAGCCTGAAAAGAAATTCAGGACTTCAACAGGGCTTGAACGAGCATGTCTTCACGATACTGGTACGACGCTCTAACCAACTGAGCTATTAGGCCACTGATGTTGGGAGCAGGTTACCATCATCCTCATCTCCTGTGATGTAGAACCAGGAATTTTCCCCACTGGATGCTCTTAACTTCAAAGTCCAAATAAAACAGGAAAGAAAACACCTCCACATTCCTTTTAGTTGGCTCACCCATCTACCTACTGGACAAAACTGCTTCACAAATTCCTTTTTTGCCAGCCCCTGGGTTTGTCCTGAGTAATGTTCAGTGGGGAGGGGAGGGGAGGGGGAGGGAGAGGTGATGGTCACCAAGAGCCAGAATTGAACCATGTTCTGTATTGTTGTCATTATTTGTTCATCAAGGCATACAACTCTGTGGAATCTATTATTCCTGTGTGAAGGCTACAAAGCCTGAGGCCTTTCAACTTAAAACGATCTTTGATGGCATGCAGACAAAGGTGAGAAATATACAATCACATAGTTTGGAAAGAAAAAAACCTATGACATGACAGCCTGTTCTCAGTATTAATCTTAAAGTGCTAAATCTTTGTTTATTCATAGCATAGGTGTGTTATCAACATCTACCATTGTTGCAATAGGAATCTTTGTTGTAGGGTGTCTTGGCTATATACACATATGTATAATGAGTATGGTTAAAAAAGAAAGCTCACCAGTTCACTTCTTTTGTTAATTAGACTTCCAAAGTTCAATGGTCAATTTACATCATACTGGTTAACCATTTTACTGTAACTGAATTTCCTAAGATGGACACCTTTTACTGGTCCCAGTAATATCCCTTTTAGAGAGAGTTAATGGTATTGGTCCCCTGCAGTAGACTTCCTTTCATGTCAAGAGGATTGGCAATACAAATTAGTTGACTACGAAAGCCATGATCTAACCCAGTGATGGATCTGTGAACTGATTTTAGGACAGCATGCATCTTAACTTTGTCTTCAGTTACTGGTATATTGATTATTTTTTACAGGATTTGTACAACTTGACAAGTGGAAAGCTTGTAGTATTACAGCATTCTAGAGCTGATGACAACAACAGGTGTTTCATGTATGATGAGGGTCTTGAATCTCTATCAGAATGTGAATTTCAAGCAGCAGATATTCTGGGAGAATTTTTGGAAAGAAGAATTTCCTTTAGAATTCAAAATGTCATCACAATGCTCTTAGGCAAGGATCAAAATGGTATGCGTATGCTCCCTTACCTTGTTTTCCACTGACTTAAGTATATTTGTTTATGTCTTAAACAAAGAGAATTTTTAGAGAATTTTGTTATAGTTAAGTAGTGGTGCATTTGTCGGCCTAAGCAAGGAAAATAGTTATAACCAGCGTTTGGCCATTCAGGGTTATTTGACTATAAGACCTGTTTACAGTTCTAAATGTACATGTAATAAACATTGTTGTAGACTGTACATGTACATGATTGCTTGATTAAGCAACATGTAATGAATGTATGTTGGTGTCAATTAAGTGGTTGTGCATTAACTTTAAATAATTGTTTCTCTTAGATACTTCATCAGATGTGATGAATAAAATTGATAAATCATGCAAGGACTTGAACTCACCATCAACAGTGTTTCACATAAAAGACTGCAACAAGCTGATAAAAAATCAGAATAGTGAAATTGGTGAATCTCAGACCTTTGAAGAACTTTTGACAAAAATGGGAACAAGCCAAGAAAAAATACTGCATCCTCAAGGATACAGCAAAGGCAAAGGAAAACATAAGCCTGTTAAATCTACATCTTCTTCAAATATGGCGAAAGTGAAGGTATCTCTCAAACATTTCACATTGTACTCTAGCTCTGGCAGAATGTTTATTTTAAAAATACTAAATAATAATGTTGTAAATCATTATTCAGTTAATAAAGAAAAGGAACTCAAAAATTTGGTGCTTCACAGGCCTGTCATTTAACCATGACTAAAAGATGAGTTACTTGTCCCCAGTATGGACATTATTGATTTCACCAAGCAAATATTTGTTTCCAAAAAAACCAAATTATGTCAGCTCTTAAAAAGGAATAAGAAATACATGTACCTGTCAAGATCAGAATTTAAGTTTTCAATAAATACTGATTTTTGGTTGCCTTCAGCACATGTTATGGCCTGTTTGTTGTAATGTACAAGGGAGGGAATTTGACAGTCACATATGCTGCATTGTCATTGGAGTAATGTATTTAGCTTGTATATTTTCAATGTGGTGGCATTGTATAGTAATAATAACAATGATTGTAATAATGGTAATTTTCAATCAACAGGATGTAATTGAAGTAAGATGTCTAAACCATCTCACAAACACTGAGGATGCCATCAAAGCTTTTGTTCCAGTAATTCAGTACAAACAATGTGAGGGTTCTATCTTCTAATTTCATCATATTCAAATGAACAGAAAGTCAGCAAAGTTAGACAAAACTTTTATTATCAGTTGCAAAAGAGAAAGCATGTGTGCCTTTGATTTGTTTCGGAGATGTACAAAAATCATCCTTTATAGTTTTGGGGTAATTAAATGAATTTCATTCATGTTGGAATTTTTGTCATTTAACAGCTGTTTGCTCCCAGCTCAAGGTAAACCTTTCACTTGATGTTGTACTAAACGTGTCCAGGAATACTCCCCTAACAATCCTGCCTAAGTTATTTGTATCTGCCATGTGTTCTCAACTAAGACGGATGGGCTCTGTTATAGAGGAGTTTTCAAAGGTGAGTCCTAACATAGGAGAGAAAACATTCATGTTCGCCCTGGCAGCTGGTTTTGATAGATTTGTAGCAGGAAAATTTCAAAACTAAGGAGAAATTGTCACTAGTTTCTTCCTTAAAAGTAGAACTAAGGAACACTGGCAAAATTATATCCTTTTGACATGGTTTCTTGGTTTGTGCTGAGTAAAAGTGATTTGTTTACCATGTGCCTGTAGACTCTAACTTCTTCCCTAAAAAATCAGGAGATGAAAATTTGCATTCTGGAAAGTTCTACTACATTGTATTCTTTATTGTAATTTGTAGGATGGTTTGATACCTGTCCCTGAAGTACATCACTTCAAACCACCTGGATTTTGTCATCTGGTGACAGCAGTGTATCCTGCTGTAGATGATGACGAACTTGGTAAGTTACAGCATTCATGAAAGGTGGAATTTGTTTTGAAAATATTTCTGTCTGTTTTTCTCAGTGTATATTAAACTTAAGACAGGCAGCATTTTACCTTAAAGGGAACCTCCACTCTTACAACAAATTGACACTAAATTGGTCAAAGTACTGTAATTACTAGATTCCAAATAATATTGTTTTAAAATGTGGAAATAAGATTTTATTGTACAAAAAGATGGATGTTATTAATCTCTATATCAGTTTTTGAATTTCCCAGTGCTGCTTGTTTGGAGTGCATTACATCATTCAGTTGTTCAATATGGCAGAGCAAGTGACTGTTGTTGTTGTACTGTTTGTACTGGAAGGTAGAAATTAATGCCAACTTAAAGATTTAGACTATTTATTAATTAAAAGAAACAAACATTTTTTCATTCTGGAGCATACTGAGCTGAATATCTCATACTTGGCATATACTTAAAGTTTCATTTGATGTAGTAATCAGATGATAATGTTAATTTTTCTGACAGTATCCTACAGATTGGAGCTTCACAAGCGACTTCTTTTACCACCAAACAGGCCCCTTTTGCGGCGTTCGAACAGATATGTATTTGAAAATGAACAACAAAAAGGTACACTTTGTTAAGTCAAAGTGATCAGCTCTGTGATAAACAGTTATAGACTACCATTGTTAGTACTCATTACTAGTTTTGCCTCAAACTAATGTTAGTAGATATTGTCCTGCAATCACAAATAAATTTGGCAGCTTGAGTATTCTTATGGTTACCTAATTATTTCTAATAGATGTAGAACATCAAAATGTGGTGAAGGTGATAGAAATGTTTTTAATTGAGTGTCAAAAGTAATTAGCATTTGCATTGGTTTTACTCAGCTTCTTCACTCTGTGATTGGTTGACAAAACTCACGCCACTTTCTCAGCCAATGAGAAGCAAAACCAAAACCTAGTTGCATGTACACATTTTACCGCACTTGGTGCCAGGTGCATGTAATTACTATAAATTCTGTTTGGTTCACTGAACTGTCTTCATCTCTTCATCTCTTGTGATTGGTCCGAGTAAATTATAATTTGCTATGGTCATGGTTTTATGACAATCAATTGAAAACCACTCTAATGTATTGATGGTCATTCATTATATTTATGTTCTCATTATTTTCTGGTAATACAATGATATTGCAATACATATAACATTGTGTATTTGTTCATTTCTTCATTGGTGTAGATATTTACTTGAAAAATCCTCACACAGGTCTGACTACTGGAGGTAAGGAAAAGTTAAGTGAGCATTGAGCATTTTAACTGTTATATCAACAGTTAAAAGTGAATGTGCTGTGAACCAGTTACTATTTTCATCCTGAAATCTCTGTGCAATTTCCCTTTGAAGAATACAAAGAAAGTGAGGACAAGTTCCATCTTCTAAATGTGAATTTGAAAAACAAAATCGTAATATAAAATTCATTTCTCCGCATCAATACATGTTGTCTTTTAGAAAATGTCCATTATCCCTTCAGGATAAGAGAGAGAGTTTAGTTTTTCCTGTCAAGTCAGGTCTTATTTTAGTGTTTTCCTATTAATGTAGCCACTTGTGCTAGCTAGAAGAATGTTCCCTAACCTTTATTTACTCCCCAGTCTTATCACAGGATTTGTTTTCATCTTGGGCCCCCACCTTTGTCTCTTGCTTGGGTGCAGGTTTCCTGCAAAGTGGAGGGCCAGTCAAATAGTGACTGAATCTCTTTCTAGAGCCTTCACCAACAGTTAACCCACTAGGAATTCCAATTCCAATTCACAGGAGCTTGTGGCACTGTCGCAGTTGTTGATGGAACATACGCCTACCATCATTATATGCAGGATAACTTTAATGATGATGTGAGTATTTGAGTCTTTTATGACATAAAGATGTTACGCTACAGCAATGGGGGATGAGTGTGGAATATGACCACCCAACTCCCCTTGAGGATATGACTGTTAAGAGCAGGACCTAATATTAAAAGTCATAAAATTAATGGGTCATGTTCTAGGTACAGTACTATTACTTAATTAATGAAACACTTTGATATGGAGTTTTAAAGCAGTACAATTCCTGTGGTATAATTGATCTTATTTATTTTGTCTCTAATTTCTCTAGGTATCTGAATTGTTATAAAAACTCCACTGTTCTTGTCTTGAATTGGGTAGAATCCAGTTATAAATGAGACTAGAACATTCTGAATGCCAAGCTTTGAAAAGTTTAGAAACTAAAACTAAAGAGGCCCATGTGTTTCTCCCAGGGGTGGGGTTGTGCATATCGCTCACTCCAGACGATTGCCTCTTGGTTTCGGCACCAGGGTTACACATCAAACCCTGTTCCAAGCCATCAAGAAATTCAACAGGCTCTTGTTGACCTCCAAGATAAAAGTGAAGAGTTTGTTGGATCACGCCAGTGGATTGGTTCATTTGAAGTTAGCATGTGCTTGGAGCACCTCTTGGGAGTCACGTCAAAGATCATGTTTGTAAGCTCCGGAGCTGAAATGCGCAGCAAAGGACGTGATTTGCTTCATCATTTTCAGACTCAAGGAACTCCTATAATGATTGGTAAGCTGTTTAATGTGTGATGAAATTTGTCTCGCTTGGTTTTTACATTGGGTTAGAATTATGTGCACACATCCAGGGCACCCAGCATATAAGTTTGGTGCAAAAATTAATATTTCATGCTCACCCAAAGGCAAAAGTAAGGTGCTGCTAGAGGACAGCCCAACATTTAGTCTTGTTCCCATCCCTGCTTATTGCAAAATAATATTGTATGTAAATGTAACTTACCCTTCTCTCTCCTGGCTCGCCTTCCTTTCCTGCTTTCACTTTTCAAGTCAGGACCTTGTTCTCTTAACAGGAGGTGGCGTTCTGGCACACTCCATACTGGGGGTGGATTTCAATGATCAGACTGGCAACATAAGGTCAGTATCTTAAGCTCATGGTTTCACTAACTTGCTTCTTTGTTTGCCCATCATTTTTAAAAACCTTAAAGATGTTATATGTGACTGTTGCATTTGTCAGCAAATCAATCAATCAATCAATCAATTTATTTAAGCTCGGTAATGTAAGGAGTGGTTGCCCAATCTCCCAAGCCAGAGCTAGGCTCATGTATTAAACGTCCGAGCATTCCAGATCAAATTGGAATTTTGAAGTATTGGTTCAACACAATGTGAAAAAAATGTAACTGGTCTGATGGTTAAAGATGAGTGATAAATGATACCCCAATGCATGGAAAACAAAGAAGAATATTTAAAACTTCTCAATATTCTTGCTTGCAGGTTTCTAATCCTTGATCCTCACTACACTGGTGGGGAAGATCTCAAAATTATAGTAGACAAGGTCAGTAGCTACATTTGTTTAATAAACTTTATAGAGTTATCAAGGTTAAAACAACATTTAATGCTAAGGATAGATACAGAAAGTTGCAATTTGCAACTTGAGAGTATGGAGGGGTTGAATCCTGATCCCTTCTTTAGTCTCTTTACATTAAACCAGACTGATAGTGTTAAAACTCTTGCTTCTTTATTGCATTTCATCCTCTAATGGGATCACACATTATTTCATAGTTTTTCACAGATTCTTCATTTGTCACGTCAACCATGAGATCAGCTTTTTTTTTTTATCTCCGTCACTGTTTTTTAACTGTATTGACTGGCTACGTTTTTGAATACCATGTCTTAAGGTTCAAAAATATGCACCTACATATAATAAACTGCATACCAAATAAATGATTCCCAGAAAGTACACTCCTGTTCAAATGTTCAAACTTGCTCTTCCATGGAGCTCTTTCAAATTTATTCCCAGTGAAACAGTGTGATGAGAATCTTGAGGAAATTAACATTGTGTTACTGCTCGCAGCCACTGTTCCTCCCCTCAGGGTAGATGCAGTTTTCGAGATATCTGGTTTAACATGGTGTTTGGTCTCCTTTCAGGGGTGGTGTGGGTGGAAGAGACCTGACTTCTGGAATCAACAAGTCCACTACAATATGTGTATGCCACAGAGACCAGACATGATGTGACAACAGTGCAATATTTATTCTTCAAAATAAGTTATTTTATGATTGATACGCTATCAATGACTCCAATTTAGTCCAGTAAGGAATTGAAATTTAAGCTTTTAGAAAGCAAAATTACCACCAAAATTTCTACTAAAATCAACATTAAATTATGTTTCAATTTTAGTATCTATATTGACAATCTAAATTTTGTCGGGCATTTAAGAAACAAATAATGCAACTCTTTATGGGAAAACCCTTTTGGTGTCTTTGTGTGCAAAGTACAACCATCAAATGAAATGAGCTAATGCCTGGCAACTTGAGTAAATTAAATTCTCATTTTTGGCTTGGTTTCATGCTCCATGCATTCATATCACACACAGTTCCTCTAAATCTTGGAAAGAAAATGACAGTTGTGTAGGCTAATCTTTGTTGTCATCACATCCTTACGTACGTATCTGCATTTCTGAAGCAATTTATTTCTTGTGAATTTGTTAACTAGCTACCCGTATTTGCCAAAAGCAGTACCTAGAGGTTGTTTCACTATTTTTAAACTAAGTTCTCATCCTTGTAAACAGTCACTAGACTTTACAGGAAGTATTGTTTCAGAATGTCAACTCTTCGTCACTGACTTGACGCTTTCGTTATTCCCTTTGTACTTGCTCTCAGTCAAGGACAATACTTCTGACATGATGGCTCTCAGCGAAACCTTTTGTTCAGTGACTTCTGAAAGGTAATTGAAAATAAGATCAGTTTGCACAACAATTCTAGAGGAGATTGTCGTTTGTGAGGGGGGGGGGGTGCTTGTCATCTCTCCTAAGGGGTGTAAATAGTAGATTCTGGTGCCCCTCGGGGTGTTCTGACCAAAACAAGACAACATCCTTTGTCATCATGGTGTTGTTTTACGATTCCATGCAAAGAAATTAAACTTCCATACTGTCAATCAGCTGTAAACATACTTAATCCTTGATCATCACATTTTTGTTTAGAAGAACCGCTCAACAGGTTTTTAGAGTCAAGTTTATTACTTTCTGAGAGGACATGAGAGTACTTTTAAGATAATTATTTGCGGAACTGAGGAAACGTTTTTAGATTGCGTCACTGCGCGACAAGCAAAATCATCCGTGACACTATGGTAATGCTATGGTACAGTGGAACCCCGTTGATACAACCCCCGTCGGTACATGGAAAATTTGGTCGTTTTAACGGGGTGGTCGGATTAACGGGGTTTTTTAATGAGAAATTAAGTGGGTTTTCCAGATCGGGCGACAAAAAAGTGGTCGTATTAACGGGATTCCATTGTGTCCCCTCGAGCAGACGTCAGTTTGGCGGAGAATTACATTCTTGGAATACCAAATTAGATAACCGTGTCAGTTGATTTGTTTGCGTAGTTCAATATTTTGACTTTGACAAGTATTATCTTTCACTCGAGCTTCATTATAACACGATTTAAAGTCCTTTCTTTTGTTTGTGTTATATATTAATGATTGCACGCACTGCCCTTGATCTGTTATCGGAAGGGAATTTGTGGGGACACGTGAAAACGATCAAGAACTGAAGACGATAAGAAAAGTTCAACACCTTTGAAGTACTGATGATTAAAACAGTTGACATCGCGTCCATAGTTCAACTAATTGCTTCATTACAATTTTGGAATTTAATTACTTCTCAACCAGGACTGTTTTGAATCACTTGAAAGTGCTCGCGACCGCTCCACCATCCTGATAATTACGAAGAAAAACGATCTTGCTCATCCGATCATAAAGAATTTATTTTCTTTTACGGCTTCAGTGTTGTTTTAGCTGATAAATAGGTCAATCTGGGTTACAAGTGAGTTGAACGCGAACGAAGAAAGAAGTTTTGCACAGATCTGTAGATAAAACTCTAACAGTCATTCAAATAAGAATTTGCCCTCAAAATCCTTCGCTTTAACTTCCTAAATTTTCCTGGCGCTCAAATGCAGGTTGATAGCGTTAATGTGTCTGCCAAATTTTTTCCCAGCCCAGACGCGTTGTTCGCCCAAATTCCTTTCCTTTTATGACCTCGCTAAACGGCTTTATTTGTGACCCAGCTATCTTGGTTTGCATTGACTGCTAATTTTGTCAGCTTATCAAATTTCGATCAAGCCGATGCTCTCTGCCTACAAAAATATTCTTCACCAGTTTCTGGTCAAAATGTTTTTGAAGTGACTATGTTGGTGCTTGAGAATTTCTTGCGCATGTGCCAATGATTTTAACTACAAACAGACCTAGTCCGGTATCAACGGAGCCATTGTGTCTCATTTATAAGCCATAAACGGATATTCTAGCACATAAACCCAGACTAATGCAAAACAACAATGTAATCCGAAGAAGCCGTGAGCATACATCCGTTTGCATTGCTGCGGAGTTTTGAAGGCTTCGTCGTGCACTTGTGATTTAAAAATGTCAAAATGTAAAAGTCATCCTCTGAGGCAAAACAAGAATGTGGTGCGTGTTTTGCGCTCAAAAGTCTTTAGATTAAATACTAACAAATGATATAAAGATACTGTTTAGTGGTGCCGATAATTATTCAAGAAAGTCTGGTTCTGGTTTAGTGTCCACGGATAAAATCTGTTTGTTTGTTCGTGACAGCTGCCGAGCAGTATTTTCCTGCGGTATGATCGTTTTTAGACTGATACAGAATGTGCAATTATTTCCTTGAATATATATATAAAGAACATAAAGGACTCAACAATCACTCGACTTACCTGATTCTACGAAACCAGTCCCGCGGGCAAGAACAGTCTCATCTCCCACGGCCACATGGTCTGCCTTCTCTCTCGTCCAACAGTGCTAAGGACACCCATTGGATTTTCCACAATATCTTCTACCACATCTAACATATCCGACAGTGTTTTCCCGTCGAGATCAGCGAACAAATTCACCGGCTTAAAATCTGGCGGTTGCATGAAATAATGTGGCAGGTTACCCTCTTTCAGCGCGTTCTTGAGCCGCTCCAAAAGACCTAGAAAACGCCGTGTGATTTTCTCGGCGCTCCACTCGTGAAAATCCGGAAACTTATCGGATTCGTGGAAAAGCAGGGTCTTGACGTGGTAAGAGGAAAGCCTCTTGAGTTGATCCTCATTGTCACGGATTTCAGTAAGAATTCGCAGAAGTTGAATGCGACAGCCTTCGCTAAGGGCACGAATACGATTTTTCTCCGCAACGTAAAAGGTAAGCCGCCAGATCATCTCGTTTTGAACGTATGGCTTGCAAACCACGTGCGAGGATGACGGACAGTCCCTGCGAGATGGGTCGGAGCGAGAATCAGGGATAACAAAAGCGGGTAGAATATCGACCGAAATGTCTTTGTTGATGGTTAATCGAATTACGGGGCCTTTCTCGATCGAAATGCTACTTAAGTGCTTCGGAAGCTTCTCGGCACGACCGTCTTTGATGTGAATGTTCAAAACCTTTACAGCTTTCCTGACGTATCTTCGTAGAAGCGAGTTGATTTTGCCAGCTGATAAAAAGCCGTTTGTGGTGATACAGTCCTCCCAAACGCTGTAGTCCTCAGAGCTTGGCTGCACGCGGATTCCGCCAGTACGCTCATCTAACGCCGTGTACATCGCAGAGCTCGATCCAGGAGACAGCTGCACCAACATGTCCATCTGAATTGGTTCTTCAGCTTGCAGTCCGTCATAGGGTATACCTTGCGATACAACACTGTTAGCGCGGAATCTGTTGTCCACCATTTGGATCTTCCGGAAGCATTTGTGTACAGTATTGTAGGCGATTTCTTCGCAGATTTCTTTGCGCTCTAGGCTAATTCTCACGCGATTCTCGTAGAACTCGTTCAATTGTACAGCAATGGGGTCGAGTTGAAATTGAGGCTTTTTGATGGAGCTTCGACGACGGTCGGGGGTCCATGGAATTTCGGATTTCCACTGAGTCGGTGGCGATGGTAACTCGTCTGGATAGGAATCTTCAGAAGCCCATGACTCGTTGTCCGAAGCAGAGGACACATCAAGACTTCTCATTGATGAATTTGGGCTCAGAAGGTTAGGGTTTGGCATTTCGTTGCTGTTGTCGTCAAACAGTTGGCCACCTCTGTTTTTTCTTCCACGCGTGCCAGACATCAGATCGCTAGTATTTCACTCTCTGCACAAAATACAAGTTTTGTTTGCACACTGACGCTTTCGCTCAGTCAGACAAACGTTGTAGTAGCGTGAGTGAGTTCTTGACGCTCTCTAGCGTGTTTGACGCGGATTTGACGCACCGTGTCAGTATGCGAAATTCACGCCAAACGCACTAATTTCAGTTATTTCCGGTTTGAGTGAAGCTCGACAGATTAAGCTTGCCAGCTGTGAAAGCTGTAGCTCTCGAAAATCTACAGCTACAGACTAATAAGCTCCACTTACAAAACACATTCCTTTACTCAGCCATCCGGAAAATGTACGCAAATGATGTGACAGTTCAGTCTTTCGGTGTCCAACAGCAGTTGGCCAATTAGCGCTTAGCAGATTGGTCACATCTCGGTAGCTGTGCACAAACGTTTCTATGGCGACTCAGAAGTTAATTCGAGATTTCGTTTGCGGTGATCTTTTCACATATCCTGACAAGTTTTGTGACACTGACTGCCAGAAATCCAAAAATAATAATTTTATTGTCTGATTGACTCTTTTACAACACGCTGCTGAAGCAATGTGACCATTTTGCAGATGACACAGGCGTTAAACCCAAGTTGTGGCGCCGTCATTTGTTGATGCGCTTCAGAATTGTTTTAGTTAAGAGGTTGTTTAAAAGTGCGACCCAAACTTCACGAACAAATTTATCATCATCAACAAGGGAATGCAGCTTCAACTTGTTTAATGGAATTTTCTGACATCCAGATAGAGTGTTGTTTGTGATACTCTTGCTCTGATGTCAAGCAATTTTGACGAGGAGAGCTAGAGGTTCACTTTCTCACGGGAATTAAGTATTATTTGGACTTTTCACTGTACAAGGGTGAACAAGATAATAAGTTAGTTTGCAATGAATGTGTAACCCATCACTGCCAACAGAGTGACCGTTTCATTTTCCACTGTGGTGCTTTGAAATTTTTTGCCCTAATAAGTGTTCAGATCCAGCCAAATACCTTGACCTTTATTTAAACAGGTTCGACCGTGGTTCATTTCCGGTTGTGACCGCATGAAGTTATTGATTAGTTTCATTTCCTTCAGGACAGCAGGCCAAATATGGCGTCGGATTCCCGCGTAAATCCCTTAGTGAAAAGGAAGTAACTTCTGAGGGCACAAGCTTGCTTTGTGATTATCCAGCAGCCTAAACGAGTCCAAATGAAACTCTTGAAAAGTTTAAATTTGGAAGATTTAAGGGGGCTGTGAATCCCTTACCACATCTTTTGACTTCACAAACAGTTTCATCTTACAGATTACACTACGATGATAAAATATAACGCTCGCCTTGAGTTTTCATGTTTACAAATGATGCAAGTTCGGGTGAAAAACGAAAGCCAACAGGCAGAAAAACAACTTGCAATGTCGTCCATCCACTCAGGTAACTGGCTTGTCCCTGTTCCTTCCAACCTTTGAAGTGCGCGTGTGTAATTGCTCAGGATCGTGCGAGGAAAAATTGAATTATTTATGTCCGCCGAAAATAGCGGTCTCCATCAACAATAAAAATTCCTGTTATTGTATGTCTCTCGCTCTCGTGGGAGATTTTCTTTCTCCTCTACAGTGGAGCGCCAGGTACTCTCATACCGATTGCCCAAAAATTCTCGGGATTCTTAAAGTTCATCTTTGAAAAGTGGATGTACGGTTTTTCAGCCGTCATAGTGAACCTCCCTTTTACAATGTTGATTGAAAGTAAGTCAAATTTCTGTGTACAAGGGAGTCAAAGCTAAGAGTCTTCCAGTTTAAATTTCTTCACAGAAAAATCGCCACAAATGACTTTCTGCACAAGATAGGTATTAAACAAAGCGATTCCTGTTCCTTTTGCGAGGAAGAAAAAGAAACCCTTGTTCATCTATTTTGGACTTGTAAACACACACACAACTTCTGGAAGAACATTTTCGAGTGGATTTCTCAAAACGTTACAGATTTAGAAAGTGTCTCCCCTTCCTTGTCTCTCTGTTTTGGTCTGATTGACAGTACAAAAGATTTTCTCTTTCATCACTTACTCCTTATATCTAGACATTACATATACACTTGCAGACTTGGGAACAAGCTTCCTAAATTGCAAGCGTATATACAACTAGTTATCAATTCAATGGAAATGGAAAAGCAAACCGCTTTTTTCAACAACGACTCCAACCTTTGTGCTCAGAAATGGTCTCGCCTGAAGATGAACCTCTCACGAAATATGTCGTACCAGCATACATATCGTGTATAAGCAGTGTGAAGCGTAGAATCTTTTAACTAACTTTAAACCAAAATACCTTGTATGACCCTTTTGTGTGTGTGTTTTTGTATTGTGTAATAATATATCCATGTAAATATTAGTATATGTATGTTAATAATAATAAAAAAATAAAAAAATAAAAAAAAAAGTCAAAATACTTTTGAAAAAAGCGCCATGTTGGTCGAATATCCCACCCCCAGTCATAAAAAAAATCTTTCCATGAAGTTTCCCTTTTAAGCCGTGTTAAAATTATGGAAACGCCGCTCCGAGGAACTTAGGGACGGACCATTAGAAAAGTTATGGGGGGCGGGCGGGGGATTTTCGAGCAGCATGAATTTTTTTTCTTTAATGTTTCCCTTGAATGAGTATATATATATATTTTTTTTTTGTCAAGATGTTGTGTTGATGTTGATCTACTCTACATGCATGAATTTTTTTGGTACTCTCCCCCCCCCCCCCCTACCTCCATAACTTTTCTTATGGTCCGTCCCTTACCTAGAAACGTACCATGACTCTGTTTCCTATGACACGGCCAACATGGTTTATTGCAACCAAGGCCTAAAGAAACAGCTCTCGTGAAGTTTGACGGCAAGCAGTCTTACCAAACAAAGAAAAACACCAGAAAATACACAAGAGAAGAAACACAGGGTTCTACGGCTCCTGGAAATCCTGGAAAGTACTTGATTTCTAGTCTAGCATTTTCCAGGAAAGTCCCTGAAAATAGTAGGAGTTCCTAAATGAAATCTTGGAAGTCTGCAAACATTTGGAAGCAGCCGCGAAGATCCAACAAATAAAGCGAAAAAACTTAATTTTAAATATTTGGAAAAGTCCAGGAAAATTGTTTCGGAAGGATACGAACCCTGTAAACGTCGACCAATCAGCTTTGTCTTTGGACATGTAAATTTTCTCGCTAGTGACTGATTTTTCTCTTTAATCTGGTTGGTCCAACTCCATTTCAGCTTATTTACTTGGTTTGTCTGTTTAGCCGATTAGGAAAACAATGAAAACAATAATTTCTTATCACACAACAACTGAAAGACTTCCACTATCTCTGGCTTAAAACACTGGAAGCCAAACTAATTTTGAAAACATTTGTCGACATGTGCAATTGAACTCATGAAAATAAAATTTGACTTTGATGAAAATGGTCTGAGATCAACTTTTTACCCCCAAACACGTCCCTTTCCGTATGCGGGATCAAGTCACAGTTTGTTCCTGGTGCAATCTTGTTCTTTTTCTAATTTTGATGAGCGTAGAATAACTGCAAAGAGCTCATGGCATATAAACACCTTCAAACTGTCTCTCCGACATTGCTGGAAATACACCTTTTGCGCTTCTTTACTGACCAGGGAATAAATTTTCATTACTGTCCGTCGAAAAATCAGTCATTGCGATGAATGTGTCATCATAGTAGAAAAATGGACAAACGTTTTAATTTTTTGAGTGATTAATAAGGAGTTTTGCGTGGAGAAGAATATTCATGAAGGCAAATGAAGTTTCATTTTCTTGGAAATAACAAACTTTATAGAGAATAAGCATACTATTGCTCCAACTCAATGTTCGTTAACGATAAAAAAATTTCATTAACAACAAAAGTACCATGTAATGAAAATGAAACCAGTGTTTCGGCTTATCCTTCACTATGCTCTACATTGACATCGAAGTATATAGGTTTACATAAACCTAAAGCACCGGGCACATTTTCTGCCTGTTATGTGTTCGTAATTTTTCTCCCTACTCTCAAAAGAATTTGTTGACGCAGGGCTGTCATTTAAAGGCCGGGGCCGGGAATTTGCCTCTCGTATTTTGAGCGGTATATCCCCGTCTACTTTGATATAAAACTATGTTGGCTTCACTACAGCAACTCAAATCCCTGCAGTGGCTATTTTTCGTATACCCCACCTACTCCAAAAATTAGTGACAGCCCTGTTAACGGTAGTCTCCTTGAGGAATCCCCTGCCGTCTTGCCTCTTACCCTTCCCTTTCTTCGGCGCTTCATTCTGAGAGACGACTTTGCACTATCGTGTAGCATGAAAATTTTGCGGAAGTTTTATTTTGCGGATTGGCGAGTTTTTGTTGTTTGCGGGAACACATTTTTGCGGTTCGAGATGACGGAAATTTCTGGTGGGAACTAATTTTTGCGATTCTCTGTTCAAGTAGCAGAATATCTAAATGGGAGAAACCTTAATATGGTATTTTCAACTTTTATTTTACGGTCTGTTGAGTCGAAGTTCACTCTACTTAAACATTTAATGGAGAATAATACGGTAATCACTGTAATATCTTACTGCACAAAGGGACTGAACAACAGCAACACAAAACAAAAGCCTATCCCTACCACACACAACAAAACACTCTTTCGTTAATACGGTAATGAGGTTTTCCACGACCGATATTATCAATTTTGCCCCAGTGGCACAAGTCCATTAAAAGCAGAGTTTTTACTGAACCCGCAAAATTTTCATGCCACACGGTATGCAGGGCTATGATTCGTATTTAAACGTATAACCTCAAACCCAGTGGAAAATTGGCGATAAAATGCTCAACAAAAACTCTTTTGTTATTGAAATTGTATTCGTACAATCGAACATCAACTCAAGAAAACTGAATCTCTGATGTGCTCTAAAAATGTTATTCGATATAAAACGCTATTTAGATTACCCTTTATGAATCTTCTACACGATGCAAAAGCCTTAATGAGTATAGCATTGTTGAAACGATTCGTTTCTTATAGCTTAACTGATTATATGTTAATTTTATTGACCAGGGGCCGGTTCCTGAAAGGTGTAATACCTCTATTCCAGGGATAAATGTGCCTTATTCAACGGATAAATAACTAAATAAGGCACATTTATCCCTGGAATAGAGTTATTACACCTTTCAGGAACCGGCCCCAGTACTATTGAACTAATGGTGTAGTATTTCCGAGTGGTTAGATTTGAACAATGGAGTTGGGAAACCAATACGTATTATGAATCAATTTAATTAATTCAATTCCTTGACGCGTTTTGTCTCGTCTTTGAGTCTCACCTCACATCCATATGAAAATGACTGGCCTAAAAGCTTTTCATGTTCTCAGTTAAAAAATACGGCTGTCATTTTTTAGCTAAGAATTCAAGTTCTTGCCCTTTTACGCAGGACTCTATTTTCATTATAGTTTGGACGTAGCCGGCTCCAAAAGCAAGTAAATCCGACTCAAATAAATCCAACCGCCTTATTCCCGTGGTCCTCTCTTTTGTCCTTGGAGAAAAGAACGTTTTAGGGATCCTGTGAGGAAACCAGTTTTGTTCCATATTTCATTCCCGGTGCTTTGTAAACATTTCCATGTCTACAAATGCAAGCTGGATGCAATGTCTTTTTTATCAATCTTCATGTAGCTATAATTTGATCTGGAATGCCTTGTCCGCTGATTACATTACCCAACTCCATGTGTAGATATCCTAGCAATTCAAAGCCTTTAACGGTATCGGGCTGATCAGCTAAGAGATCCTTTCTTAGTCGACAGGGCTTTTGTAGGGACTCCAAGGCTCCTTTATGGTCTCCAATTGCAGGGTTTTCGGTAACATTTTAAACTACCGGATTCATAGGTTAAACAAGTGAACGTCAGACTCAAAAAAATTATTTCGTGTGAACCATCGGACGTTACTACCGAACTTTTCATGTCAAACAACAGTTTGAGTCGTATTCTCATGGTCACCAATCAGTTTTGATGGCAAGTAAACTGTTTTCTGACGACAAGATTTCAAAGTTTCACTGGGGTCTCCATTGTGTTGTCATGACACTGGGAGGAGTTTACGTTATCATCAAGCAGAGTTGATTTCATATCTGCTAATTTAATAATAATAATAATAATAATAATAATAATAAATAATAATAATAATAATAATATAATAATAATAATTTCGGAAAACCCGCTTCCACAGCCGATTTGTTCTCAGTCGTGTTTCTTTTTGTAGCGAATCAGAAGCTCCCTTGAGGTCTTCCGTCTTACTTTGCACATAACCAAGCGAGTGAAAACTTTTGGCGGTATCAGGATGATCCCCTAAGAGGTTCTTCCTGAGTTGACAGGCCTTTTGTAAAGACTCCAAGGCTCCTTTATTGTCTCCCATATCCTTCTGAACTACACCGAGGGTGTAGTAGCATTGCGTTGTGTATTTGTTATCTCCAGAGAGTTTTGCGTTCATTTGTGCTGCTTTCCGAACAGATTCTACTGCTTCATGGAGGTCACCCATAGCGTGCTGCACCACACCAAGGTTGTGATAGCTGCAGGCCGTATCCCTATGGTCACCAAGCAGTTTTGATCGCATGTTAACTGCTTTCTGATGAGATTTCAGAGCTCCATTGAGGTCTTCATTGCGTCTTTGTACCAGTCCAAGGTATTCATAAGTCCAGGCGGTTTCTTCGTGATCACCAAGCAGAGATGATCTCATATCTGCCGCTTTCAGGAAAGCTTCCACAGCTGATTTGTTATCACCTGCGTTCATATAAACGCGTCCAAGTTCATGAAAGCTTTCAGATGTATCAAGATGATTTCCTAAGAGTTCCATCCTTAATCGTGATGCCTTCTGTAGCGAATCAGAAGCTCCCTGGAGGTCTCCCGTCTTACTTTGCACAAAACCAAGAAGATGAAAACTTTCGGCGGTATCAGGATGATCTCCTAAAAGATTCTGTCTCAGTTGTGATGCTTTCTGTAGCGAATCAGAAGCTCCCTTGAGGTCTTCCGTGTTACTTTGCACAAAACCAAGAAGATGAAAACTTTCGGCGGTATCAGGATGATCTCCTAAAAGATTCCGTCTCAGTTGTGATGCTTTCTGTAGCGAATCAGAAGCTCCCTGGAGGTCTCCCGTCTTACTTTGCACAAAACTAAGAAGATGAAAACTTCTGGCGGTATCAGGATGATCTCCTAAAAGATTCCGTCTCAGTTGTGATGCTTTCTGTAGCGAATCAGAGGCTCCCTTGAGGTCTTCCGTGTTACTTTGCACAAAACCAAGAAGATGAAAACTTTCGGCGGTATCAGGATGATCTCCTAAAAGATTCTGTCTCAGTTGTGATGCTTTCTGTAGCGAATCAGAAGCTCCTTTGAGGTCTCCCGTGTTACTTTGCACAAAACCAAGAAGATGAAAACTTTCGGCGGTATCAGGATGATCTCCTAAAAGATTCTGTCTCAGTTGTGATGCTTTCTGTAGCGAATCAGAGGCTCCCTTGAGGTCTTCCGTGTTACTTTGCACAAAACCAAGAAGATGAAAACTTTCGGCGGTATCAGGATGATCTCCTAAAAGATTCCGTCTCAGTTGTGATGCTTTCTGTAGCGAATCAGAAGCTCCCTGGAGGTCTCCCGTGTTACTTTGCACAAAACCAAGAAGATGAAAACTTTCGGCGGTATCAGGATGATCTCCTAAAAGATTCCGTCTCAGTTGTGATGCTTTCTGTAGCGAATCAGAAGCTCCCTTGAGGTCTTCCGTGTTACTTTGCACAAAACCAAGAAGATGAAAACTTTCGGCGGTATCAGGATGATCTCCTAAAAGATTCTGTCTCAGTTGTGATGCTTTCTGTAGCGAATCAGAAGCTCCCTGGAGGTCTCCCGTGTTACTTTGCACAAAACCAAGAAGATGAAAACTTTCGGCGGTATCAGGATGATCTCCTAAAAGATTCTGTCTCAGTTGTGATGCTTTCTGTAGCGAATCAGAAGCTCCCTGGAGGTCTCCTGTCTTACTTTGCACAAAACCAAGAAGATGAAAACTTTCGGCGGTATCAGGATGATCTCCTAAAAGATTCTGTCTCAGTTGTGATGCTTTCTGTAGCGAATCAGAAGCTCCCTTGAGGTCTTCCGTGTTACTTTGCACAAAACCAAGAAGATGAAAACTTTCGGCGGTATCAGGATGATCTCCTAAAAGATTCTGTCTCAGTTGTGATGCTTTCTGTAGCGAATCAGAAGCTCCCTTGAGGTCTTTCGTTTTACGTTGGACATCACCAAGCAAATGAAAACTTCTGGCGGTATCAGAATGATCCCCTAAGAGGTCCTTCCTCAGTCGACAGGCCTCTTGTAGAGACTCCAAGGCTCCTTCATTGTCTCCCATATCATTCTGAACTACACCGAGGGTGTGGTAGCATTTCGCTGTGTATTTGTTATCTCCATAGAGTCTTACGTTCATTTGTGCTGCTTTCTGAACAGATTCTACTGCTTCATGGAAGTCACCCATAGCATACTGCACCACACCAAGGTTGTGATAGCTGCGGGCCGTATCCCTATGGTCACCAAGCAGTTTTGATCGCATGTTAACTGCTTTCTGACGAGATTTCAAAGCTCCATTGAGGTCTCCATTGCGGGTCTGTACCAGTCCAAGGTATTCGTAACTGTCGGCGGTTTGCACGTGATCACCAAGCAGAGATGATCTCATATCTGCCGCTTTCAGGAAAGCTTCCACAGCTGATTTGTTATCACCCGCGTTCATATAAACGCGTCCAAGTTCATGAAAGCTTTCAGATGTATCAAGGTGATTTCCTAAGAGTTCCATCCTTAATCGTGATGCCTTCTGTAGTGAATCAGAAGCTCCCTTGAGGTCTTTCGTCTCACTTTGGACATCACCAAGCAAATGAAAACTTCTGGCGGTATCAGAATGATCCCCTAAGAGGTCCTTCCTCAGTCGACAGGCCTCTTGTAGAGACTCCAAGGCTCCTTCATTGTCTCCCATATCATTCTGAACTACACCGAGGGTGTGGTAGCATTTCGCTGTGTATTTGTCATCTCCATAGAGTCTTACGTTCATTTGTGCTGCTTTCTGAACAGATTCTACTGCTTCATGGAAGTCACCCATAGCATACTGCACCGCACCAAGGTTGTAATAGCTGCGGGCCGTATCCCTATGGTCACCAAGCAGTTTTGATCGCATGTTAACTGCTTTCTGACGAGATTTCAAAGCTCCATTGAGGTCTCCATTGCGGGTCTGTACCAGTCCAAGGTATTCGTAACTGTCGGCGGTTTGCACGTGATCACCAAGTAGAGTTGATCTCATATCTGCCGCTTTCAGGAAAGCTTCCACAGCTGATTTGTTATTGCCCAACTCCATGAAGGCACATCCTAGTTCATGGAGACTTTTGGAGGTGTCAAGGTGATTCCCTAGTAGTTCCTGTCGTAATTGTGAGGCCTTTTGTAGAGATTTAGAAGCCTTGTGGTAGTTTCCGCGAGCGTAATGATTTTGTCCCAGAGTGTAATAAATACCAGCAGTTTCCACATCATAGTAAACACCTAACCGCTCTCTCAGGTTCAACGCGCTCTGAAATGCTTTGTCTGCGTCATCTACATTTTCCAATTCAAAGTACCTGCATCCCAGGTTTGTGAGACTTGAAACTGTATCGATGTGGTCTCCAATCTTTGCCTCACGAACGCTAATGGCCTGGTGATGAGACACAATTGCTCCATGACTGTCGTCATTAAAGAGGTGTTTTACCTCGCCTAGTTTGTCATAACCCTCTGCAAGGTCTTTGAAATCGCTTTCAGGAGCATTTTCATTTGCCGTTAAGATGTTTTCAATTACCTCAGTAATAAGGTGGGAGTAATATTCAGGAATGGAAAATTTGGGAGAAACGCAAGTGAGATTTTCCATCAACTTCTTTGTTGATTTGAAGCTCTGAATAAAATTGCATCCACTTTGTAAAAGTTGATATGTCAGTTTTAGGAATGGTAAAAGCACGGTTTCCAGGAACGGAGAGAATTCTTCTTTGCCCAGCAATAGCTCAGAGGCTCGCAATACCTCCTCAGCCCCATTTAAATCCTTGAGAACATAAGTAAGCAAGATGATGTCAGCTGGCAATTTTGCACTGTACATAAGCAGGTTTGTGAAGATTGCCGTATCGGTGTTGTTCAGTAAGTGGAGAAGAAACTGACCACTTTGGCTTTGCTTGTCCTCGGGTAAGTTCAAAAGTTTCGAGCATGCCATAAAGAAAAATAAATCTTCCTTAATCGTCCTTCTGAGATATTCTACTTGAATCCCCTCTTCGCACGGATTAAATCCTGGAAGCCTGGCCTCGAACCAATTAGTACTGAATGCTCGGAAATGTGATGCCCTGTCGTCGTCTTTCCCTTGAAGATGTCTTTCAAGTAAACAGTAAGTAAGGTGCTCGAGAACATATTCGTCACTAGACTTACTCAATTTTTGTACAGAATTCACAAGAGATGAAATATCCTCGTCACTGAGCTTGCCGCAAAGCAGCTGGTGAATCGCCTGGTAACAGTAAAGCTTTGCTGGACGGTCAGCTCTATTGGTGTGGTCAGCACTCGAAGAATCGTCCCAAGTTTGCGGATTGTCCGAGGAGAACCAGCCCCAGTAACGAAAAGATTTGGAAGCCAGGAGCTTTTGTTCATCGTCCAAAATTCGCCTTCTTTTTGCCTCTTGAAGTGCTGTGTCATAAAGATGTTCAAACATTTGTTTTTCGTCTTGCAATAGCGCAAAGAGCAAAACCTCTGCCTTAGACAGCACCTCTACAACCTTGGGATACAGCCTGTCGTCTGTTAATCCGTTCTCAAGGGAAGAAAGGATGCTCTGCCGCCTATCAGTGAAAAATGACCACGCTTGAATGGAAGGACCCATTAAAAATTTTTCATTCATGGCACTTAAATTGTAGATGTAATAGTCATAAAATCGATGTTCTGCTGAGCGAAAAGCGGCTTCAATTTCGTTGCCATGTTTTCTCTCCTCGTAAACAAAGGACCTCAGAAGTGAATGAATAGTGAAGACGCTAAAATTGGTGCCACACTCTATTAAAGACTTTGTTTCCAGTGATCGCAGAATACTCTTGGTTGTGAGGTCTCCTTCTAGGTCTAACACGGCTGTTGCTTCCTCTATTTTAAACCATCCCGGGAAAACTGCGAGGGACACAAATGCTTTTTTTTCGCGATCTGGGAGTCTTTCGAAAGATTTCTTCATTAAAGCCTTAAGCCTAACTTCATCAGGAAAGGCTTCATTGTCCAAAAGTTCAACAAGGGGTGATCTTTTCAGATTTTCCATGAGCTCGGTAATGGTAATGGATTCTTCTCTTATGATCCCACACATCAATTGCATCGCCAAGGGAACTTGTCCACAACTATTTACTATGCAATCTCTATCCTCGTCGGAGACATCTGGTAACAGATTCTTGACTAAGTTTGCCGAGGAAGATCCGTCTAGTACGCTGATTTTCTCTAGATGGATTTGAACATGATACCTTAAGAAATCGAGAGATGCACGAGTAGTTAAGAGAAGCTTGATGTGCTTGCACTGAGCAAGGATTTCTTCAATAAATCTGAGCACCTGTTGCTTTAGTTTGGAATTTTCTGATTCAAGTAGGTCATCTGCATTGTCTAAGATTAAGACAAATGGATTTTTCTGACTTTGTAAACTTTGAATAAGCCAGTGGGCGGATGAAAGGTGTGGCACCTGCGTGGGATCCGTGAACATGCTGAGCAGCTTTGAGAGTAGCTCATCCATGCTTTCCATTCCGCGAAGGGGTGCAAAGTATACTGGAATTCTCAAGTCGTGATGCAAGCAGTGCGCTGCGGCGATGGCCACTGATGTCTTTCCAAATCCCGGTGAACCCCAAATGTTGACCACTCGAGTGGTTTCATCTGTTAGATGATCACGGATTCTTTTAAGCTCTTCTTGGCGACCAACAAAGTATGAAATTTTATCAGGTATACACGAGTCGGGAACGAAAGTACCTAAATGTTGGAGAGAGGGATTGGTTACACTCCGAAAATAAGTAGTATTACTAATTCAAGATTTATCTGCAATGCTCAAACGCAGTGTTTCTGTTTAAAATAAAATCCGCCGTCTCAGTAATAGCCTGTGCTAATTTATTATTGTTGGGACTAACTGAAATAAAAAAAAATAGACAAAACAGAAATAAAAATAGAAAAGGTAAAAAACCTCTTATAAAAAGATAAACAAACATCGCAAATGTGTTTTTTAAAACACTGGGAAACGGCTTACCTGTTGAGATTCCCGCTTTCTCCGCTTGTTTTCCTGTCTTCAACTCCTTCAAATACGACCCGATTTCTTCCATAATTTCCTTAATTCCAGTTTCTCTCCTTTCTAAGTCTGATATGACATCTTCCATCGTCATCATCATATCTGTGATTCCGGCTTTAACGTCCTTCACGTCTGCTCCAAAATCTTTTACATCTGACCCGATATCTTTAATGTCTAATTCTATTCCGATGTGCCTGAATTTCTCTGCTCTTAACTCTTGTTCCAGCTCTTGAAGCCTAGCACCAGGGAAGTCTTTTTCACTAAGCCTTCCAATTTCATCAATTTTTCTGCTGATTTGCCCCAGTGCAGCAAAGGCATCTTTTGCCAGCTGGATTAGATGATCAAAGGTTCGCTTGTCAATCTTTTGAGTACTGATCTGGTGGCAAAGATTGTTTCGCAGCAGCCGAAGCTGATCTAGCGCTAAAGCGTATGTTTCAGCTTGATTTCCGATCGGACTCAAAACAACAGGATGAAATGCTCCGCTTAAACGACGAGGTTTCACGAACAGTCTGTCTAAGGTTGCAAGACCTCCTCTTCCGTCTGGTATGGCGAAGCTTTTAGCGTAAAGGGTAGCTTCAAACAGAGCAGTGCAGTCCCACTCCATGTAGGATTTAGATGTTGGCACATATTTTGTCTTCCCACCCTCTTTATTAAGAAACATGTTCCGAACCTGTGACGAGTCGTCCCATATTTGAAAGCCTGCTAAAGGAGCAACTTGGTTGTCCCACATGTATTTGAACACTTGTCGTAGGGCGACTGGAAACTCATCAATCACAACAGTGGAGAACTTGAAAAAGTTTAGTTGTTCAGATGAAAATGCTGTCATTTTAAGTACTGTATACAGATTCTTTGCACGACAAAGTCCAAGTACAGCCTTCGTAGACTTCAGTGTGTACTTGTCAAGGTACCTCTGCCAAAGTAATCGTGGTTGAATAAATTCGTGCCTGGGATAGAACGACATTTATAAGGCAATTAATCCCAAAAGAGCTGTGATCTTTCTCTTAAATATTACGATTTTTACTTTTTTTTGATACTGTTTTTAAAAAAAATCTAAAAATGAACTCCATTTCTGTGGATGTGGCTTCATAGTCAAACCTACCCCTTACCCTAGAGGCTGAGAAAGAAACCCATGCAAATAAAATTTTAAAAGGTTTATTACCCATGTTGAGCGTTATTACACAGAATGAGCCTCCTAGCGTGCGTTTCTCGAAACCCCTGAAACTTTTCGGGACTATCTCGGGTGCTATAATTTTCTACATATCTCTAAAACGAAAACGTTTCCAGGCATCAAATCTTCCAACAAATTTGCCCTTTCGTATTTTGAAATCATGTAAAGAGACCAGCTTTTTAGAATGAGTAGATCGCAGTTTTAGAAATAGCTTTTCGGGCCCGAAACGTTTTCGGGAGTATCGAGAAACAGGCCCCTGGGCCGGTTTCGACATTCAACACAGCTTGACACACGGAAGGATGTTTCCTGAGGAGGTGTAAAGGTTGTTGGTCAAGAAATGTTGACTGGTGTATTTCTGCCCGATGGATTTGTATGCCCAACGAGATAAGACTTGGCTTTCCCGCCACGGAGGGTAACTAGAGCAAAATCCCCTACAAACTTTAATTTCCCTGTTGGTTATGCACTTTGTAAAACTCTTTGACACACCAAGTTCAAATTATTTGGTTATAGTTTCTGTGACTTGAAGAGCTGAAAACGTTTACCGATTCAATGAAATTCCTCAGTCATCGAAGTGTCCAATCTACACCTAAGGCCCTGTTTACATGGAGGGAGGGTAACCCTCCTAGAAGGGTCAATAGATAGCCCCCGTTTACATGTGTAGGGTTATCCCCGGGGCTATCTCTGCCAACAAAACCGCGGAAACCTGTGATGTCATTGCCAGGGTTTTGGGACCATTCTGTATCATTCCGGCTTGGATTAGTCACTCTTGCAGCATTGTTCGACGAAATAGTTCCCTAGGTTTATAACCACGCGAAGACATGTTTGTAGTTGGCGGGAATATGGCAGTAATCTGATCACCCTAAACTTGACCCTCCTAGGAGGGTAGCCCTACCTCGAGCGTTTACATGGCTTAAACTAAACAAAAACATGACCCTCCTAGAAGGGTAACCCTAGCAAGCAGGTAGGGTTACCCTCCTCCTGGGGTAACCCTACCTCGCATGTAAACGAAACCGGGAAAAACAATAGAGGAGGGTAACCCTGCAAGAAGGGTAACCTTTCCAGCAGGGTTACCCTCCCTCCATGTAAACAGGGCCTTAGTGAAGTTTTGGAGTGGCCGAACAATGCCCTTTCCTTTCGTCGGCTACCCCTCAGCAGTAATGGAGACCATATATGTATTTTAGGTGAACGCAAGGGATGCTCCCTTTTCTTGTCATGTTGGCAGCTCTAGTGTTCGTATTTCAGCAAAAAGCGTGACGGAAATCTTTTGTGTTGAATCGCTTTATATCTTCATAGCTTTTATCATGTCAATTTATCCTAGTTCAAATGTATCTGGAACGCTTGTTTTTGGAATTAAAAAAGAGCCTTATTTATGACGTGGCTTGAATTCCGAATTGAAGCCACGTCAGTGGCAAATTCTTAGAACACAAATTACTCAGACTCTGAGGAATTTGTGTCTTATACAGGACCCACAGAGCAGTTGTTAAAGTGGGGGTGATTTGCGCTTCTAGTGCTGTACCGATTTGGCGCCAAAAATGCGGTCGCAAAGGACCTGGCGACGAATTAGCATTTTGTATAAATAGGCGTAACACTTAGCGACAACAATAGCTTGCTATGTAAACGATATGGAAGATAATGGGTGTCCTGTGCTAGAGTCATCAGAAGCACCGTTCTTTATGTCCCAAGTTTTGTCCAAACTCGACTTACACGACAATCATTGCCAGAAATTTAGGACAAGATGGCGGCGGCGCCTGCGCACCAAGGCCAGAATGGCGGCAAACTCATGTAAAGAAATGTATGGAGATATTGCGGTTCGTCATATCACGATTCGATACATGTTCAGTAGTGTATAAGCTTCGCATTTGACTTATCAACGGCTACTTAGATGGATGATTACTTACTTCCCGACGCCTCGACCAATCCATCACACATTAATGCTCCATTCTCCATACATTGCTTTAAAATCGTAGCGAAGTCATGCCACAAACTCGTCCACTGGCAAGCAAACCCTTTCACAATGTGAATCATCACGACTCGATATAACTTCTGCGATGTTTAAACGATCTAATTCTGCCGAAAAATGCATGAATTGCCCACGGCAAAATACTTCCAAGGACGTCCTTATCTTTCTCATTTTTCGTCTGTAGCACAGCAAGCGGACGCCATATTTATGTATGAAAGAAAGCTACAAACTCGAAGCTTTCCCTGCACAAGCCACCATTTTCTTTGTCGATCAACACTGGTGTTTCATGGGATATAAACTGGGTTACAGTCCCCTAGCAACCCTAGATTTGGTTTGAATGGAAGTAAATACGCGCGAAAATCGAACACAGCTTAATTTATAAAGGCTATCACACTAATATTTAAACCAAAAAAATGTCGGACATTGTCGAGAATTACTTTGCACCAAATAAAATATCTACAGAGCTTAGATTGTGCAATATATCGTATGAAACAGCGTCTTTCCCACTCGTTTCAGCGTTTGCTGCCATATTGGATGTCTTTATCTGTCTTTTTCCTTTGCGTTATACAGTATACCGCTGGTAGTTGTTAGCGGGCTCGAAATGTCAGCGATTTCTGGCGATGTACAGATTTTGGCAGAGAGATGAAAAGAGAAGGGAGGGAAGAAACCGTTCACGAGCAACCTCATCTCCTGGTTACATCAGGAAGCTAGTGTTCGCTCTCGAGGCAAGACTTACACCGTCTCTGGGGAAAGTAAGGAAAGTCGCCGAGACAGAGGTTTCAAAAGGACAGAAAACAACGCCGCTAATAGCGAAGAAACTGATGATGACACATGTCCACTTTGCTGGAAAACCAAACATAATCTGGCTGCCTGTTCTAAGTTTCAGATCTTAACAGTCAATCAAAGGTGGGAGATTGTCAAGCAACATTGGCGATGCCGCACGTGCCTGAGAGCGCATCATACAAACGATTGTAAGAAACCAGATGGGTCAACATGTGACAGATGTAGAAAAAACCACCACCGGTCTCTACACAATGAAAAGACTGGCGAGACAAACACAAGTTTGAATCCAAACGCAACACCATTCCAAAGTCAAGTCCAAGGTCCTTCAACTACATCGAACGGTACCATACAAGGAAATGCTGTTTTCAAGAAAAGCAAGTCGAGGCCTGTTACTGGTTTATGTCCTGTTCAAAAGATCAACTGAGTTATGGACTCAGGTGGAACGCTTATTGAAATGCTTGCGATGATAGATTCTGGATCAAACACAAGTCTGCTATCTAAGAACGCAGCTGAACGACTGGGAATAGCTGGGAAAGCTACCCATCTTACTATGAATCTAGCAGGTGGAGAGAAGAGGTCTGAAACGTCAGAAATCATTGAGATCACTCTTGCCTCAAGTACAGAAGAGGATATCAGAACGTCCCTGGAAGTGTACACCATAAAGAGACCTTGTAGTGCCGCGAAGACGATCTCAAAGGGAACTATTGAACACTTCCCCCATCTCAAACCAGTTGCGAACAAATTGCATCTTTCTGGTGGAACAATAGATCTTCTAATTGGTACAGATTTCGTCGATGCCTTCGAATGGTATCTGCCGTTGCAAGCAGTCTTCACACCAGAAAGAACCACTAAGGTCCCCCTTGTTTTCGATGCGTCTTCAAAAGGCCACGACGGTCTTTCCCTTAACGATCACCTCGAAAAAGGACCTAATTACATTAACAGTCTTCCCAATGTACTTATGGCCTGGCGATGGAACGAAGTGGCTTACTCGGGTGATATCCGAAAAATGTTTAATCAAGTCCTACTGCACCCTGATGATCAAGTCTTTCACAGATTCTTGTGGAGAAGCGACGAAAGTGAAACGCCCTCAGTCTTCCAGTGGCTCAGCTTAAATTTTGGCGACAAGCCAGCACCAGACATCGCCACGAACGCCATTAATTACCTAGCTCAAGTCTCGCAAGTCGAATTTCCAGACGCAGCCCAGGAACTTCAAGATCACGCATACGTGGACGATATCGCAGGCTCAAAAAGCAACTTGACAGAAGCCAAGAAAATAATCAAAGAAATTGACACCGTCCTTGGAAAAGGCCAGTTTCAAATTAAGGCGTGGCATTCCAACTGCTCAGAAATTGACCAGTCTAGTGGTGAGAGATTTACAGATCTGCTTGGCCACAAATGGGATAAAGAAGAAGACAAGTTTACCTTCAAGAAAGAAAACGTGGTTGGCCTACTGGAGGGTTTCTCCAAAAGAAGTTGTCTGAAGTTTCTCGCTCAACTCTGGGATCCTATCGGACTTGTTTCACCTGTTACTATCAAGTTCAGAATTGACTTGCAAGGATTATGGAGTTCAGGTTACAGCTGGGACGACATCCTTCCCGAGAGTATTCAGCAAACATGGTTAGAGAATGTCCAGTTCATAAATGATCTCCTGTCATCTCAGTTTGACCGCAAGCTAAAACTAAACAACGCAGTGGGCGTGCCTCAAATTCACGGATTCTCCGATGGTGGTGAGCAGGCTTATGGTGTGGTCATCTTCCTACGGTGGAAACTTGCTGGCGGAGAATATCGTTGTGTTCCAGTCACGATAAAGGCTTTCGTCGCACCACTGAAGAAGAAGAGCATCCCGAGGTTAGAACTGTTGGGCTGTTTAGCACTTGCACGCATGTACGTTACATGTGTAAAAGTATTGGAGTTCGCAAAAGCCCAGGACTGGGAAAGATTCTTCTGGATCGATTCATCAACCGTTTTATCCTGGATCAGAACGCCACCACGGGAATTCAGGCCTTTCGTATCTGCCAGAGTGGCTGAAATTCAAGAGACGATTGGGGCAGACCAAATACGCTACATCAAGTCTAACAACAACCCTGCAGATGCTTTAACGAGAGGAATCCATCTTAATCATCTGATGAAGTGGTCAGATGGACCATCCTTCTTAGAGCTGCCAGAAGAAAAGTGGCCCAGCGCTCAAGACCACACCCAAGTTAACACTCATGTGGACGACCTCGAAGCTTTAAGAGAGAAGAAATCGTTTCGGAAAGAGAAGAAAGCCGGTAAACATCACAGTGCCGCCGCGGAAATTTGTCCTGAACTAGATCAGCCTGGATCTGAAGAAAATCCTATCCTTTTACACTTGCTGAAAACGTGTTCTACGTACTCCAAAATACGGAGAACTCTAGCCTACGTCTGTCGTTTTATTCACAACGCTCGGAAAATAAACCCAAAGTCAGAGCCCATTTCAGTTCAGGAACTGAAGGCTGCCGAGACCCATCTTCTGAAGTGGAGTCAATTTCACGTCAACGAAGACAGCTTGGATAAGAAACTGGTAACAAAGAAGGATGAAGATGGCCTTTTTCGTGCGCATGGTCGACTTGAAGATGTCAGATGTCTCCCGAAAGAGTTGAGAAAGCCTATTATCTTGCCAAAAGACCACCCTTTTGTTATCTTACTTCTGCGTGACCTCCACGAACGACGTGGGCATTGTGGCTATAAGAGTTTAATCCACGAGGCCATCTGCAGAAAACTACGGAAAAGGCCTCTCAACCAGCTCATGGGAGAGATCCCAAACCTAAGAGTAGCAGCTGGCTTCCCGGCATTCTCAAGCACTGCTATGGACATGTTTGGGCCAGTACAGATTAGGCTCGGCCGCAAAACTCTGAAAGAGGCACAAGTGATCATCTTCGCTTGCATGACATCACGTGCGATCCATCTTGAGCTGGTCACCGATAAAACTTCAGACGCATTCTTAATGGCCTTTCAAAGGTTTGCCTGCTTACGCGGACACCCTAATGTTTGCTGGTCAGACCGTGGAACAAATTTCGTGGGTGCCCAAGGTTACCTAAAGGAAATCACACAGAACTGGGATATTCCTGGGGTAAAGAGTGTCCTCTCTGATAAATTTAGCTGCGAGCTCAGATGGGAATGGAATACACCACACGCGAGTCACCAAAACGGAGTTGTTGAAACCCTAATTAAGTCAGTCAGACAAGCATTTAACGCCACTTGCAAGAACCAAGCCTACTCCGAGGAACAGTGGAGAACAATTTTGTCAGAAATCACCTACATGGTCAACGGACGACCGCTGTACCCCAGTTCCGACGATATCTGGGAGGCCCAACCGATCACTCCAAACGACCTACTTCTAGGCCACTACAATCCACCACCACAGAACCAGAGGAAAGAACCAATCCGCGACAATTACTTAGAAGCACCCAAAGCAGAGTTGCTGATTTCTGGAGGAGCTGGATGAAGTATTTCGCCCCAAACTTGTTACCAAGGAACAAGTGGTTTCGCGTGCGAGATAATATCCAGATCGGTGATCTTGTATTGGAGCTGGATCCCAAGCACAAACGATGTGAATGGAAAATGGCGCGTATTGTAGGCACATATCCTGGAAACGACGGACTTGTCCGAAAAGTGAGAATCAAGACAAGAGACGGAGAGTACGACAGGCCTATTCATAAACTGTGTTTGTTTGCGACAAAGGAAGAGCTCAATGCAGGACTACTCTAGTTTAAATCAATTCAAGAACAGTGAACACTTGCATGATTTTTTCAGTCTTAAATGTCAAATCGTTGCTCAATTAGAGCTAAAAACCTAATTTCCGCACTCGGGCGGAGTGATTTGCGCTTCTAGTGCTGTACCGATTTGGCGCCAAAAATGCGGTCGCAAAGGACCTGGCGACGAATTAGCATTTTGTATAAATAGGCGTAACGTATTTTTAATTAGACTCGCCTTGCAATCAACCGGACACATCCGTTGAAAGATAATCATTGTAAAGAGCCGTGTTAAGATGTGTGGATTACCCCTACAGAATTGTAAGTAGCATTTCGCTTCGAATATTTCAGCCTTTAAGTGCAATTTCATACCTAAAACGCAAATCTTTCATTTCCTTTCCAGTTTGACTGTTGCCGATTATGTTACCGTTGACAACCAGTGCGAAAATAAAGTGGTTATCCGTACATCGTTAGTAGCCTTCAAATTAAGTAACGCTTCGCTACGTAAGCGCGAACTAGGGGGGGGGGGGGGATCGCTCCCGCCTTTTTAATTGAGGGGAGAGGCTTACTCTAAAATCGTTGAAGGACAATCATAAATTCGGGTTTTTTTTCCCGCGAGGTCCATCAGCCGTAGCCGACTACTCTTATCCCATGAAAGTACTTTTCACTTTTGGAAGCGTATTTCTTTCCGCAAAAAATGCAGGGGAAAGGGGGAAGGTGCTGTTTCCCCCCCCCCCCCCCCCTGCGCGGTCCCTGAATTATTACCTCAGTCCAGAATTTTTGAACTGAGATGCAAAATTGATTTCGTTCGACAATTACGCGTTGAAAGGAATTTTTCCACATGTTTTAAACTGCTCTCCTTGGCCAATTTAAATGTAGTTGCGATTGTTGTCGCTCAGACATGTTCCCTCGTATGCGGTCACCTTATGATTTCTTGCGCGAATCCTATTTTTGACTTAATCTGATGTCTCTTTTTATTATTGTTACTGAGACAGTTGCGATCAGAAAAGCCCGCAGGGATTGAACAGATAGACGTATTCGGCTAACGTGTTTACATCCATGTTGCCACCCAATTCAGATCATGTGATGATTCATTTGGGAGGTAACCATTGTGCAATTTGTCATACACAACTGATCGCATGGAAGTATGAACAAACAGAACAATTGTAACCTCCCAAATGAATCATCACATGACCTGAATTGGGTGGCAATAAACACGTTAGCCGAATCCCTCTATTCATAAACAGCATCAAAGTAGTGAAATAAAAGTTTTGGAATTGAAAAACTATTCGCAAACAATCAGACTTCCTTTTCAAAGTGTTGGTATAACAACTCTTCTGCAAAACCAGGTGTAAGGAAGTTTTTGCTCAATTTTGTGCTGAAGAGCAAAGAGTCATAATTCATGCAATATTTACGGACTGGGTAACCTTAACTTCATTTGACGTGCAGCGGACTGCATCGGTTTGCAGAACTTAAATCAGTATGTTTACCAAATTATCAAGTACGCTGGACTTCACTTTTTAATACAACTAGTTTTACATTGGATAAGTAACTGAAAGAAGAGAGTGGCCAAAGCTTTAATAAATGCAATGTCATATCACATGTACAAAACAGTGCCGGGGTGGTGTGCTCATACACCGTGATACTAAACGCTGATATCCGAACGAGAGAGACATCTTTAAATCGCCACTTTTTTGAATTTTCAAAGCATGGAATGAAGACAAATAAAGTTTTGCGACTCGTGATTATTTCGTTACGGCTTTTCTTTTGTCAAGTGAATATCTTAATGCTCTATTTAATTTGCCGGTGTTCAGCCTTTTGAGACAGACAAATCTAGAAGTTTCTAAGGTCACTGAAGTGTGGCAGGGCCGGACTGTCGCCAAAGCGAAACTAAAAGAAAATCAGGCTGGTGTTTCATGCGAAAATTGCGACTCCAAATGAAAGTTGTGCTAAAAAGTACCGTAAAAATTAGAGGCGAGATGGCTAATCATACTAAGAAAGTATCACTGCCGGAATAGAAAATAGAGCTAATCATTGTAGCTGTAGTTACACTTCCGCTTTGAACAAAACAGCACAATAGCGAAGTGAAGTAGTAAGCCATTAATCTAACTCATGATCAAGTTAGGTTTTTTTCGCATTCTTGAGGTAAACGATGAAACTTCATACAATCTGCAGTTCAAAATTTGGAAGTTAGCGGCCCGACCCGGTAAGCAAGTCATTGTTCACACGTGCTTTCTTGTGTTTAATTATGGCTCATTCCTGAGCTACTTATGTCTGCTTCATACTGACTCTTTCAAACTTTGATGCAAGTTTATAAGCTCCCGATATTGACCAAGTTCAATGCTCCAACATAGCAACCTGATCCCAAACTTAAAACTCAAAGTCAAAAGCGTAGAGAAGGTAGCATGAATCTGCATTACTTACCGATATCAGAACGAAGCGCTTGAAGGTTTCCTCATTCCTTCTACAATGCTCGTAACTTCAAGAGAATATATGTATGATGCATGAGTAACTTGGAATAAAGATACTGATTTAGTTCCCAGACCTCGCTGTAAGTCTGAGCATAAAAACAAACTTAAAACCCATTAAGAGAATAGATAAGTTGTAACTGTACGCAAAAAAAGTTTAAATGTATAGAAGTACATAGAGGAAACTAAGATAAATATGACCGAACATGGGCGTAGCCGGGATTTTTTAAAGGGGAGGTCACTCTATGTCAAACAGAGGGTACTCATCACCAGATTGTCACCTGAATATTGTAGGTTGTTATGCGTAAAAAAAAAGGCTTACAAGTGGGGGAGGGAGGGGGAGAGGGGTCACGGGCACCCCACTTAGCTACGCCCTTGCCTAAACTTTGTTTTGCAAGCATTCTCTCAAGTTGAAATAGTCAGGTCCCCCCCCCCCCCCCGAGTTGTTAATACAGGATCCTGGTCCTCTTCCCTTTTTCTTCCATTTCAGCACTTGGACGTCTTCAATTTCACTACTGTAGGTCATTATTCGTCGGTCATTATTCATATGTGGTCTCATGGATCAGTTGTCCATGTAGAAGATTATGCCAAGCCCACCACTCTTTCTGAGAGTTGTAGTTTAAACACTAGGGGTGGTGACAGCCAGGGTTCGTTACGTCCCTAGTGGTTCTTTAACGTCCCATAGGATCAATTGTGAAGAGTTGGGAGACGGGACCCCCGGTTTATCGTCCTTATTCGAGAAGACTAGAAAGTCTAATCATTTGCAGGTGTCATTGCAAGGGAAGCACTTTCTCCTCAGTTTTGTTTCTGAAAACCAATTAAAGGATGTGATATTCAAGAAAAATGACCGGCATAAGAATGTCTAAACGCCCGAAACTACTACGATTAAGAAATAACATTTCTTATCATCCACATAACCACATATTATACTATATTTATACTTTTAGTAACTATTAGTTGTGTAAGTTTTCTAAAAAAGATTAAGTTTAGGATATTACACTATAGCGATCTTTCCCGTTACATCACCTATTGTTATTAATGTGCCAACCAGAGGTTTATTGGCTGTTGAAACAATACATGCTATTGTTCGGTGGCTGGCAAATTTGAATATCAAAAGACATTTGACGTCAATGTTTGTAAACAAGAAACATCGCTATATTATATTTTACATATTTTTAAATTATTGTAATTTGTTTTACAAGTACTTCAGTTTTTTGACTGCGATTTGTATTTTAATAAACGCTTTATCCTATTTTCATCAAGCTAGTAGTAGACACATCCCAAGAAGTAAAAACTTTCGACCGCAACTGGGAACTGAGCGATCTCCGACGGTTTCCTTTCCGAGTTTTGATGCTTTCAGTAGAGATGCCAAAGCTCCTGCGTGGTGTCCCAGTAGGAGCTGGACTGTATCGAGGCTGTGGTAGCTGGACGCAGTAATGGTACTTTCCCCCAAGAGTTTCTTAGTCAATCACGATGCCATCTGTCGAGATTCTAAAGATCCAGTAAGGTCTCTGCTGTTAAACTGTGTTATACCAAGACAAAGTACAGCGACACAGTAAGCAGTATTGGTGAGCAATATTTTTTTTAACTCGATCTGACTGTGGGTTTGAAAATTTTGATAGCATTCCGGTGCTTGTGACCACACGTTAGCGCTTGGTGTAAAGTGATAAAGACAGTGTCTTCATTCTACAACTGACTGGCCTTCACAAGGAGCGCAGCATGTCCAAAAAGCAATAATCTGACTTCTCGAATAACCTTGTTACAGGATCAGTGGTTTGCCTTGTTTAATTGAATCACAACACCCACTACAATCTAAAATAACCGCAGGCGCAATCAGTTGTGGTTTCAATATCTAGTTTATATAAAATACGTCAGGCTGGTAAACGAAGCACTGATAAAGAGAATACATATACTAAATAGATGTGTAGTGCACGTAAGGGTTGTGCTTGTTCAATTATGTGCAAAAGACCGAAGGAGTTAGTTTTTGCGCTCCTGG
Organism: Galaxea fascicularis; assembly: GCA_948470475.1. Lineage (NCBI taxonomy): Eukaryota > Metazoa > Cnidaria > Anthozoa > Scleractinia > Euphylliidae > Galaxea > Galaxea fascicularis. The sequence goes on along the minus strand of OX419341.1, from coordinate 1,343,980 downwards.
TTTTTCTGCTTTTGTCACTTTGCACTTTCGTTTTGTCACAAGTAAGAACCAGGCTTTTTGACTCAATGTTTTACTTTGCAAACACGAGACACGAACACGTTGATATATTTTGCTCATTTAAAGTTCTCAGTCATCTTAAAGTGCCTATTAAGTAAAAAAAATTATGTTTGCTTATTTGAAAGGCCTTTACAAGTGATTAAGAATAGCACCTTTTTTAAAAGAAGTTCTTTCATTCCCGAAATTTTCTACTTTTTGCTTAAATATTGATGACGTCACAAGTGGTTTAAGGAAGAATATACGCATCACAAAATCATTATCTCTGGAAATATTTGAGTGATGCCTTTCAAACTTGGCACCGGTAATGTACGTCAGGTAAGATACAAAATGACACCCATCGTGCTGTTACCATGCAACAGATCAGCTTCCCCGTCTATTTCAGGTGAGATTCACTTTCCGCGCAGTCTTTTTGTTAATCAAGCATTGTTCACTTACGATGAGCTAGTGAGTAGACGTAAGGTAATATGGGCATCCGCATGTTTTAAGTATGACCATCTATCACTTCTCATTTGATAAAAAATTGAGACATTCTTGGCAAACAAGGCCTGGAGCCCAGACTGTAGCCATGGCAGCATCATTTATTTACTATAAGCAATAAGCTCTCAAGAACTAACTACAAAAAGTAAATACACATATACAATGATATTTTCATTTATCCTGAGAGAGAAAGAAAGAAAGAATAAAAGAGGGAAAAAAGAATCTAAAGAAAAAAGGTCCGTAAGAAAGCTAATTAAAACTAATTAAATTAAAACGCAAACAAGTATTTGGAAAGATCAATTAGATATATATAACGCATGTCAACAGTTATCTCCTCGGTTTCAAGAATCTGCATCCTTGGAGGCCCAGGGGCAGATAGTCGGGATTGGACGAATCGCAATTCCCGATCTTTGCCCCATCCCGACTGTCTGCCCCTGGGCCTCCGAGGATGAAGAATCTGCAGAAGCAAGTGATTCAATTTGCGTTTTAAGGATGTTTTCCTTAGCTTATGAAGTTCAGGGGCGATACCATTCCATATTTTCGCACCAACTCTTGAAAAGGGCAGTGTCTTTTCATCTCGCCTTTTTTGAACATGATCCGTCTCCCTCGAAATGAAGCCAGTCACTCCCCTTTTTTCTTGTAGTTAATTTATGCCAGTAATCCCCAACAAAAGACCTACCATCAAGTGAACAAGTTAGTTCGATATTGTTTACTTACGAATTGTTGTTAAACACCTACTAACCTTTACAGGGTTGGGAAAAACATTACGAAAAAACAAGGTTATAGATTTAACTTGCCTAAAAAAAAAAATGGGTAAATTTATTAATTTTAAGAATTTTACTAAAGGCTAAAAACGTTTTACAATCACATTCTCTGCGCGACCGCACTTGGAGTCTTCAATGCAAAATTATACTATCTATCAGTTAAAACTACGAGCGGAATTGTCCCAGAACTGTACGATACAAAGTCCAATCATTGCATCGAGTTATAGATACCAAAACCGGGCCAAAACTAAAGTAATCACTCCTCTGCTAAATCACAGAAGACGCAAACAGCGCTGTTAGGGCGAATTCCCTAACATATCTGAAATCCGTAAGTTTCGTAATCTCAACACTGCAACAACCTTTTTCTATCAAAAAACTTCACTAAAAACTTTTACTTCTTTTGCTCGCGTCTCCAATGACGCGCAACTAATTTTTAAACTTTTGAATTGTCCAATGGGCGCGCGGGTTAAAAAATAAACCAATCAAAACAAACTTCACTCCCGCGCGCCCTGAAATGCATATTATAAACATAGATAAAAGTCAGAGGTATAAAAGGTCACAACAAGCGCAGTGAGCCAATCAGAATACGAAGCACTTGCATATAACCGGCGCCAATCGCGGGAAAATGCGCAAGTGCAAGTCATCCAGTGGAGATATGTCCAGAAATGAACGCAATCGCAAGAATAACAAAAATAACAGATTACCGCAAAAGTAACAAATCTTGGTGCAATGAAAGAGAAAGGGGGGAGGTGGGGGCACAAATATAACGAAAATAGCGAATATTGCAAAAATACCGAAAATAACGAAAATAACAAATCTTTGCACAAATCACAGATCTCTTTGTAGAGAAGGATAGAGGTGGGGGGGGGGGGGGGGGCACAAATATAACGAAAATAGCGAATATTGCAAAATCAATTTGTTATTCTTGCGATTGCGTTCATTTCTGGACATAAGTGGAATAAGGAAGTGGCCAATCACAGAGCGACGTAAAACAAAACCATAGCAAACTGCAACAAGATATTAATGTGTGCTGCTGAAACCACCTGAACGAAATGATTGCAATTTAAGTCTATATCGATTCAAAGGTGACATACCACAAATAAATGTTGTTTCTCAATATATCTGAACGGTTATAACTGTTTATCAGTAGGATACCTAAAATGTGTGCAATTCCACAATTGGTTTTGGCTCCATTAAATCCTATACCAGTTGAAGAGCATTTTAGGAGGGGCCACCCACATTGTGAGCACAGTTATTGACAATATGAATTAGCAATCAAAACAACGCAAAATAATAGCAGTACGTTAAATAACGAACTAAGCATACGTGAACTAAATAACGAACTATGTACACGTAAACTAAATAAGCAAAGCACCACTGACACATTTTTCGTGTGTTATTTGCATACATTATAGAATGAATGCTCCTCAATTCACACCCAGAAAAACCCTCTAAACTACATTTAACTCACGAATAATATATGCTTGCTTAAAACCAATCATTATGGATTGGTCAGATGCTGTCTGATTCACATCTCTGAAGTACGAATACGCTTGAACTCAGTCAGCTTATGAGCAACTCACTATCGATATTGAAAATTGAGCTGCTTCTGGTATGATAAAGATTTGATCCTAAGTCTGCATTTTGGTGTCCCGAGTATGCTTCTATTAAATGCTTTCTATGATTAAATAATTACCAAAAACCCGAACATCAAGCAGTTACTGTTTACTGACTTAACTACTGAGTTAAAGGAGCTCCACTGATCATTTTTTAACATACAGTTTTGTTCTACGAAACAATCTATTATCAATCTTGTTTGATTTTTTCGTCATCTTTTTTTTTTGTTGTTTACCTTTTTTGGTTCCCTGACTTGCTTTTGCAACACTGCAAATAAAGCTTGCTGTTGTTTTTGTTGCCTTAAGAGGCTCGAGAACGAGAGCTCTTCATGTAGCCCAGTTCTCTGTAAATAGTTTCATTCGCCATTGGGTGTCAAAAGGAGAAGGTTCATTGGTTTGAAACAAATACCTGGCCAAAGTTTAACCGTCTAGCCAAAGCTTCTTGGGTACGATGTAATATCTGCATGCTTTCAACAGAGTCGGGGTGACCTTCACCTAGCAATTGTTTTCTTTGTCGCAAGGCCTCTTGTAGAGATTCCAAAGCTCCCTCTAGGTGTCCTGTGTCGTGCTGAAGGGCACCAAGGGTGTGGTAGGCCTTTGCGGTAGCTTCATGGTCACCAAGAACGTTTGAGTTCATGTTCGCGGCCACTTGAAATGCTTCAATTGCTAATTTCTTGTCGTTAAGCTCGTAATAGACACATCCTAAGATGTAAAAACTTTCGGCCGTATCTGAGTGATCTCCCACGGTTTCCTTTCTGAATTGTGATGCTTTCAGTAGAGATGCCAAAGCTCCTACATAGTCTCCAAGTAGGAATTGGACTGTACCGAGGTCGTGGTAGCTGGACGCTGTCTCTTCGTGTTTATCAAGCACTTTTGATCTCATCGCTGCCGCTACTTGGAATGCCTCAGCAGCTGCTTTGTTATCATGCAGTGCCAAATGAACACGTCCAAGGTTGTGAAAGCTTGTGGCGGTATCGCAGTGATCTCCTTTTAAACACTTGTAAAGTCGAGATGCCCTCATTAGAGATTCCAAACATCCAGTTAGATCTCCGATTTCATGCTGTGCTATACTAAGGAGGAAATAGCTGTCTGCCGTTTCTTTGTGATCATCAGGCATTCTTGATTGTATATCTGCTGCTCTTTGAAATGGCTCCACAGCTGACTTTCCATCATTCATTTCCAAATACACGCATCCTAAGGAACGAAAACTTGCAGCGGTCATGATGGGATCTCCTTTCATTTCCTCATTCAGTTTTGACGCCTTTTGAAGGGAATGTAACGCTCTGTTGAGATCCTTGTTCCGGTGGTGTGCTGTACCAAGGCAGTAGTAGCTGTAAGCAGCGTCTATGTGCTGTCGAAGCACATTTGATCTCATTTCTGCGGCTTCTTGGAATGCCTCAACAGCTAACGTGTTATCATTTAGCTCCAAACAAACTTCTCCTAGCTTTTGAAATCGTTCAGCAGTAATGGTGCTCTCTCCCAAGAGTTTCTTAGTCATTTGGGATGCCTTCTGTAAGGATTCCAAAGATCCCATAAGGTCTTTGTTGTTATGCTGTGTTATACCAAGGAAAAAGTAGCTGTCTGCCGTATCTTTATGATCACCGAGCACTTTTGATTGAATGTCTGCAGCCCTTTCAAGTGATTCAACAGCTGACGTTTTATTGTCCATTGCTAGATACACTTGCCCCAAGGAACGGAAACTTGCCGCGGTCTTGATATGATCTCCCCTGACTTCCTCATTCAGTTTGCTCGCCATTTGAAGTGAATCCAACGCTCCTTTGAGGTCTTTCATCCCATGCTGTGCTGCACCAAGGTAGAAGAAGCTGTCCGCCGTGTCTTTGTGCTGTCCAAGCACATTTGATCTCATTTCTGCGGCTACTTGGAATGCTTCAACAGCTAACGTGTCATCATTTAGCTCCAAACAAACTTCTCCTAGCTTTTGAAATCGCTCAGCAGTAATGGCGCTCTCTCCCAAGAGTTTCTTAGTCATTTGCGATGCCTTCTGTAGGGATTCCAAAGATCCAGTAAGGTCTTTGTTGTTATGCTGTGTTATACCAAGGAAAAAGTAGCTGTCTGCCGTATCTTTATGATCACCGAGCACTTTTGATTGAATGTCTGCAGCCCTTTCAAGTGATTCAACAGCTGACGTTTTATCGTCCATTGCTAGATACACTCGCCCCAAGGAACGGAAACTTGCCGCGGTCTTGATATGATCTCCCCTGACTTCCTCATTCAGTTTGCTCGCCATTTGAAGTGAATCCAACGCTCCTTTAAGGTCTTTCATCCCATGCTGTGCTGCACCAAGGTAGAAGTAGCTGTCCGCCGTGTCTTTATGATGTCCAAATACCTTTGATCTCATTTCTGCTGCTACCTGAAATGCTTCAACAGCTGATTTGTTATCAGTTAGCTCTGAATAAACACACCCCAGCTGCAAGAAACGTGTAGCGGTTGTAGGATCATCCCCCAAAAGTTCCTTGCTCAATTGCGAGGCCTTCTGTAGGGATTTCAAGGCGTTGTCGAGGTCGTTTATTTGACATTGCACAACACCAAGAAGGTAGAAGCATCCTGCCGTGAACTTGTGATCACCGAGCAGATTTGAAGCCATATCTGCTGCTTTTGTCAACGTCTCAAAAGCCAACCTGTTATCACCCTTTGCCAGATAAACATTTCCCAGGCATGCGAAGGTGTAGACGGGCAAAGTGTCATCATCCGACAAGTGGCCCTTGCTCACCTGTAAAGCCTTCTGTAGAGATACCAAAGCCTCGTCAAGGTTTCCCATTGCAAGCTGCTTCGCACCAAGGTTGTGGTAGCTGTATGCCATGTATCTCTGATCACTAATGTTTGATGCTCCCTGGCCTTCCGCGGACCTTTGGTCACTAATCTTCAAATGAGCACATGCAAGATCAAGAAAGCTTGTATCGCTACCTTCTGTTGCACTGAGGGATAAGGTTGACATTTTCGTGTCCTGTAGCTGATGACCAAAAATGGGCGGGCGATCCGAAGAACCTGTTGTAGAAATGAAAAATCGTTCAGTAAAATATGGTTGGGACAAGCAGTATGCTAAATACATACCGGCTCAAAGCATGCGTGAGCTATTTAGTTGAAGGTCCATTGGTGGACTAATGTCACACCTAGGGCGCTTACCATTTACACGATCCATCCGGGTGGAAATTTTTGGTGTAAATATTTAATGCTGCAGCTTGTCCAAACGCAAAATGGATAAATCACAAAATGTACTAGTATCAATTGGAAAGCTCAAAAACAGCAGAAAAAATGCATTGATTAAGCCGATGGTCCATAATTTCTGAAACATTCCAAATGGAATGGTATGTACCATTTGAATTTCCAACCAGAATTTCCGGGTTTTCCGTGTAAATGGTAAGGACCCCTAGAGTCTCCCTGTTCTGTGGTCTCCGTGAGAGACTCTGAGGCTATTTAACGTTTTATTACACCCATTTAGTGTAGTGTTTGGTTATTCTTGCAATATTATTGGCTCTTAACAGTGCAATTCATTCACGAATTGCACCATTTTTACTTTGAATAGCATCCTTTTTTCAGCCCATCAAAATTCAAAAACGGGTTTCCTGAAGTAGATATTCGATAAACATTAATATTAACAAAAAACTGAAATTTCAAAATGGGTGTAATAAAGTCGTGATGGAACTTCGTGTCATGCGGTTTTCGTGTCAAACTCGAGCTACGCGCTCGTTCGATTTTGAAATCACGCGTATGATTTCAGACCAAATCAGTGCACTCCACTCAATTCAATTACCATTATAAATCGTGAGCCCCAAAATTAAAAAATACATATTTTGTAATGCAGGACTTACGTAGTATCCTGCACGTATATTCTGGTGGGTGTTTTTTGCTGTTCACACCCTATTTGAACGTGATCATGAGTTATACTGTAACCGTTATGTATAAAACCAGTTCTCTTATCGATCTTGTTAAATCCCTGATGAAGTCTGTTTGATCAGACGAAACCGGTCGGATAATAAACAAAGTTTGCAAGATATGTTGCTGTGTGCTGCTCACTAATTTTTAGTAAAAAAAAAAAAAATAAAATAATAAAAATAAATTCCAAAAAATAGTCCCAGCCCCTTACCCCGCGCGATTCCTTATTTACCGTGCTTCTCAGGGATTTATAAATCCATATGATGTCCGTGAGTCTTTAAATAAATTATCGAGTCCACAAAAATAGTCTTGCCTAACGAAATCGCGATTTGAAGAAAAATACGTGTGTTGGTTCTTTGCTCAATTGTTAATGAAATATAGTGATCTTACAAAAATATTAAATTAGGAGGGTTTCATTTAAATTTTGAATAGTAAAAGGCTTACCCTCAGGTTTTTCTTTCTGCGCTGTCTCTCCCAGTTCCCTTTGGTCCAAACCAACTTCTTTCACCCGTCTGAAGTCTGAACTGGCACCTCCGTCTGTTTTCTCTACAGCTATTTCTGTCACTCTTGCTATCTCATCCTTTAAGTCTGATCGGGCATCTACTGCTTTTGGCTTGACACATGTCACTTGAATATTCCCATCTTTCTCGTCTGTCCTGGCCTCCTCCCCGTTTGTACTCACAGTTTTTACTCCAATTTTCACATCTTTAACTCTTACTCTAGTTTCTGAGTCATGACCACAACCGTCCGCTGTTTTCACCTCATCCAGCAATGCAATTTTCCCTATTTTTACCTCTCGCCTGACACTTTCTGACTTCATGATCATACTCACATCTAACTCTCCAACTAGTTCCGGGTACTCTCGTTTTGTCTTATGTTCCTTCACCTCATGTTTGAAATTTTTGTTTATCATAGCTAATTGGGAATTTTTCAGTTTAGTTTTCACATAATTTTTCAAGTCTTTTTCGGCCTCTTGAACGTTTATCTTTGCATCTGTTGCCCCTATTTTCACACTTGTCACATGTGACCGGACATTTTCATAATTTCCGTGTGCATCTGTTTTCCCTTGTTTCATATTTTCCTCTGACTTTGCATCTTTGACGTTTGGTTGGACATCTATTTGCCCAGTTTTGGCACCCGGTTTCAAGTTTGCCCCCTCTGTTGTTCCTGTGTTTACACCTCTATTGTCTGACTCGACATCTTCATCCTTTTTCATCACACGGTCTCCTCCAGTCTCAACATCGTACACGTTTGATCCACCATGTTTCAAACCTGATACAATGTTGTCCACTTTTGTCCACTCAGTCACATCCGCCGGAGGTAGATGAGTGCTCACTTCATTTACGGCTGACTCGACATCTTCTGCGTTTGTCCTCACATCTTTACCTCCATTTTTCACAACTTTTACGTTTGGTCCGACGTCCCCCGCGCTTGCCTTCACATCTGGTACCACGTCCGACTCGGCATCCGTTACTCCACTATTCACATGTTTCGCATCTTCCAGTTTTGTTTCCTTATCTGTTATCCCACTTCTTATATAGTTTAGGTCTGACTCGACATGTTCCACGTTTGAACTGGAATACCTTTTTCTGGATTCTGCATTGTGGACCTGAGACTTGGTCAGTCCGTCTTGGGAATCTTCCATCTGGCCAAACATAATGGCTGCATTCCTCTCTCTTCTTAACTCTTCTTCTAACTGCTGACGTCTGTCAGAGGGAAAGTGTTCTTCTTTTAAGTTTTTAACAGCGGTAACTCTAGTACTGTCTTGTTTATTAAGTGCTGCAAACGCATCCATTGTTAGGCTTATATAGCGGTCAAAACTATCCACGTCGATTGTTTGTGTGCTGGTGTGGTAGCAAAGAGTGTTTCTAAGTAGGCGAAGCTGATCCAGAGCTAAGGCGAATGTTTCGGGTTGACGTCGAAATAGGCTTCCTCTCTGAACACTAGTGTGGAACACACCAGGTGACAGACGCCGCTTGACATATAACTGGTTTAACGGGCAACGATTGCCCCTTGCATCTGGCTCTCCGAAGGCTTTAGCAAAAAGAGTAGCTTCCAAAAGATCGCTACAGCCCCACTTCTCGTAGGATTTGTTGGTCGGTGCTTTCGTCTTCCCTTCTTCATTACTGAACAAGTTTCGAACCTCTTCAGAATCATCCCATTTCTTAGCAGGGTAAAGACGTGAAGAAGAGAAGTTGTCCCACATGTATACAAAAACCTGACGAAGGGCTGCTGGAAACTCCTCAAGCACAACAGTGGAGAATCTGAAAAAGTTTAGCTGCTCGGAGGAAAGTGAGGCCATTGTCCCTGCGTTGAACGATCGATTATTAAATCGAGTCGACAGTGTATCAGATGATTTCAGTTTGGTGATTTTGAATCAGTGAAACTGGCCATATTGAAACTTTCCGACTCTATGGAAAGAAAGGTAAAGTCTTCTTAAATTAAGAACAGACCACTTCTACAGATTGCAAGTTGAAAACGAAACAATAACAAATAAACAGAAAAGGCCTTTAACAACACCCAGTGCACCACTAGTCGGACTAAATGGATCTGTTTGGATTTGTTGACGCTTAATTTGAAGACTGAGGGTGGCCTTCGCACTTTTAGGAGCTTCGCAGGGCCAAAAAGACAGCGACAAGATAAATACTTATTCATTTTCCTTATGGATTTCTAGTGGCAACAATTAAGCTTTTTAATTATAAAGCAATTCAAAGTACAGCGACACTGTAAGCAGTATACGATGGTTTTGGTGAGCAACATTTTATGAACTCGATCTCCCCGTGGGTTTGGAAATTTTGACAGCATCCCGGTGCATGCGAACACCTTAGAGCTTGGTGTAAAGTAAAAAGACAGTGCTTTCATTCTCCAAATGATTGGGCTTCACACTGTAATAAGGTTATTCGCCGAATAACCTTATTACAGGATCAGTGGTTGCATTGTTTAACTAAATCACAACACCCACTACGAGAAAAAAAAATAACCGCAGGGGTAATTCGTTGTGGTTTTAACATCTAGTTCAGTTTATAATTTATACAAAATACGAGAGGCTGCTAAAAGAACCACTGATCAAGAGAATACACATACTATTAAAATATATGTGTAGCAACCGGACGCTTACAGAGTTGAAAGTAATTAGAAGGGTTGTGGTTGTTAAATCATGTGCAAAAAAGGAAAGGATCGAGAAAGAGTCAGTTTTTATAGAATGAACAACTTAAGCGACAGTTCATGCTGACTAATTTTAGCGGATACTCAGTACAAGTGGTATTACTCGTTATGTAAAAAGATAACTGCGGCAGAACATTATTCAGAAACGAAGTGAATAAAAAGGACAAAGAACATCAAGGCCACGGTAGACGTGGCGTTTTGACTTAAGCGTTAGGGAAGGTATTTCCTTGTGACTTTGAGTTGCCGGATTTCTACAAAAACAAAGTTACAAGAATTGCAATTAAATGACACTTTTTTATTGTTTTGCCGCGTGAATATGTTGACCCCTCATCCTTGTTTAATGGAATCATTGTATCTAGAAGCTTCCATCGGGTGATTTATATTCTTTTGTTGTTTTCCCTGGACTGCGAGCAGTCTCTCTTTTGCTCTAAAATCTCGTGGAACGAACACGAATATGACTGCTCGCAGTCTATGTTTTACCTTTTTTACCTAAAAGACGGAAGAGACTTTCCCTTGTGTCATAGTGAAAGAGAAAGAAAATTGCGATCCAGGAATGAAATCTGCGTTCCAAAGTATCGTAATTTTGGAAGATATGAGATGTGATGACTCAACATACCAAGAAAGGAGCAGTACTGAAACGGACTGACAGAGATAAATGTATAGACTAGCACTAAGACTTCCACTTTCAATTAACATGCACTCTATCATCCGAGTGCAGCACGCCACACAAAACAAGAAAAGCACGCAGAGGAAAAGTCAGTTCTTAATCTAGATCAAGTTAACTTTCTTTCACTTTTCTGGTGCACTATGAAAGTACATACAAGCGCACGCACAGCTTTCAGTTTGCAAACTATAGAAATAATTGGGCAGGTATTCTTTATGACGCACTTCCCTGTGTTTACTGAATGGTGCATTCATTGACTAGTTTTGTCCAGTCGAGAAACTTTCGAACTTTGGTATAAGTTTATGAACTTCTAGTATTTACCGAGTTCAATCTGTCGTGAAGGTAGCACTGAATTTGCTTTACTTACCGATATGAACGAAGGGCTTGTAACTTTCACCGTTTCTGCTGAAATGATCCCAATGTGCAGTCAACAGTAACTCCAGGATAACATATGTACGAAGAAGGAGGAATGTTACCCATTACGTATTCACATATGTATGAAAGGAGACTGGGTAATTATCTCCTTGATCTCCCTCTGACTTCAGTTGACTGCTAAAAGGTAAACATAGCTGGGTTATCATGGAGAAGCAAATTTTAGCACTCACGGAGTGCAAATCGAAGCGTTAATCGAATGATTCAATGTTTACATGGGAATATTGTTAGAAGTCTACCCAACAAGCAACTCACGAGGTGCCCATTATGATGAAGCATTTGTTGATTATATGTTAAACTAGCTGGATACTAAATGTTACAGCCCGTCGCACCCATACTGGAAGATTGCTTAAGAAACTTATGACTAATATACCCTACCCTACCCTACCCTACCCTACCCTAGAGGGTTAGCATTAAGTCACATGACTTCGTTCACGCTCCTTCAGTGCAGTTGTAGTAAGACACTTGTTGAAATCTCGCCCGATCGCCTGAAAGTTGTATATCAATGTCAAAATGGTAATTAAACGTTGTGTTGAGAGGAAAGCTGTTAGTTCATAGAGTTTCCTAACACTAAATGACGTAATGTAAATTTTAGGAAAACTCGGCTGACCGAATGACAACTTGATGTTCAAAGGTCTAAAACAACTACGATTGAGTGTTCTTCTCTATAATCATTTGCTCGTACGTAAAAAAACAGTTTGCATTAAAGTTCTCTAAGAGTTCGCCTTCGCTGCAATTGTCATGCTTGCTTATTCCGTGGTAGAAACAAAGGGTTGAACTCGGAACTGTTTAGTTCCGAGACGAGTCCTTTCTCTGTCCTGTCTTGCAGATTGTAGCCACACCACAAGCTACACATGAAGGCCTCAACATTCTGCGTACTTTGTCCTTCACTAAGGAAATCGTCACAGCATTCATACACGAGAATAGGTTAACATTAGGTATAAAGTAATGAGGACAGTGCTTTCTTTCTAAAAAGTTTTCCAAGCAGCGGAGGACGTCTAAGAACCGATCTCCTAACGTTTCCGTGGCCCATTTCAGTGCGTCATTGATTTGATCTCCTGCGTGAAAAAGGACGGTTTGTAGTTGATACAAAGATAATTCACATACTGTTTTGTCACGCTCTCGTATTTCTGACAGACATTGAAACAGGCGATATTTTGCGGTGCCTAAAGAAATGAACTTTCTCTTTTCCGAGGATAAAAACGACAATTCCCAAAGTGTTTCCGGGTCGCTCATGGGAAGTTGGCAAGGTCTCGCTACCACATGAGAAGGAGGCTCGGATTTCGCGGAAAATCTACGACACCACTCTGAAGTTGTCCTCGGAATCGGAATGGTCGGTATCAGCTCCACGATTAACGAGCCATCGTTTATTTGCAAGACTATAGTGGAGCCTTCGCAGAATACATCCAGAGTCTCTACACCGCTTGGAAATTCATCAATTCCCTGTTCGATGTTACTGTTTAAGTTTCTGAGGGCACTCTTGAACGTTAAATGGAGCTTCGAACGAACAAGACTTGCTGAGAGAAATCTGTCAGAGCTGACACAGTCTTCCCAGGTTTCACACTCTTCAAGTTGCAGTCTAACAAAACCATCTTCTTCTGCGCGATGAATAAAAAATATTTCATTGTCACCAAAGTACACAGGTACCCCAAACGCAAACCGATAACTTTCCTTTTCAATCATGTCACCATATCTTGCTCCTTTGCAGAGGATTTCGCCAACGGTAAACCGGTCGTTTATGACTTGTGCATTAATCAAGACTTTCAGTGCAACAGAAAAAGCCAGGCTTTTGTTTCGCTTCATTTGTGCCCACTTCCCTTTAACCTGAAGCGAATAAAACTTGTTGAGTTCGCTGGTTAATTTCTCCTCGTACTTGAAAACTTTGCAGTTCTGATGTTGCTCTTGCGGAGCGAATTTGTTCAACTGCACACAGGATGCGAACGTTTTACGCAGATTGCTGTGCGACATGGCTTTTTTGTTTAAAACTTTTCGGTATAGATCCGAATCCGAAGGAAATCTTCTAAGATATCGGCGAGGACTTGCGTTTGCATCCAAACTTAGTTTTCTAAACGCCATAGCGCTTTTTTCCCGCCTGAGATTTTCGAAAGACATATTTAACGAAGAAGCCATGGTGAATGTTGTTATCCCGCGCTGTAAACAACAACTGAGTTAACAGAAAGACACCTGCTGCAAGCTGGATATACACCAACCTGATCACGTGATTTTCTCCAGCCATTTTTAGCCCAAAGACAGATGACAGGTATTATTTGTTTTTTTTATGTTTAATTTTTTTGTCTTATGTTGCATTTAGGTGACACCTAGTTGAGAGAGGCATTTACCGCTAAATAACATTTAATTAAGATATAAAGCGTTTGTTCATTATTAGGGAGTTGTCGTCAGTAAAGGGTTAAGTAATGGCGATCTTACGCCCGTCTAAAGTTGTGCTGAAATGAGATTAATTCATAATAAGCCCATTTTCCATTCCGTTGGCACTTTATGATATATTTTGTATCACGGTACAACTGAAATGATTTTTCAATAAGCAATGTCCGAATTACCTCAGGCCTCTTTTTCAAAGCGAGTGCTCACCTTTCATATGCAAATCAACATGAAAATGAGTTAAATTTGCGTGTGAATGAAAATTGATTCGCATATGAAAGGATGAGCATCAAGACTCGCTTTGAAAAAAAGGCCTGAGGTTAGACAATATTCGTATTATCGGTATTGAACTGGATCTAGCATGAAGTGGAGGCTCTTGCGGGAAATACTTTTACATTTAAGAAGATTCCCCCGCAAGAGCCTCCACTTCACGCTAGATCCAGTTCAATACCGAGAATACGAATTTCGGAAATGGCCTAACCTAGCACATTATCTGGCACTTCCGGTTAGGTTTGCACACCATTTTTCCGGTCAGCGGACAGAATTGCATCATCAAATAATGACACGGCAAGTGACGTCACGCCTCGTTACTTCGATCGAAAAACTTGCACTGTTGTCGGTGAATCTGTGTTGTTACTCAACACTAAATTTCACCATGTCTACACCAGCTAGAAGACGACTAATGAGGGATTTTAAAAGGTTATACTTTTTTCTTTAACACTAGAATGAAATGTTCACTTTTTAAGCCTTAACTTCGAGCTAAAGGATACGTAATTTATCCTTGTGGAACTTTGTGTCTGTATTTTGAGTGTTGCGTTTCTTTCGATTTCTAGACTTCAAGAAGATCCCCCAGCTGGGGTTAGTGGCGCTCCATCTGAAAATAATATTATGATATGGAATGCTGTTATCTTCGGGTAAGTGGAAACTAAGATATTTTGGCAAGAACTTTGTAAGAGGCCGCACTAACCTTTATCTCTATTCACTCAGCCCTCAAGACACACCATTTGAAGACGGTGAGTTTTCGTTTTCACAGATCTACAGAACTCTTTTTTTCCTTATCCACGACACTTTAAAACGTTACTGTGTTGTTCACTGCAGTGTCATTTCATTCTGTCGGTTTAAAGCAATTAAATGATAATTAAATAAATTCTTGTTCTTTGCGATAGGGACGTTTAAATTACAGATGGAATTTACAGAAGAATATCCCAATAAACCACCGACTGTTAGATTCATATCAAAAATGTTTCACCCCAACGGTAAGTGGAGAACTATAACAGAGCAATAACACCTCCCTTGCTGCATTTTGCCAGTTGGTGAATTATACGATCCATCCAATAATGCTTCCTGGTTTTGCACGAAAAGCTCGCCCAGAAGACGAAGACTAAATGCCTGTAGTCAGAAGCACAAGCAAAACTTCATACACCCTGCAGTCGCGTGTTTCTGTCTACGAAGTGAATTTAGACCGGCAACAGTGTTGATGGCAAACAATATGCCGGTGCGTTTCTGTTCAGTTTGGAAACTATAATTTAAACCGGAAGTTCAAGTTGTTCGAGGAATTGTCGTCCAACTCCATATTACCAGTGATTTCATTCTGGTTAACTTTGTCGAAGTTTAGGCATTATTAAGCTTACAATAATTGTAAGTGTTCACAGATTAGTGGCTCAATCAGCTAAAGTAGCGATGTCTATTTTTTATCTTATCTCGAAACTTACTTTTGTCAACAGAATTAGATATAACTGGCTTGGTGTTTAAAATCAAGAGTCATATAACTCGTAATATTTAGCCGTCTTCAAGCACTATATTATTAAAATATTTGTTATCATTTTGTCACTCATTGCACTATAGGTGGTTTTCATGTTACATCATCACCGCCATGCTGGTGGACAGTGAACAAAAGATCTCTCATTAGCTCGTTTTGTTCATCCACCAGCATTTGTACATTTCACCATTGTCATCTGTGTCTCTAGAGATTGGCTGCAAACCACCTATTGCTGCTAAAGTCAATCATGCCTGCTACCACATGGCCTTTGTGCCCAATGAGTGGCTTTCAGCTTACCCTTGTAGACACATTAATTTTTGAGGTATTCTTGTCACTCCAAGCCACATCCCACAAGCCTTACACTTTCATTGCTTGTTTTATTCATGTGGGTACTTGAGCCTGGCTATTAGCTATGCCATGCTGACAACTTAAGCTGGGATAACCTCTTTTGGTTGGTGGCCACATGAAAGCTTGTCGTCACACAAACCAATGGTCCAATGACTTAACAACCTTGACTGTGCAGTCCTTTCAAATTTGCTGCTGTTTCACAAATTCTCTGCAATCAGTTATTCGCTGCTTGCTGTACACTATCCTCATACAGTACACAATGTTTCCTATTATGCTGTCAAAGATACCTAACCTTTGGAGTGAGCTGCATGAGAATGATGAAATAACTTGAGGGAAAGAGTGGAGAAAAAAGTTTGGGACATCCATATCCTTTAATGTTTGGTTTTCATTGCCATGTATTCCCTTCAGTTTAGTGATGGAAAGTTTCCAGCTAAGAATGATGAAAATTACTGTTAAAGTTTCACTGTAAACCGTGGAACTTGCTATACATGTATTTGTTGACTCCCCCTTATCATGCAAATGTTCCCCTCAATTCATAGCCATACATGAAGGTCAAAAGTGAACATATTGACCCTGTCTCCCTCCTTAACAGTCTTGTGCAGCTACCTGAGTTGATCCCAGACTTTCACTTGTCTCCAAAGGGGTCTGGTTAGACTTACTGTGATAACTTCTCTTTGCAGTATATGCAGATGGCGGCATTTGCTTAGATATTCTTCAAAATCGGTGGAGCCCTACATATGATGTGTCGTCAATTCTTACATCAATACAGGTTAGTTCTGCCCTGCAAGAATGTAATATTACTGTCTTTTCTTAGAAGAGCAAAAACAGTTGGTTTCAATATGAGAAAACTGTGAGCACAGCAGACCATAAAGTTTACACATCCATACACATACATGTGTAGATGCTGTGACTTGTTTTTGCTAAATGCAATATACCGGTATTGTTTTGATCAAGAACACAAGTTCGATGTGAAGTTAGTTCAAGGAAGTAGTTTTTGTTATTCAGTGTAGACATTACCAGGGTTGTTATTAGGAGCTGGGCAGGGTACTGGCACCCCAACACTTTGAACACAATACCTGCCTTTGCCATTAAGGTTTTTACCACAATTGCTGGTAATCTCGCATTCCGATTGGCTAATTTGCCGTTGTCGATAAGAGTTCAGAGATTGCTGCTTGCATCAACTTGTCATGCAATGCCTTTTTCATCTCTCACGCACTGGAATAAACATTTTCTTTGACGCTGATATTGTGGTAAAAAACAAATCGAATGTGGTTTAGCGTTCTCTGCACTCTTATGGACAACGATATGCATCATCAGTGGTCAAAATTTGTTGTGGACTCATGTGGCTGCGGCTCATGAGTCCACAACATTTTGACCACTGTGATCACGTATACTCGTTGTCGATAAGAGTACAGACGATGCTAAACCACATTCGATTTGTTAAATTGAGAAGGGCAAACCAAAGAAACCTCAGGGGTACTTGCCTAGTTAGAATCCTATGCAAGCCTATTTCTACAAATTACTGAAACCCCTCTGTTATTCTCTCAAAGGAATTTCTGCTCTGGAGTTATTTCTCTGTTATGGTTATCCCTCTAAACCCTTAGAGTGATCAGCATCAAATTTCTCCTTGCAATATCAGTGTTTTATAAAACAGAATGGTAATGAGAATTACATGTAAGGACAGGATCACACAAGATGAACTTGCCTGACATTTTTACAACTTTTCCTCGCTACTTCAATAAGAAATGAGTAGGGGCAACTAATGAGAATTACAATTTTGATCTTAGGGTTGACGTGAACTGTTGCCTTGTGTGGAGATGTAACTGTTTGAGAAGTTAAAGGGGTATAGAAGTTGAACTAACATTTGATTTTGGTGTGTTAGTCTCTTTTAGATGAGCCTAATCCCAATAGTCCAGCCAACAGCTTAGCAGCTCAGCTTTACCAAGAGAACAAACGCGAGTATGAAAAGAAAGTTATTGCAATTGTAGAGCAGAGCTGGTTGAACAACTAATCTTCTCCTCTATCGGGGCTTTTGCATATCCTTTTGATCGCTGCAAGTGGGCTTTTGGCTTGTCGTTTAATAGTTTTGTTTGTACTCTTGCAAGACTTGTATCTTATGAACATGGCATAACTGAGCATTTATTTTTGAACAGTTGTCTGGAACTATTTCATACTATGAATAGTGGCAATGTCATATGGTGTAGGTATTAAACTAATGTGTAAATTTTGCAATACACTAGGGTTATCAAAACGTTTTTGTATATTAGCAGAAATGAAATTTTAAAAGTGTTATGTTGTTCATGTAGACTGAAAAACTTGGTTTGTTTGTTATTTGTGTTGGTTTTGTTTGAACAGTAAATGTACATGAGGCTCAGTGTACATACAGAGAAATAAAGAACTTATCACCCCAGGTGCTGTTGAGGTTATTAATTTAAATGCTTGGCAGTAGATATATGGGGGGTAATGTTGCTTTAGATTTAATATTTTGAAAAAAAGAGCTTGTAGTTGCCATTGTTTGCGCTGTCGTTTTCTTGTGTGCAAGGCAATGATTGATATTTCCCTTGTAATTAATTCTACTAAAAAATTATAGTCCTTAAATTTAACTGTACTGTTGTTTTAAAGCATCCATCATCAACTCCCAAAACTCTTTCTCCAGGGAAGAGACATGCTAGGCCATAAAAGCATTTGTGCTAAAACTAGTCAACTTTTAGCAGCACACTGTTAACAGTAGTGCCTTGACTCTGAAAAGTAGCAGCAACAATTTGTGCATTAAATCCTGAGTAGTGGCTCTCTACGTGTAGTTCCAAGTGAGTGAAAAACATTGCTTGTTTCAAAACTTATTTCAACTTTATTCTACATAATGTAGTCACATGCACATCCAATGGTTAACATTAAGAATCATAACTTACTTAGTGACTCACTCATTGAACTCAGTATTATCAAATCAGTCAGTATTTTTATCAAACTAGTGAAATATTACAAATTTGCAAAGAAAGACAGTGCTTCAGGCATAGAGGGTTGGACAAATATGTTTGAGCTATGTGTAGTCTTAGCCTTACTAATGGTCTTTCAGCAGCAATATTCTTAATTTATTCTTGCCATTACTTCCTTATTTTCAGACTAAAAACTGTACCAATCAGGAGCTGCAATGCAGGCCTGTACTGGTTCACAACTTAATCACTGTGTTGTGAAGCAGAGGTTATTGAGCCATGCATTAACCTTCCAAAGCTACAGGTTGTCTGCTTTCCTTTATTTTGAGCTCTGACTCGTAATTTGTTCATTTTCTTTTTGTTGTTACAAACAATTAATGGAAAATTGCAACCTTGGTGGAGGTCATTTGCCATGTGCTTTCTTCTTGGAATGATGGTGACGTAGTTCATTTGGAGACATGCTTTGATCCACATACAATTTTGGAACATCTGAAAACGGCGACTCAGTGTAACCATTATAAAACAAACATATTCTTTTGCTGTATTCAAATGAGAGGAACATGATCCCAGCATTTGGAACAATCTGTATTAACACAAATTGAAAAAAATTAGCAGGATGATACTAACAAAAGTGTACAATGAACAGTTGCCCAACAAGACTTCACTGTCAAAACAAGGGGAGTGTGCCTTGAATCTTGCACATGTGTACCCTGTTAAAGAGTTGAAATTGCCAGGCAATGAGGGCAGAAAAGACAAGGAAAAATCCATGTCTCTGTTTGCAATATTTTATTTTGTGTATACTGTTTTTTCCTGCCCTCAACTGTCAGAATGTCCAGACTAGGCTACCATGTGTGGATAGCAACGGGCAAACGAACAAGGAACTGCTCAAAAGGAGACTTAAATCATTTATTGTAAAAAACACATTGCGGTCTGAAGACTGAATTACATGTTTAGTTGCAGAATGAGAAAAATATGACTTTAGAAAACTTTAAAGTCTTAAAAGTGTAGTCTAAAATATCTAAAAAGGGATGTGGTGAAAAATTGTTGCTACAGTAGAATCCCAACAGCTGGAATAATCAAGTGGAGCAAAACTGTTTAATTTTTATGGAAGAAGGAAGGCGGAAAATGGCTCTTGATTCATTATATGAAGAGAGATTAAAAGTCATAACCTGTGATTGGGCATCATTTCTTTAATCCATGAGTAAGACAGCAAAGGAGAGGGAGGAATGGAAAAAGGTCTAGGTTGGTAGTTCTAAAGACTCCAATAATGATGCACTCAATTTTTTTTAAAGATTCCCAGCTCAATCATCTTAAGAAAAAATACACTGTTCACAAGAATACTGTACTACCCTATAGTGGTCAGTGGAAATTCCACAAGAAAAATTATTCTGTTTAATTGGAAGTTTCCATGTCCAGCACAACAGAAATGTCATTATGGGGTGGTGTATGATCTTGTAAATTCTTAGCCAAATTTAATGGAACTTGCAATCTCATATTTTGCACAGTGTCATCTCAGTGTCTTGATTTTTTTTATACCTATAATAAGAGTGAACCTGGGACCTGCAAACATAAGAACATCCTCACCTTTAAAAGATATGCAGTCAGACCTCTCCATAATCCAGTGATTCCATTTACCTTCACAGTTTGAACAAAGGCGCTAGTCATTCCTTTGACTTTGATGTCAACTCCACCCTCATTTGGAAGGGTTTTACTTTTTGCCTGTTAGAAAGAAAAATAGTATTCCATGTGGTGTTGAAACAACTATTGCAATATACAACACAATAGTTAAAGGTTGCATGTACATCTTGTATCAATGTTAGCTATCCACACTAACCTGCATCTTTGTCCTGATTGTGTCAAAGGGAAATGACAATGTCTGTAAATTAAAACAAAACTAAGAAATACTGACAAATCGGCTCAACACATGTATGGCTTGTGAGGTTGGATGCTCAAGTTGGTTTTTGGTGACAATTTCAATCCCTTAAATTAAATAGTGTGTGTAAATAAGGGCCTGGGTATTTTACACATAGGTTACCAATAACAGTTTTTCTAGAGCTGCAACTCAACTCTGGAGTGAAAATGGGGTACCCATGTTTTTTCTCTGTTTTGTCCAGTCATTGCTTGTACATGTATTTCTCACACAATAATTATTTTGGCCTTGAAGCTCCATTTTTCCACAGAGTTTGGTTGTGGTTAAAACAAAAAAAAAAAAAATCTAGCGTCAAATACCCTCTTATTCCCCATAAAACTTTCAGGAATCAAAATGTGATTGCTTCCCAATGCTGCTCACAGATAAAAATGCACCAGAAATCAAATTTGACTCCCAAGGTACTGCTAACAGATGGAACATTAAATTTGATACCAGTTAAAAGTGAAGTACTTTGTATAACCTTAGCAACAGCAGTAGCCAAACATCCACTGACAAACACATACACAGGTGTGAGTTGATCTTCTGGTGGTTTAGTGATGGAGTTGTCGATAAGACTGTAAGCCAAATATGAACCTCCAGCAAATGGTATCACACCTAAAATCAAAACATACTTTAATAAATTATCCCAAACTTCAAATGCGCAGTTCCTGAAAATATACATACCTCCCCCACAGAGGGGCAATGGAAATTCCAACTAGGAGGGGGGTGGGGGTGCAAACCAAAAACTCTCTCTGTGGGGGAGGAAGGCAAATTTCTCAAACCACACAACCATTGTTTGTTGATGTTTGAAGTTAAACTCATCACCAATAGATGAGCTTGGGGAAGGTGCTAAGGGATAGGTGGAGCCGCACAAGATGTGAGCGTGTAGGTATCCATGGCAACCCTTACAGCGGCAACCACCCAGCACCATCACACTGATAAATCAGTGGAGATACTTAGCAACCCATATACTTACCGACTAAGAAACTACCAAGGGGATGGGAGGAGTGGGAACACAAAAACATAGAGCTTGCTGAAGAGCGAAGCATAAATGCCCTAATGATGAGCAAGAATGCAAAACATGGATGTGCATGGCCAGTGTGAACACGCTCTGAATGCATTGGGTTGAGTTTAACTTAGACTAAATTACATTCAGCCACATTTAAAACATCCTTAGAGAAGGAGCCACTGCCCTGAATGAATTTTTGTCTTCACTTATCTTCTCTTTTGTCTTCTGCACATGTCTGTGGCTAATATTGTATATAGAGCTGCCTGTTGGGACTGCAATGATTTTTATATCAGAAAAACCAAAAGACGATTGCATGACAGAAAAACTGAACATTTTAACCCTTTCCTCCCTAAGAGTGACTTTATAGATTTTACTCATCAGGGGCCGGTTGTTCGAAAGCCGATTAACGCTAATCCAGGATTAAAAATTCATCAAGGAGGTTATTTCTCTGTCCCCAAACGTTGGTCAATGCCGATATTCTGCAAAATTTTAGATTAGGGAAAGTCAATCCTGAAAAACAAAAAGCAGCGAAAACAACTTTCATCCAACAATTAAAAACTGCAACCAAAGTTTACGCTAATCCTGGATTATGTTAATCGGCTTTCGAACAACTGGGCCCTGAGCCAGACCCCTAAGGGGTTAAAGCATTAATTAATGGCAGAAGCGTTATATGCTTCTGCTAATGGTTATCATACATCAGCTCTTGCGGACCATGTTACATCAACTGGTCACAGCTTAAAATGGGATCATTTTGAAAGGGTGATCTGACACTCACTGTAAAATTAAAGAGACACTGTTGATCAATGATTTAAAGCCGATCTTAAATTAGCCTGCAGTGCAGGCGGTTTTGGTGGTTTTCATCTTTCTAGTGTTTAGCCGCCATTTTGGATTCATTGCACACGGGGAGAATTGGGGCGAGAAAGCGATGCGAGAATGTCGGAGGGGGTGGAGGGTGGGGAAGGAAAAATAAACCTCCCCTCCCCTCTTTACCTCGCCCCAACTCTCCACTGTTTTCCTAATTCAAGATGGCAGCCTGAACAACTGATGGGAATATCCACTCGCCCACACCAAAATCCGCCTGCACTGCAGGCTAACCTGTGAGGGGGTATGGACATTTTCTGAAACCACATAATATCTGTACAGTGCCACTATGGGAAAGAAGCCCTCTCTCAAAATATACCCAGATCTATGGGTGTTACCCGTTACTTGTCCCGTATGTCACCCATCATCCACAGAAAGCATGTGACACATGATACCTGTGAGTCGTAGCAGGCATGTGACTTCTAGTTTGCTCGCCATTAAACTATATGTGCTTTTGAGTTCATGGTTTGCAGTCTCTTTCTATGGCTTATTACAAGGGTACACACAGTATTACTCACCAAGAATTGTTGGCAATAACCCTTTGTATAACGCCAAGAAACCCTCAGATTTCCAGACTGTTCTGAAGCCATGGAGTATTCCACGATAATGCAATTTTGTAGGTTTAATATTCTGAACAATAAGTCTAGTTTTGAGCATGTCTGCAGGGTAAACTAACAGTGCTGCAATAAAAACACTTCCAGATCCTGCCATCATCAAGGTTTTCCCATTCACGTTTATGGGTATGTGAGTGATCATGTGGGGGTCTTCCAGTACCGCCTGAAAAAAAGATCCACGTCAACATTCTACACCTACTCTGTGACAGGACAACGCTTTCGCATCCGTCAGTAGATCTAAGTTTCCATGAAATGCATGGTCCTAAAATGAAGCACTCAGGAATATGAACCTGGTTTTACTATTAAACAGAGTTTAAAGGATACAAAAGTTGAAAGACAGCAAACAATCTTACCAACAGGTTGTGGAAGGCAGCCAGCTGAACAGCACTGTAGGGAACGAGCCGAAGACAATTGATACCATTACCCTTCCAGAAAGCTTTCAGTCCCTCCCTCTGATAAATCCGATTGAAAGATCTGATAAAACCAAAGCGCAACTCAGGAGTTCCAACTTGAGACAAAACTTTGACGACTTCGAGTGGAGACGTCACAGTTCTCGAGAGAACTCCGGCAATTCCCCCGCAAAAGAGGCTTTGTAACAATGTCAGTCTTTCATCTTCGGCAGGTTTTACCATTATAATCAATTACGTACAATCTCTTTGAATCGACATCATTCTCTGTAGTTTCATTCATTCGGCATCCATGTTTGTTCATTAGTGGCGTGAGACAATGGTAACTAGGGTCCAGATTTCTTCCGGATCGGTGTTACGCGACCATTCCTGGATGACAAAGTTGTGGGTCCTGGGGGCAGTGACAAGATCTCGGCAGTCGGTCCTGTGGTCGGTCAGGATATTGTGCTGTCAGGAAGTGCTTTTCATGACCCCTGAGAGTTCACGCAGCATGGGCAAGGATTGAACATTTGTTCTCTCCTCCTCCCCACTCCCATTGAATGCGCATTGTGCGCTGCCGCTTTTGGGGCTACCATTATTCCCTGCTAGAAATCAATGCAGAACTATTTGGGTTATAGTCATTTGCGAGTCAGTTAAAGATTCCAACAGCTTCTACGATTCTTTAAATTCCCAAACTGAAAAGCATCCCTAGCTTGAGTTCAAACTCTCCCTGTTTAGAATGGACCTCAACCAGCAACAAAGAAATGGCAGTGCAATCAGTATCGTTCACACCAGGTCTGGCCAGAATAGCGTCCAATGCTGTTACCAACAGGGTAGCCTGTTCCAGGAAGATTTGAGTATAGTAGCAAACCTTCCCCACCCCACCCCTGCTGGGTTTTCTTCACTTGCTCTTGCTCGCCCCAGCTGTCAGTCCAGAAAATGTTTTGGAGAAATATAGACTGCCAAATGGTTAAAATTGTAGAGAGAAATACGAATATTCCAAGAGATTACTTGAAGTTTCAAAGGTATTTTGAAAAACAAGGGTAGTTGTTTATGGCTTTTTGAGTGGTAAAAAGAGAAGAGAGAACTCCCAATGCTCTTAAGCAAAGTTTTAATAAGAATACACATTTGCAATTTGATGAGACACGCTCTCATTTTGCAGTAATGTCACTGTTCAATTTAATGTTTTCACGCGATGGGTCCTCTCCACAAGGCTGCCATATGTAATTTACAAATCCGCAGAGTTGAGTAGGTTGAACACACAAATATCAGGCATGTTTAGTCATCAAAACGCCAGCTAACATACAGCTCCTTAAACTTGTCAAACCCAGCCAAAACACCAGCCCCAGCCATTCCACGCAGTATGTTAGCTCCAGCACCCTTCATCAAGGACATAGCACCCTCATTTTTCAAGATCTGGATTGTGCAGTCAATGGAACCCTTGTATTTCACTGCCTGGCCAGAAGTCATCATCATACGTCGCCGAATGGTGTCAATTGGATAGGAGGCAAGGCCAGATGTCACAGTCACTCCATAGCCCAAAATGAAGGACAGCACCAAGGAGGCATCCTCACCCAGGAGCAGTGGCTTCAAAGTATCATACAACCCAAAGTAGAAGCCACGGTACACAATAATGCCGACACAGGAAATAACAAAGCCTCGGTAGAGCCCCACAATACCATCACTTGCCAGGGTCTTGCGGTAGACATCAATGAGGCCATTGAACTGGCGTTCTGATCCTTTGCCAGCTGACTTGGCATCATTGGCCAGCCGGGTTCGTGCATAGTCCAGAGAGTAAACAAAGAGCAAGGACATAGCTCCGGCGGCACCACCAGAGGCAATGTTCTTGCTGAATTTGGCAGCATAGCTATCAGACTTCTTTGGCTTGAAAAGAGCCTTGATCTGATCTTTGAAGGCGAAGTTCAGAGCCTGGGTTGGGAAATATCTGATGCAGTTGGCCAGATTGCCTGGAAATTACAAATGATGGGTCATTATGTTTTAATGATTCAATGTCAATAAATTATTGTTGTTATTGTTGTTGTTCTGTTGATCTATAAAAAGATAACCTATAGAAATAAAAGAAAATGCTGACAAGTTTTTGGAGATTGATGCCTTGTGATTAACACTACGCAGTTATTTTGCATGAACAATCGCTTTTTATACCCGATTAATTCGCTTGAACGTCAGTCGGTCATTTTGGAGTTGACGGTCTCTGCCGCCTTTGGAAAGCAAAATTCAAAACAAAACTTAATTTTATCGAATTCTACACTTTATAACCTTTCTTTTGATATATAGTTTGTTGGGGTTTCCTTGAAGACGGCGCGCGTACGAATTTTTTTTCTGAAGGACACCCGCGAAGGTTTGGAGTAACCTTAAGATTCATTATCTTTGATCACAGCTTTTTGAATCCCTGACAACTTCCTGTCATCTAATTCAATATGGTGTAGCACAAATCGCAACTAATTTATCAAATACAATGTAATATGACTGAAGGTCGATTATCCAGGATTTAATCTTATTTGGCCGAACACTGAGCTGAATCAAAAAATAAGAGCTTCAGAAAAAATGACACAGGAGCTGCATGCTATAAATCCAAGCATCCTGGGTAGTTCACAACTCAAACATAATACAGTTGAGAGCAAAAATTACCCCTCCAAAATGCCACAACTCCTTCCGCTTTGTATGTCCTCATAGTACAATCAATGACTCCCTTGTAAGGTGAATCAAGTCGGCCAGCCTTGATCATTTCATCCTGGTTTTGTACAAGAAGCTTCACTCGCTCAATCGGGGCAGCAGCAGTCTTGGAGATGATAGCAGCAGCACCACTCAAACCAAAGTTCTCAACAAAGTGAAGTTTTTTCCGCTGTGCAGAAGCCATCTAAAATGAAATCAAGACAGAATAAATTGCACTTATGTGTTTTTTAAAGCTTCTGATCTAATGGGTTGTTCCGGAATTCGTTGTTCCATCTGCCGTCGACCCCACGAGATGTGTTCACTGACCTTGTACTTTTTGTTCTCGCATCGAAAAGAAAAATCATAAGGTTGTCATTGTTTAACCTGTTACTTCCTTTTGCTCTGACTATATTCTTAGACGAAAAAGGTAGCAGCTTGCTCGTTAAACCTTTTTGCACTTTGCTTATCTGTGGTAACTGTAAAAGTAGCGCAAGGTGTTTTAGTGGTTTAACTTGCCGCAGTGTGGGATATTTTTTAAGCAATAAACAATACCGCTTTACTATGTACTTACATTTTCGTCAAATCCGGTAAGTTGAACGAGACGACCTCTACGTTCCGATGTACTCTAAACGACAAGTCCGTCAGAGAGAACAAGCACGCGCAGAACTCGCCAACAAATACTCCAAAATGACACAATTTTTGACGTCACTGAAGTAATTAGCCAATAAAAGGGTAAAATTACCTAAACAAGGGAATCTCCCTTGGTGAAAGAATCTGTTAATTTATTAATTAATAAACAAATTTGCGAGTTCACCACGCTGGATGGAAAGGGTCGCTACCGGAGACGGGGGAGGGAGGGATAAATTATATTCGAAACCTAGCGGGATGTTGCTCGAGTTCTGCCTCTGATTTCGCTTACAAGAATGGGCAGAAAACACCTCAAATAAATGATTGCCGTTTCTCAGGTAAGACATAATCGTTGAACCAGTCAGAGCTTCCGAATAACATTAAATAATTCAGTTTTTTAGGTCCATACAAAATTGTATTTTGATCACATCAGCCAGGGTAATGAGAACTACGATGGGTTAGCTTTGAGAGTCTAACCCCACCTGATACACAAATAGTGGCAAATCTTGTGGGTAGCAATTCTCAAGATCGTTTGTTAGTCATCGTCTTTTAGAATGATATTTTCCACCACGACAGTTTAATGACCATCTCCATTTTATTGCTATTGAACACAAATTAATACACAGTTGATATCCAGTACTGGCTCAATGGAGCCAATGAATTACAGACTCGCAATTTATTCACAATTTATATAAAAATACTTAGATTTATCGCAATTTAAGCAAATATTTGGGCTGCTTCTTTCAACGACAAGTCCGCGGCTTTTGACCGTCATGACGCAACACTGGATTGTAACGCTATGCTCTCCTACCCAACGTTGCGTGAGGTGTCACTCAACATAACCGCGTGACTTCGCGCTGCGACCTGCGCATCACAGTGTGTCACGTGATCGTCGACGGAAGCAACCCGCGATATAACTGAAATAGCGATTTAGTTGACACCGTTAATTAAGAATGATTAATTCCCAATTTATATACAAATAAATGTGAATAAAAATTCAACCTTCGCAGCACACACGCTCGCGTTAGGTCGCATCTGCTTCGATTGGGTAATGAAAGGGTTGCCTAGGCAATACTTTGAGTTTGTCCACAGCCATAAAATGCGGCATCAATCTGGTGCTAACAGTACACAAGATTGGTTGAGAAAACAGACAATTTGCGATAAATGTAGTGTTAATACAGACTGATCAACGACTGGGTGCGAAAAGTAAAATTCCTTACTGACGAAGCTGCAACCAACAACAGGCTGCTCCTTAAGTTGAGGCTTGTCTTTCAGATATAATAATAGGCTTTATTTAAAGAGGGTGAAACACTTAACCGTAGTCCTAAGACACTGATGACTCTGTGGCCCTCAAAATCAAATAAACTCTAAATCAAATCAAATCAAATCAAATGTTGGTTTCCTCTCGGAGCAGAGTAGAGAACCAACAAACTCAGCCTACTTATGACACCGAGTCCGGGAAGCGAACCCAGGACACATTGGTGGAAGGTGAGCGTTCTCACCACTGCGCCAACCCTGCTCCCCTGTTCCATGGAAGCTCTGTATGTCTTGTGTCTGTCTCTACTAGTGTCTATTTTGAGCTACAATCTAGTTACTTCAAACTCAAAGTAACCTCCCAGTCATTGTGCAAACAAAGCAACAAGTAGACTACAATTATTGCATGTACGTACGAGAGAAAACTACCTTGATTCCAGTAATTCATATGTTCGCCTAAGACTATGTTGCATCTACATTTTTTCGTCCTATATCAAAAATTTGCCACAGTTGAGTTTTTCCCGTAATATTGACAAAAAAGGGAAAAACAAACCAGTCCCTTTTGGGGACTGGAAAAGCAAAATGTCCTTTAGACTGTATAAACATTTTCGAAGAAACAACCCGAGCTGTACGTTTCAAAGGCCATATTATGTTTGCTTCAAAATACAAGATACGTTTGGCAAAACTCAACTCAAAAAGCCTAACAAGAATTGTTTCACGAGTTTTAGGTTTGAAAGGTTTACAACACTGTTGTGATGTCAAAACACAGCGATCAAAAACCGATACTACTTTCGAGTTTCTGACTTTCACTGCCTTGCATCTTACTCGTGGAAAGCGTTTTAAGTAAGGAATTTGGCGAAAGCAATCCAATAAATACAATATACCAAATTTCACGGCGAAAAACAAATTTAATGAGCACGAACATAAGGAATGGTTATTCAGAATAAGATGAAAGGACGGACGCAAGGAAGGACGCAAGTTGTTAGTTTAAAGTCGAGGATTCCACTTTCCTCTATTTCGCTTGCAACTCCAAACAAAATATAGAGGGAAGTGCTCATGTTTCGTGCATTTGACCGCTGCGGTTTCACGTTTCCCAATACACCCCAATACACGCTTTGATTTGATTACAGTTACTTTCAGCATCTGTTTTAGAGCAGCGATATAAGAAACAGATTTAATCTGTCTGAACTGTTCTAAAATTACGTACCAAGCAAAGCAACAAAGCCATCATTCTTTTCCCCGTAACTCAGTTACAACTCTGTCTACTCGGAAAACACCCTGACTGTTTCCTTGCAAAGGCCTGTACGCGCGCATGTTGCTTTGTTCATGCACAGAGTACCACACCTCGAGGGCTCACAATTTCTTTAATCTTTCCAAAATGTCCTGCGCCTCGCCTTCCATTTGAGCCTCGGTTTTTCCGCCTCCTCTTCTGTCGTCTTTCTTCTGCCGGGTTCTCGAAGGAGGGACTGGTTGATCATCCAATGGAATGTTGACGGCGTTATGCTGTTGATCGATCATGTTTTGAGCTTCCAATATTTTTTGTACCGGTATATTTGTGCGTGTTCTTGAGCGCATCAAGTCCACAGGTCGAGCTGGAAGAAGAAGGAAAGACTACTTAGTACTAACACTATCGCGGAACAAGTTCGAAATTGCGGAAAAGTGATATATTTTCAGGAATATTTATTTCAGATTCAAGAGAAAACTTGTTGCATATCTGATAACGCAAAGGACTCTTGCTGCACACTATAACTTTCTCAAGAGTTGGCTGACTTAAATGACCGTTTTTAAAACAAGGTGCCTCCAATTATGGCCAGATCAATGGTATAATGGACATTCGAAGATAGCAACTTCAATAGTTTTGAAGTGTTTGAGTTAACTAGTACAAAGAGATTCACACATAGTTAAAAGTTCCTTCAGTCTGTTGATATGCCGCACGAAATTGCGATTTACGTGACAAGAGATTGACTGCGTGACACGCAGAACCTTACATTTCTTGCCCCCAGGCGCCTTTTTTCTTGCCGGTCTGGAAGGATCTCTGAAGGCAGAACCTGTATTAAGCGCTTCCATGAGCCCATCCAACACTCCTTCTTGATCATCGTCTACAGAAAGAGAGCAAAAAACACTGATTGGATCCCAGTCTAAAATATTACATTTACTCGTATGATTCCTGCATGAAGTGATTGTCACTTAAGAGAAATCAAGTACAAACCCGCGTTCATGTCCACCATAGGTTTTCTCTTTGTTTTCTCGGCCTCCATGCGCTTTTTCCTCTCTTTTTCTTTGTCCTACAAAGAGGTAAGTAGAATCTATTGACTGTGACAGGCTCAACAACAAACAATACAAGTCAGCTCTACCAAGCGTCGGGGTCGGGAATGTACGCAACTGGTGCGAAGGGCGGGAAATTTAAAACCGGTGACAAGCACGGAAAAACAAGCCAACGGTGCAAAGCGCGCGAAAACGCGTAACCAGTGCACCAAAGCGCGGGAAAACGCACTGACAATACAAAAAGCAGGAAAAGAAGCAACCGCCATCGTGCGTAGAGAATCACCCTTAACCCGGTACAAAGCGCGGGAAGACATGCAACCGGGATACCTTTGGTGAAAGGCGTGCAAACATATGCAGATGGCGCCAAATGGCGAAAACTCGTAACACTTTCTGCCCGAGCAAGGCAAGTATGTGGCTGTGTGACACTGAACTTAGAATATCACTTACCGCTCTTTCTTTCGCTTTTCGATCTTTCTCTTCTTTTTCTTTTCTCTTCGCGTTGTCCTTTTTAGCTTTCTGTGAAGACAAAGAAGAAACGTCGTTTTACGAGAACGTAACACAAATATAAGATTGTTTTAAGCTGTAGCAGTTTCTCGGAAGCAAGACTTCACAGATAAAACCAAGTTATTCAATCAACCAGAATGTACTATTACTACCTCATAGTGGTCCAATAATGTTTTGATGTCTCCAAAGAACTCCTCCATTGAGGTTTTTTTGATGTCTAAACAGAAATATTCTACGAGCTCCTTGAACATCGTCGTCATGTTTTTGTGCATCTCAACCAACACGTCTATTTGATCCTTGGCGCTATTGTAAAAACCGTAAGTATAGTAAAGGAAAACAGCTGTCCAGTCACATAAAACAAAGAAGCGAGTCTTGTGATACACGAATCTATATACGATGTGAAAACTAAGTACTACAACTAAAATTGAAACTAACTACTACTAAAATTTTCCTGCGATGCCAAATGGATTTTAGAAAATGAAAACTACTGAACAGTGTGGTTCTCTGTAAAGGCTTGGCTAAACTAGGAAACACTTTGCGGAAGTAAATGTTTCCCACTTTGATTGCGCGGGAAACATTTGATGCGGAAACAAATTTTGAGTTTCGGAAACAGCTTCATATGCTTCCCAGATCAGCCACCTGAGCAGCAATCCCAGGGAAGCAACGTTTCCTAGTTTAGCCAGGCCCCAAGAAGTAGTTGTCACTGTTGAGGCTGTGAATGCACTCCGAAAGTGTGACTACTTAATCAAAGCTACTGAGCAATACACTCCTGTGGAGCTGTTTATAATGACTTTTGTAGGTTTATAAGACCCTTAAACTTTGATTATTTAAACCAACGCTGTTGAGTTCTAGTTTCGCACCGCAATGACCAGACTTCAATTTTTCAGATAACGACGTAAGGATATCTTCATGACTGGAATGAATTTATCTTCAGGATCACTAAGAGGTTTGTATATCTCTAGTTCTTTTTCAAGCTTCTTCAGGTTTCCCTGCATGGTGTTAATTGACTTTTGCAGAACTTCATCTGAGACTACAAGAGAAAATGAGATCACAGAATGAGAAAAAAACTTATACGGTAAATTATTTTTATCTATTTATTGCCAGGTAAGTCTAAAGCTAACCTCAGTAGCGACAACTTGTCATTTATGATAAATGATGGAGCGACTGGCCTCTGTTTTTCGGGCCACGTGATCCTGGATACGTCACAGGATCACAATGATCGTAAGGGCCTGAAAAAACGGCCACAAAGGAACCAGGCAACGGGCCTGTGTGATTCCAACAACTGTACATCAACTAACAGGATAAGTTTTAGCACAAAAGAAATCTACGCAAACACTTAGGTTTCCTTACCTCTGGCGGCTTGTTCCACGTGTCCTAATTCAAGCTCGAAACCTGAAATCTCCGGGTATCTTGTTTCAATCATTTCCTCCATAAAATGTACCAAGGTTGACTGCCCATCGACTGATTTTGTTGAACTCAACTGCGAGGCAAACAACGTTTACTTAGTTGCGGCCGTAAAACAACGACGACTCCTCTGTTGCTCAAAACCTCAAAACCTTTTAACCGACATACCAAGTCTTAAGACGCCTTTGAACGGCAAAACCATCTTGGCGTGCGCCAGTGTATGGTAGACAAACATGAAAAACGGATGCGAAAACAGAACGCCAGGGAACGTGTACTGAAGTCGTTGTTAATTTGTCTCACATAACATTCTGGATGTTTTACGCTAAACGCCCAAAAAGCCATTCGCTGACAGCAGCGAAACGACTTTTGCAGTGCACAAAGTTCAATATAAACTCTAAGTGCGTAACATTTCACTGGCAGAGAACAAAGACGTACTAATATTTTAAGCAAGAATTCCACATCAGCGGAAGCTTGTCATCCCAAATGCCCTGTTTGTTAAAAAGATTTTTACTAACTTGAGTATAAAATGCAAACGCGAAGAACTCACTTTAGTCAGATAATTCATTTCAAATCCCATTGAGCCCTCGTTTCTTGAGCCAGAGTTCATGTAGTTACCCATGAGCAGCACTAGTTCCAGGAGCTTAGAAAACTTGGGGCTTGTTTTCACTTCTCGACACGCCGCGGTGGCATTTACAACATTCTGAAAAGGAAAGCTTGTTATTTGCCATCGGAAAGACGTACAAGAAGAGCATAGAGGAAATTGAAAGGTGAGTGTATCATTTAAAAGCCGTGAAAGTGCTAAGAACCCAGGAACATTCTGGGCACATTCATCTAAGATTATTCTGTTGTTGTTGTTGTTAAAAAAAGAGGGCACATTCATCTAAGATTATTCTGTTGTTGTTGTTGTTAAAAACTTACCGGTTTTATATCAAGCATTTCTTCCGGAAATTTCATCTTGAACAGAATCATATTTAACCTTTGTTCCAATTTTTTAATACCACTCAACTGCAACAAGACAAAAGTGTTTGAACGTCAAACGAAACACTGAAGCAAGTTAAGAAAATCATCTGACAACGAATAACCCGTACAGAAACCTTCCAACTGAGATGTAACAAAGCGGATCCTCACTCTTATTTCTCAAACACGCTTTCACTGTCAGTTTCGCAAAACCTGTCAATAAGCGCTGCCACAACAATGATAATCTCTTTCTTTTGCACGCACCATTCTCACGTGCTGCATTCCCTCGTGAAACTTTAAGGCCGTGGCACGGAGGACACATTGTTGCTCATGATGTTTCTTGGGCAGTGCAAACTGGGAAACATTTGTTACGGACACAAAATTTGTGTCCGCAACAAATGTTGCGCACGCAGGTAAACGGGAAAACATTTGTGTCGGCAACAATGTGTCCGCAACAAGATGTCCTCGTTTGCCACGGCCTTTAGTTAACAGTTCAATTTCGAAAGGAACTGGGATCGAGAATGCTCGGGATTCCGTAAAATGCCAGATCCAAGAGACTTTTGAAGACGGCCCTACACAAAGGAAACATCAGCTCAGGTGTTTCTGCATCATCGCGGCCACTCTTGATCAAGGCTCCTGCCATCTATAATTTTACTCAAAAAATCGCGTCGCCTTGGCCGACGATAACAATTAAAACCGAAACATGGGCTTCAGTTAGGGCCTCGTGACTTCATATAGCTACTTAACGCAATTTTACGCACTTACCAAACAAGCGAACTGTTCAGGATCGCTGAGATCATCAAAATTGTCCTTCATGTTTCCAAGTTGTTGCATCTAAAACAGTAAAAAAAAAATGACAAATCAACCGAGTCGTAGAATGTAGAATGCAGTGAAAAAGTCTTCGCATACATACACTCCCCACCCCACC
Organism: Galaxea fascicularis; assembly: GCA_948470475.1. Taxonomy (NCBI): domain Eukaryota; kingdom Metazoa; phylum Cnidaria; class Anthozoa; order Scleractinia; family Euphylliidae; genus Galaxea; species Galaxea fascicularis. Next base: position 1,310,104 of record OX419341.1, on the reverse strand, counting down.
CCCCTCAGGCTTCCGAAAAACAAAAACAAATACTAAACATGCAAGACTGCTGTTTTTTAACTTTCCTTGTGAAACTCTGTAATGTATTTGATTTTACGGAATTTTTTGGGCGAATTTTCCTGCTAATCACCAGAGCACTCTTTTATGACTCACCTGTTCTGGTGATGGGAGATATTTCAGCAGGGAGTTGATGGCACTTTCTGTAAGAACCGTTTGATCGCAGTTTAAAATCAGTTTCTTGACCTCGTGATGCGGTAGTTTAAGAGAACCAAGGAAAATTGCTGAAAAAAAAATGAAAACTAAATTTTGTTAAACGAATGCCACATTGTCAGGTCTGCAAAATACAAACTGACAAGCTGATGGATGAAAATTGAACAAGCCTTCTCGACAATATTTTTCAAGATAAAGTATTTCCTGAAATCTTGCCGCTGACGAGAGAACGCTTGTCAATTCAATAGCAATAAAGTCAAGCAGGAGACGATGGGAGAATCACACCAAGATCCAGGGCCAAGTTGTTCGAAACATGGATGGCACCAACTCGGGTTAAATGCCATGACAATCTATAAGTTTTAAGACAACTTAACCAATGGTTTACCAATGATTTACCGTTCATGAAAGTTTGTCGCACGAACTCGTGAGTTCCCCCAATTTGTTACTTCTTAACACTACCGTCGTTTACTCTACAAAAAGTGAAATGATAAAGAAAACATATCGACAACACTTACATAGGTTTTGAGCGCTCTTGGGGTCAATGATCTTCAAATCTTTTCCTTTTTTCTTAGCGGTGGCCTTTTTGTCTAACCCATCGCCACTTTCAGTAGGTTTGGGAGCACTTTTAGCGGCAAAGGTTTTGGTCAGTTGGGCAAAAAAACCAGGATTTTCCAACTTCTCCTCTTTGGTTTTAGCCCAGAACGTATTTTCAGTGAAGTTTTTCATGTTGATCTGATTAATCGAAAAGAATACACGTAGTTCATTAATTCATTTCCAACAACTAGTCTTGCTAACAGCGACTTACAGTTTCATGTAAACACCCTCGAATTTTCACGGAAACCGTCAAGTGGAAAACTCTTCATCATCTCTGTCCTCGTGCGTGTAATGCATACCTGTCGACTCTTGTGGGCTGCCACCGAGTATAAACTCTCAATCTCTTTCATTCCCGCATCTATCACAAACTCTCTTCCACCCCACAGCGCTGCAACTGAGCGTCAACCCTCAATCTCCATTGCTTATCAACTTTCTCTGGTTTACTCTCGAGCACTCGACTCACAGCGATTTAAATTGGCGCTCTCACTTGCCCAGCCAATTATCATTTGCTGATTTAATTACAGAAGTCCTAAAGGTTCAACCAGCTTGGGCATGTTAGTCAGCATTCACGAGTGAACTTAAAGCTCGTTTCACTGCATCATGCCCTTGTCAACTCTTCGCCTCTGATGTGATTCTTACTTTTTTTTCAAGAGAAATTACAGTGAATCAACTCGCGTAGTCTCATGATGTCATTTCATCCTGGCCAACAGACAAACATCTCTCAACGCAACACAAACCTTATTCCAATTGGCTCTTTTTGTCTGCACGTCTGGCTTATACTTCTTCTTAGGAACCACACCAGGCGGCAAAACAGGCACTGGTGACCCAAAAGGAGGGCGTGGTCCCATGCCGGGGAAAGGTGGAGGCGGTGCACCCCCTGGGGGTGGTGGTGGTGGTGGAGGACCACCACCGGGTGGGGGAGGTGGAGGAGGTGGACCACCACCGGGAAACGGCGGTGGGGGAGGGGGTGGGGGACCTCCACCTGGACCAGGGGGAGGAGGAGGTGGAGGGGGTGGAGGGCCACCTGGACCCGGGGGAGGGGGTGGTGGGGGTGGTGGAGCAGGACCTGGAGGGGGTGGGGGTGGGGGAGGACCACCTGAAAAAGGAAAAGAATTGTTTCACTTATTGCTCTCAGAGCGGTTAGTAGAATGGCAAGCTACACTTATTTCTATCTTGTACTCAAGTCTAATGGTGTCTACAACAAAAGGTTTAAAAATGAAAGTATTTTATCACGCATGTAAGCAAATTTTAAGTCTTTATCTGACCATTATCTGAGCAAGAATCTAGTATGCATCACAAGTGTAAAAATATTGAAATATTAATAGTGCAAGAGAGTACTAAGCAGTTTGTAGTAACTGTTCCCCAATGCACTCTTGAAGCCTTTCAAGCTTTCATATCAACGTTTAAACCATTTGACATTTATTTCACATTCACATTGTTTTAGTTGGTTTACACTCACACGAGGTACAGTGAAATTACTTTATAGATCAGGTTGTCAGGTGAAAGAAAAACAATTTAGCTGGCACACTAGTCACACCAAACACTCACTTGTCGGAGGGGGAGGGGGTGGGGGAGGTATGTTGGAGGATGATGAAGGGATAAAGCAAACACGAGAGCGAGGTGGAGCTACTCCTTCTGTTCTGCTCTGTGAGTTGCCAACTGAAGGAAAAAGATAGTAGTGTAATTCAAATCTTATATTTTAGCCATTTATTCATGTTTTATGCAATCCTTAAGGGCATACACTTAAGGAAAAAAGTTATGGTTATGCATTTGTCAATGTTTACTGCATGTTGTAAAGTGTTACTGTCAACGAACATTACATAGTTTGGAGGTTAAAAGTTACTTCAATTTCATTTTATGCCAGCTAGAGGTTGTTACAAAAAGCAAAAATGATAAACGGTACCATCATATACAGCCCCAAATAAATAAATTGCTATATCTTAAGTCATGTTAACAGTTATTACATTCATTGGTCTTATTAAACTTGTTAGCTCACTGAAAGTAAACTGTATGTTTATCCTAAGTTAGGTTGATTATTTTTGTCAGTATTAATACATGAGTTCAGTATATGATTGATAAAATTATTCAGTTACTAGATACCAACATAACAAAGTTTAATCCTTCTAACCAAGCTCTTATGAGACTCAGTGTATGACAAGCTATGAATGAATTTTGAAACACTGGAGGAATAAGCCAAAACATATTCACAAACTACATGTTTGTACCTAAAATTAAATGTTTCATAATTTGTTGATTAGTAATAAGGGAACCGACTCTTTCTCTCCAGTGTGTACTAGCCTTTTAGATAAGAAACACTGCACTGCCAAAAATAATGGTAAAATTCAATAATTTTGACATTAAGAAAACCCTACCTGAAATGACCCCACCTCTTTTGGCCTAAAGAAACAAAATCAAAGTGTTACTAGTTACATCCACCTTCAGCAATATCATAAAGAAGAACATAAGACCCCAAAGAAAATGACAACTCCTTTTGTCTGTCCATTTTGCTGATAACACAAACATACATACATACATGTACATACATACATACATACATACATACATACATGTACATACATAATTTATTAGCATTCCCCAGGGGACTTTTTAATACTAAACAGCAAAGCACATTATGATAATAAATGAATAAAATTATAAAAAGCGGTCATTGAAATAATTCTCTTGCATGCACGTTTCCAACTTTCTTTTAAATGATGTTAAAGACAACAGTTTTAAGTCTTTGTCTAAATTGTCTCAAATGTTGACTCTGTAGAGGAAACGTCATTGGCCAGACTTTGTCTCACTTGGAGGAATATCAAGGGATTCTCTTTTTCTAGTGTTATGATAGTGAATAGACTTGAGCTTTCAGAAAGACTCACACAAGTATGTGGGGGCCAGGCCCTTGATGCACCTAAATGTCATTATGGTGTCTCTGTAGTGAAGATGCTCATTTACTGGTAGCCACTTGATCTCGCGTAACGCAGGTGTTATATGCTCAAATTTCTTGGTTTTGGTGATGATTCTGCATGCAAAATTCTGAACAGCTTGAAGCTTTACCTTTACACAGTGTACATACTACTGATCAATTCAGCTTAATCCGTCCATTTCCTTTGTTTTGCTTTTGATTCTTTAATTCGTTTGAAGAAACTAAACTTGTAAAATTTAATGAACTATCATTTTTACACTTCCTGGTTACTACACATAGTCGTGGAAAACTTGTGAGTGTCCTCTAATGCCAAGAGACCTGTTCACATACCTCCTCCAGCTCCTTCTCGAGGCTTGCTATCTTGGTTTCATAATTTGTTGATGTTAAGGTAAGTTTGGCCTCACATTCTTGCCGCATGGTTGTTTCAAGTTCAAGCTGAAATAAGAAAATGATGAAGGCATGTATGATCTGCTGAATTTCTAAATAACATGGCACTGTCAAGTCCTGTTAAACTAGGGTTACACCCTGAATGGCTGTTTATACTGTAAATGGCTCTTGTTGCTACAAACAGATGGTTAGGCCACATACACTGTACAATGTAATTCAAGAATGCCATAATTTTTGATGACTCAAAGCTGGCATCGAAGCTCATGTCCAGGAAGATAAGGGGAATGCCAAGTGATTGACAGATACCCTGCAGTGGGCAGTGGAACCCGACTCCTCCAGGAAACCAACATAATCACAGCAACCCAGTAAATAATAAACAAACCAAAAGCATCTTCTTTACGTTATCAGTCACAAATATATCTGTTAATACCTTGGTTTCAAGCTGCATTGACTTTTCAGCTGCTTCCTGATATTGAGCCTCTTTTGCCAGGTCCTCTGTATTCAAGAAGTTCAAATGTTAGAGATTTTGTCAAGAACAAATTAGAAAAAAATTTAGGTTGATACTGAGACATTATTTTAAAGGATGCCTTTCTGCAAGAAAGCCCTTCAATACTGGGGCTGCAGTGCATATGCAATAATTGCATTGTGGGATCACAATTAACCAACCTTTCTTTAAGGCAAATTCAGAAAAGTGGCTGTACTTTAGGGATGTTTGGCTAAACAATTTCTAGAGCTTGGTTATATTCTCCTGGACCTTCTGAAGAAAGGCCATCCACTATGCCAAGATAGATTTCCATAGATGCAAGCCATCCTTTTAAGAAGAGATACTGGTTACCAAGTCTCAGAAGAGCGAGGCAAGATTACAAGAGACTTTTGCCAAATCCAGGGTTGTTATTAGAAGCCTGGACCCAAGTACTGGCACCCCTATACTCAGGGGTTTCAATAAGATTTGAAATAGCCGTCTGAGCTTGCTGAAGTAAGCGGTGACCTGATTAATTTTTTTAAAATCATTTTAGTAAAATCTAGACAAAGTAGGCGGCGGTGAGAGGTAAATTCGGACAAACTAGGCGGCGATTTTCGCCGGTTGCCGGCTTCTAATAAAACCCCTGTATACTATGAACACAGTACCAGCATTTCCTGTTTAGGTGTTGAAAAGAGCAAGCCAAAGAAATCTTAAGGGTACCCGCCTATTGAGAATCCTAAAACCTCCTATTTCTTCAATACCTCAACCTCAGCAAGTCAAACAATGGCTTCCTCTAACTTGCCATTGATAACATTTTTATCTTACACAGAAACAGGTTTGCCTTGGATATTGGATACCCTTGTGCTCTTTTAACTAATTGCTGGCTATCTTGAATTCCTGATTTGCTTGACAGTGACAGTACACTCACAGCAAAAGATGACAACTGACTAGAGACACTCACCAATCAGAGGATCTACATCAATTTGAAATCTTCTTGTCTTGAAATCTGGGTCAACTCCACTCCGATGAAGTACAATCTGGGAGATGCACTCTTCAATCAATTTGTAGTACTGGGGTCTGCAAAAACCAGCATCAGAATGGTGAGAGAAACCAACTAAAAACCCAATGAAGGCAGGGTTATGCAGATGACAAGTACAAACATTTTCTTCAAAAGTATGTTGGCCTTGATATCATTAGGATCAAAAAAGCACAAAATTAATGGTTTCCTCTATCTAACTGCTTATCCTGATGGACATCGCATCTTCGACCACACAGCGGAAATGGCTTCTGTCAAGTGCTTATCATCCAACTTCTGTTATTGACTTTCCAATGACTTCCATCCCACAAAAATTGCATTCAATGCCAATGCCAGTTTTACATGGAAATTGGATTTTGTGTTAATGTTGTACAGTACATAGAATTTGGAAAAATTAGGCAAGAAAACCCTAGAAGACTTGGGTGTGATGCTGCGAACTTGGAATTTACTTTCTAAATCCATAAAAACTCCATGTGCATATATATATACCTGGCATAAACATCATCTCGGATGAGTAACAAGTGTTGGAGAATGGAGAGAAACAAGCCTTCAGATGGCGAGTCTTGTACAACATTTAATATAATCTGGTAGATCTCATTTGGATCCCTGAAAAATGGTTAAGGATTCTAAACTACATGTAAAACCCATCAAAGGTTTGTTTTCAAGTGTTCTGTGCAGTCTAGAAGGCTTCACTAAAAACAACTGTTTCAGTTGTAACACTTAGTGATAAAAAGTTCTTCCTCTAAACAGTGTTAGCATTTTGTGAAATACAGTTTGAAAATATTAAAATTGCGAGAAAAAAGTGTTACACTTGACTTAGAAGACTACACACTTTTAACTCAAAGGAAGATTTAAGTCCAAAGATAATACATTTTCAATAACATTTCAAGGTACTAGGCCACTATACTATGAGCATGCCTCCTTTTCACTAAGCACATGAAAAATGTGTCACCCTCAATGGACTAAGAGAAAAGAGGAGCTGCTTGTAGTCTAAAGTCTCTAGAAATAATGTTTTTTGCATTTCCAAGGATACTCAAAATTTACAGTGATATCTTTCCATCTGTGCTGGAACTCAACTGAGTCGTCATCGCGATGTTCTTCAAAGATGTCCAACTGCACATTTAGATCATCATTTTCCAAATCTCTAAGATCCTGCAAGGAAAAACTTATTTCAAATAACACTTTCTGAGGCTTATTGTCAGGGGAGTGACATTTGAGCAATTTGCATTTCCACATGAACTTGGTTGGAACAATAATACCTGCAACAGCTAAGTGGACTTAGCCAAAAGTTTAAAATAACTTACCAAAACCAACTAACCTAAGAGGTTATGATAATTATTACAGGGTGGCTCCTTATTGGCAGGATTTTAGAAGCCCACATTTACCCAAGATTCATTGTGCACCAGGGTACAATTTCTGTTTATGAAAACGCTACCATTAGATGCAAGAGACCAATCAGATTGCAGGGTTCCACAGAAGGACCTTTTCAAAACAAAAACAAATGCTTGCAAAGCCTACAGTGTATCAGATGAATGTTGGCCTTTAAGGATGGAAGGCTTATCTTGGGACTGTCACTATGTCAAATCTCTAATCTCTAAGATGATAACTGGTTTGAAATTCAAATGTCATGATTTACAGTGTGGCACACACCTGAAAAGGTTCCAACATGCCTTCTCTGATGAATTCATTCCTCAGATGTAATCTGAAATCCAGATCGTCGGGGGTACTGACAAGAGCATTAACCAGCTGAACGCAGGCCACCTAATGACAGAATAAAAAAAGGTATAATCAAACTAAAAAATGAGCAATGAGGAGCATGTTAACTCAAGATGGAAGAAAGACGCTATTTCTATCAGACAAAAATGGTTCAAAATCATGCTCAGATTGTTTGATTCCAGGCTTTAGAGGCTTATACGAAATTGCTTCTCCAATCTTTTCTAACCACAGAGACTATAAAATTGTTTCAATGCAAGGCCTCACCTTAAGATTAGTATGGTCATCATGCAAAGCCTCAACTATTTTGCTGAATCTTCCTTTGTCCTCTTTCTCTTCAAGTTCTCCACAGACAGTTACTGCTTCCAGTGCCTTATCGTGACTGAAATTAACAAAGCCTATTAACAACATTTAAATACCAGTAGTTTGAAAAAATAGAAAGGAGAAAGGAGAGGGAAGGGTTATTCAAATTTGATTAGTCTAGGATTCTAATCTTACTAAGACTTACTTCAGGAGGCAAACAGCTGCCATCACTTTGACAACATCAGCCATCATACTCGCATGTTCCGGATCCATTGATCTTGCCAGCAAGATCAACCCATCTTCACTTTTTAACATCATGTTTAGACCATACTGGAAATAAAAAGATGCTTTAAATTAGAGACAACATGACATTTCTATAACTCCAGGAAAACATTTCAGGCTTTTTAGTCTGACAATGAAGAATACCTTTCCCATAAATTGTCAAAATAGTACCTTGTTGTTCATGAAAGCTTTCAAGCATCTCACACATTCATGCTGTATTCGCTTTTCCAGATTTCCTGTCTTTTCACAGGAATCTCGTAGATGTTTAAGCAAGCACTGCATACCTGCTTCACCAAATGCTTGGATCCAACTACAAATCACAATAAAATATACCACTTGAACCAACTTAACCACAAAGTTTAGAATTTTGCTAATTTTGCTCTCATAGGTAGACACCAACAAATCATTCTCTACTGAAACCCTGCATTTATAATCTCTAGTAAGCAGACATATATACATTTTCCAAGTGCACTGCTCAATTTAAGATGATAGCAGGGCTTTCAAAAGAAGCTTGCTAATGACAGAACTAAGGCAGCTGTGAGTCATCACACCACCAGCTACCTGGCCATGTTGGTCAACAAATACTTGAAAATGTAATTCTTAAAATGACCACTTTGATTGCTACAGCTGTCCACTATAACAGGGGCATAAAGCCCTGTAAGAAATTCCTCCACTTCCTCCCACATAGTTCATCTGCACTGTACATAAAAGAATTCTTCTAATTAACTTTCAATGCAACTGTTAGTTGGTCAACAAAACCAACCAACCTGAGTGGTCTCCCTGTGAGAGATACACGCACAGACTGCAATGATTTTAAAAGATGTTCAGCAGACACATCTGTTCTCCGAAGTTCTCTTACGTAATCATCTGGTGATGTCAGGCCATCATGGGAAGTTTTCTGTGTCCAGAAACATACCAATAAAATGTTTTATACATTCATACAAATACAAGACTTTTCAGCTACATGTACTTTTGAACGCCATCACTATTGGTGGTACAATGGAGTATACACAATAATAATAATAATAATAATAATAATTTATCATTTATATGACACTATTTAGAAATGCTGATCAACAGCACCTTGTAGGAAGCAACTATGTAACTTAATATGTTAATGAATTTACAACTAACTAACCATTTAAGTCCCAAACAAGGCTAAAAAAAATTAATCTGACTTTAAAATACAAAACATCATATTCACTTCAAAAGTGAGATTCACTACCTAGTACATTACTTTGAAATGAGTATTGTATTAATGAAATTATCAACTGTGGTAAAAGTTTAAACTTCCTTTCAGACTCTCTAGTAAAAGCATTGTGATGAACTAAGTCATAATAAACATTTAAATTTACAAATAAAATTATTCAACAGTCATCCAAATATTTCATATATTGAATTCTCACTTGGGATACTAGTTGTCTTCTCTTGAAATTGCACAACATGTCAACTTTTGTTGCCATGTCTCTGCTGCGAATAGGTTCCCGAAGATTTTCTGTCAAATTCATATCATCCTGCACAACAAAATAGAATGAAACAAAAAGTCAACAAAACAAATTGACAAAGTAACCACTAATTTCAACACAAGAATTTCAATTTCAAAAGCACCATTTCCAATAGGTCAGTGGTGCTTTTCATTGTGTTAGAATACATGTAACAAAAACTTGAGTACTATGCTTAAAAAAGTCACCTGATTCAAACCATTGGCCAGCCCTGTGACAAGCACCATGTCTACTTTTGTGTCACCTAGCCAAGTTACTCGAGCCGTGTTAAATTTAAATGTACAGTGCATGTGTGATATGGGCTCTGTTTATGATGAACCTAAGTATGACTGGAAATAAAGTACTGAACGTAGCAGGTATAATCTGAACAGATGGCTTTCTGGAGCACTGGATGGTCGTAAGACAGATCAAAAACAGCTGTAGTGAATTACATGGTGAGACACCACTATTTCACAAATATTGCCATAAATCTGTTGCTCTTAATTTCTGAGAAACCTTCAAGGATCAACGTGTACCCTAAGTGATAATAAAATTCACAGTTAACTCCTCTAAGACAATAAGAACTCCAAACCATGTCACAGGGAGGGAGGATGTGCTGTGGAGGTGTGCCTCCCGGGTCCACCGGTTGTGGACTGATGGCTCAAATGAGAAAATAAAAAGCAAACTACGGTAGCTGACACAGATTGAAAATGAAGTTTCAATCAAGTTGTCCATGTGATGAACAGTCACTGATAAACTAAAGCTTAAATTAGAATAGGACATTTGCACTATGATGCTACAACTACCAGAATTCAGTTTGTTTTTCCTTTCTAACTCAAATTTTGTAATCCCAACGGGGTAAAAATAACAATAGCTCTAATTAGCACGAGAAAAGCAAAACCTGAAGGATTCTGGTAGTTGTAAATAAATGGCGTGATCATGCAAATGTCCTATTTGGACTGAAACACTGCATAGAAATTCTGTGACTAAAAATATAACTAAAAGCACAAAGGTCAAGACATTTTCCTTGTGCTGTAGCTCTGAAAAGAGCCATTTTGGGTTGCTTTCAGGAAACACCCCTTCCAGCTTCAGTGGGCTGCCAATGGCAGTCCAATGCACCCTCCCATTCAAAATCCTGGCTACAGGCCTATATTATAGTCACCTATGCCCCTGCCAGTACAGACATTCTACCTTTTCATGACCTCCAATATAGCATTGTACAAAATCTATAACACAACTCTACAGTATATTTAGAACTGTTGTAAAAGATTTTAAAATGGTCATGTCATAAGACGGTATTTGGATTAACTGAAGTATAGTAGCAAATTAAGCTTTCATCCCTACAAACAAAACTGTCTGCAAAACATAAATATGCCTTCCCCTCACACCATTTCTAAATGACACCATTTACACCTTTCGTCACCACCCAAGTATGGCAGCAATTTAGCAAGATGTGAAGAGGTGCTCAGCATGTATGAACTAGCAAACACAAAACAGGACTTTGTTTAAGCTTATTAAAAGCAAGAGATATTACCAATCACCAAGTCATATCATTATCACAAATAGAAAACATCATCTCTTAAAAACTTTTTTTCCCTGATATACCAACAAAAGCTGTATTTACAAATCATTAAAACAGTTCTTGAAACTTATTTTTATTCATGCCTGATTTTCAAAATACAAGTTGAAATGCTATGTCATAATAGGTCATTATATGCCATAAAAGTTAATAATCCGAATTAATGGTATATATCCTCTAACATACGCCAATATTGAACAAATGATACTGACTCCATGCGATGGCTGCACGCACGGTCAAACCAACCGCAAAACTCGTGAAATTTTCCTAAACGAAACAGCAACTTCCTGTGATGAAATCAGTTCGCGTTGAAACAGTCACACCTCGGAATATGAAGAATAGTTGTTTACAGCGGAACAAAGCAAGTTGAAAGTGAAAAAAGGGAATATAAATTACAAATAGCATAGTGGTGAACAGTGAAGCGAAATAAAGATACTGTTAAGTGGTATTTAGGTCACTCCTGCCGACAAGTTGAATAAAGCATAAATAACGGGCAGACAAAACGAAATAATGAATCTCTTATCTAGAATTTGTTCAATGCCGCCAGATACCGACTTTCCTGAATTTCAAGCACAGCAGCTGACGCTCAGACGCTACCGAAATATAAATTTCATTTTGGCTATAAAATTGCGATCAAGTGCTTTATGTGAAAAAAGGTACAATTAACGAGGAGAAAACGTGTTAGGGTACAGAAAGCCAACTGTTCTTACAACGTAAAGAGAACCTGTTCCACAATCAACTTCAGGAGTTTCATGAATGCAGGTCAAAACACATGCACATTTTTACGATCGCAAATTTGCAGCGATCACGATTATTGCAAGGACTATTGCGCTTGGACTTGCATGAAAGTGAAACGGGCCACACATACCAACATTTTTTCAAACATTTTGGTGAATTCATCTGGAGGCAGTTGCTTGATTTGTTCGATCTCCTCTTCCAGCTCCTGGTCCAAAATTGGTTCTTCCTGTGTACTTCGCAATCGCTCCTTCACCTTGTGCCCGTTAATGTCTTTATCTTTACTTTTCTTCCTGTCTTTTCGCATGGACGTAATGCGATTGAGCTGAAAACAACCAGACGTTTCATTCGTTAAAGCAGCTTTTCCAGCAACAAAATCTATACCCGCAAGTCATTTAGCTATCAGCCAGTGAAATAAACAACATCAGGTGTGACAAAGAGTTGAAACTTACTATGCCGCCGCCTTCCTTCGGCGTATTTGCATTTAGCCTGTCACCCATCTTGAATCCAAGGGTTATGACAATTCGAACAGGTCACTTTCGCCAGAAATAATGCGTTCACATCTCTTGACTGCCTCGTTGGGTACCAAACATAATTTTGCAGAAATGTTGAAATCAACGACCACAACTGGCGCATGCGTCAAGTGGACTCTCAACCGCTCCCGTGAATCACTTCGGACGGAACTACTGGCGTGACTTGACACCATTTCTGAACTTCGATCCGTTTGGTTTTTGGTCACTGTGATCTACAAAAAGAGTTTAAACTTACGTCGCTCTGCGCCAGCTCCTGTTTTTATCAGTAAATCCTTTCTTGTATGCTTTGTTTTGAAACTTAAACAAAATGTTCACGCGAAGTTGAATTTGCATGACTTTGGCGAATGTTTTAATACTTTTTT
>OX419341.1:1247500-1292500 GCA_948470475.1 Galaxea fascicularis | reverse complement strand
TCTGTAGGAGCGTTTCAAAAAAATTGCAAATATATTTATAAGGCTAATTTTAAGGCTCGTTTTGTTCAATGCCGCATTTTTCTTCAAGCTTTTTGAAGAAATATGAAACTTTTTCGTCTTCAGTATGAATTGAAAACGTTTTTCTATCATGATAATTCTGTAAATAGAGGAAAAAGTTTCATATTTTTTAAAAAACCTTGAAGAAAAATGCGGAAATGAACAAAACGAGCCTTTAAAAATGTATTTGTGTTTTATTTGAAAACGCTATCGTAACGTTTTTCTAATTTGGCCTACAACTTGTGGGACTAGAAAAGTTTTAAAAGTTTCGTTGTGATGTGTCTGACTAGATTTCAAGATAATTGAACTTTTTAATATGAGCAGCCTTGCGTTACGGTAGCTATGGTAACAGCTGTTGCTTGGAAACCGAAGAGAAAATAAACTTTGGTCATACGTCGAAAAGAATTTGTTGTTTCAAGGAAATCGAAGCTTGTCTTCTATAAGAAATTTTGATTTCAAAAGGGACACCCCCCCTCAAGAAAAAAATGCTGCGAGCCTCCTTAATGACGTGCAGTGAGTATTACTTTTAGGTTTCTCCGATTAGAGGTGCAAAAGACCTTTTTAGCTTGTCGATTTTGTTTTCCCAATGTAGACCACGTGATCTTCCCAAGGGAATTTGCTTTTTGTCTTTTCATAAATTAGGCGTACATATGCACCTGAATATAGCGAAATTTCAAAGAAACAGTTCTCTAGGGTAACATCACGTGGTCTACAATGGGAAAACAAAATCTACAAGGTAAAAAGGTCTATTGTGCCCAGCTTGTGTTTTTTAAGTTTTTGAAAAGCGTTATTTTAGGAAATGAAGTTTTCAGCTCGTGGATAGTAGTCAAAATGAAAGGATAAGGATACAAGGAATTTAAGACGACTGGCGTAACACAAAACCTTTCAACCCCTTTTAAAAGAGAACGTATCACATAAACAATTTATTTCAGTCTTACCTTTCGTACTTCCTTTCCAGTTTTCAAATTGAGAACGTGAACTGTCTTCTTGTCATGGACGCAGTAGACAGCCATGTCTTCCTTTGCATCCAAAGAACCAAACTCTTCTTCAACATTAATACCACTAACAGGTATGTCATGTAGGAGCTTTCCACTCTCAGTCTCCCAGATTCGTACACTCGCGTCTCCAAGGGCAACTAGTAGCTCAGCGTCGTTCGCAAACGCAACGGAGGGGACATGCCTAAACCAGTTACCTTTGTCCTTCATCGGTTGATATGTTTGCAGGATTTTGTTGGTCTTCGCGTTAATGAGGTACATACTGGATGACGAACCCGAGGCCAGAAAGATGTCGTCATCGTTTGGGCTAATCCGGGCACACCAGCAAGAATTCACATCCGTTGCAGAATCGTCAAAGCAAACCTTTCTTTGCCTCCTTCCACTTTTGATATCTATGTAGAGCAGACACAGCCCTTCGGAGCCTCGATTGCTGGTAACAATAGTTTTGGAATCACTCGTAAAATTTACAAACTCGATCCCGCCGTGGAACTCCTCGTATGAAATCGAGTTAACTAGAGAGCCTCCAGCAGGCGTGAGACATTGTTGGCTTGGAATGAAAGCGGGAACAGACGGCGTTTTCGCAGCTTCCAACACCTTCTTCAAGTTAGGATGCTCCTCTCTCTTTGTGTACTTGTGCAAGCGACCAATTAGCTGGATCGGTAGCTGACGAGGGTCCTCCCGGAGTGCATTTGCGGACAAGCTGAGGCTCTTGCTAAAGAGGTCAAACTCTTTATCGTCAGGATGAATGGACAGGGCGGCGTTAAAGTCTTGCTGCAGAGCTTCCACGGATAAGGCTCGAAGCTTGGCTAGCAGGAATTCAAAGTTGCACAAAGCTTCTTGCTTAAGCGTTTGCAGTTGATTAGAATGCAAAAGGTGATGAGGAAGTTCACTTAATTTGCGTAGATTGAAGATGGGTTTGTCATCATTTGCGTCAAACACAAGTGGTTGCTTTGGCACTAAACGATCCAAGGACATTTTCTTCCCACTTTTGTCTTGAAAAGGCTTCTTTGCGCCATCGGACCATTCTCCAAGAAAGTATTCAGCCATGTTTGAATGAATTTTGACTGCTTGCTTGTCCCCAAGGTAACGCTCATTTGCAACTTCGATAAATTGTCGGTGATACCAGTAGATGACCCTAGCACCATCGGCACCTCGGTCGATGAGATAGTCTCCAATATCGGAGCGTATTCGGATCCATAATAGGGGTGGCAACCGTCGAATAGGAGGTGTCCAGTACTGATATACGTCATTAAGTACCACGTCGTCCAGTGATAAGATGTCTTCTAGCTCAGGTTCCGTTAGGCCATTCCTGGACGCAGTAACGTACGCAAGAGCTTGGCTGACTAGTACTTTACCATGGAGTCTCTCTACTCTGTCAAACAGGCCATGGATAATCCCTTTGATTGATGGAGCTAGCTTGGTTTCTTCTGAAGGAGTGAATGATTTCCAGCGACAGGCTTCGTCAAAGGACAATTTCAGGTACAGGGGAAGAGGGCACTTTTTGAAGGCTTCTAAAACGATTTTCTCTTGTTCACTCCGTAAGAGTCGTCTCGAGGATTTCAGCCAACTGTCAAGTATTTGCTTTGCAGTGTCAACCGGCATCTCAGGGACTTCTAGCAGGTCTGCTTCGTCGTACTTTTCCTGGAATTGGGGACACAAATTGTCTCCATTAGATGAGTGCATTTTCATAGCTCAGACGCCGCGCACATTCCTTCATGAGAAGAGTTTAATCAGTATCGGGTGAATGGAAACTATTATCAGACAAAGCAAAAAGACCGTCGAAGGCTGAAGAGACCTAGTATTCCGTGGGCGTCTTAACATTATTTTCTTCAAAGCTTTTTTGTCGTAAATTTCCAAATTTTAAGAACGATAGGGTCTGATTAGAACACAGAACAAACCTTATTATCGTAAAGGGGAAAATAAGAACATTCGGCAGACGCTATCAGTTGAGGAAGCCGAAATAAATTATGATGATTAAAGCTGCAAATGAACCCACAAGATCTTTGCAAAAGCGAATAAATGTGTCATTTCAACCAATACCTGCAGTTTGGGTAAACAGATGTACTGTTCCCCTGGAAGCGTCGACAAGATCATATAGACGTTGTCTGGCAGCTGTTTTGGAATCCATTCGCACTCTTTTCCTGCATCGTCGTCTGTTAGTTGATCCAGTGAGTCAAGGACAAGCACCAAGGGACTGGAAGATGATGCATGCTCCTCTAAACAATTCGGAAAAAACTCCAGGAGAGATCGAATATCCTGGCCAAACAAAGGTAGTGAATGATTAGACGTGAATCGAAGACAAACAGGTCCATAAGACTAAAGAAGTGGGCCTCCTCCACTTATTTGGCTGATCTTCAAGTATATCGGTGCTTAAACACCCGCAATGAGGATTTTGGATCATCAGTAAATAGCATAGATCAAAGTATTCCTGTTGGCGCCGGTTAAAAGGGCGTTTTATTTCTATGGTACTAGCGTTAGATGCGACAATTAGAAGCATTATATCATTTCAACGTTTGCCACGATTGCTATATTGGACTTACAATGCATTTAAATCTCACCGGCGCCTCCTTTTCTTTTCGAGCCTGCACAAAATACTCTTGCAGTATCAAAGTAATCAATTTTACGTAAATTTAAGGTGTAATTAATTAATATATGGAAAACATGATTTCAAGTCAAATGTCGAAGACAACGTTGCAGGGGCTCAAGTCACACTAAACTTAAGCTCCAGCGGTTTGGGTCTCTTAGGTTGAAAAGATGAACAATTTTCTAGACCAACGTCATTGTATTCATGTAGTCAAACTACAAAGCGAGCTGCTTAATTTTTTGCTTACCTGAGGAACTTTTTTCTCTTCTGAGTCCTCTGAAGTGTTTGCCTTGAAAATTTGTTCGCAGATGCTGCGCATTAGTGATCGTACATCTGATGAATCAGGAGTCGTTCCGATGAAACGAACAACAACTGTAGCTGTTTCTGTTTCCAACCATTGCTTCACATCCATGGAAATCTTAGCCATCAGGGAAGTCTTTCCGCAGCCCGACTCGCCAAACAATACAGCTACTTGGTCTTTCATTACCCTCTCTTTGACGGTTGTCAAAAACTCATCACGGCCGTGAAATAACTCGCATTTCTTTTTGCAGAAAGATCCGTGCTGGAATATCTCCTCGGTTAAAGGATCCTCTTTGTGAATCGATTGGTCTTCGTCGATGCCCCGGTTGATTCTATCCGTTAACGTGTCGTAAAAGTCAGTACAAAGTTTTTCAATATACTGGGCATGTTCTTGCGAAGAACTTGGATCTATCCCATTCTCATGCCACGTTACGTCGTACTGAAGAATGCTGTTGCTAGGCAACACCTCAGGAAGGTCTTTTTCTCGGAGTTTGTTAAGCAGCTGCTGGGCAGGTTCGTCAACAGAGGAAGGATCCCCCCAGGTCTTGTCGACGAATTTTCCCGCGTTTGAGTCACTCATGTTATCACTTATGTTGGTAATGACTCTTTTGAACCAGAAACAGCGCTTCTCCTGGTCGATGGCGTTTATTATACCTCTACGGATTTCATCTTCCGTCACTAAAGAAAGGAAAATGCAGTGGTGTTGGTTCCAGTTGTTTGCACGTTTTAATCGAGATGAACAGGTAAGACTCATTCTGGTTCTCGCCTTTTGTTTTCTCGGAGGTCAGGACAAACCGATGAGCAATTACAGGAGCGAGGAGGGAGAAATCACTTCCCATGCATTTTTAACGAAATACATGAATATTGTGAGTGGGAAATATTAAAGGGCTAGTAAAACAACTTGAGCAATACCATTTAGTGGGCTCTTAAGAGAGGTGGCACTCTGTTGGCACAGTATCGCCAGGTTAGGGTTTTTCGCTGCTGAGAATAAAGATCAATGCTAAACTGAGCCTAAGTTTTGCTTACTTTCAAAACAACAGGTATGTATCATTTAGCTGCAAACATCTTAATAATTCATAAAGTGACGAACAACGCGCCGAAGACTGAGCGCACAGTCGGTCCGGTGGAGATGCCACAGGACAGAGAAAGACACTGCTCTAACCTTAGTAAGAATAGCATTAAAACAAATCAAATCCAACCTGACATGTAGTACTTGTGTCGCTCGATCTCCTCATCCAAAGCCTTGTCAGCGGCCATCCTTAAAACTACTTGCATTCTCTCAAACGCTTCCCACCAATCAGCTGACGCCTTCTTACGTAACTCGTTGTTCTCATAGTCACGGTAGTGAGGTAGCAGTGACGTGATTGGCTGCAGCAGATATTGGGCAGGAACTGCATTGTCATCACGCCAAAACCATTTTTTCAGCAGCTCATTATCGTCTTTTTCACCAACTGCCCCAAGGAGCTTCTCGAATTCAGAAGCAGGGATCTTGACTGGAAAAGGACGGTAGCCATATTTCTGCCCCAGGAAGGTCTGAAAGAGGCATGAAGTCTTGTTCAGAGGCAATGGAAAACAAATTATGCTTAGTTTACACTTTTGTTAACTCACAATGAAGTTGGGTCCCGTGGAGAGTTTCTGACATGCGCGTAGCTCTCTCATGCATAGCTCAGTGGTCATGTGATCATCAGTGGACTCGTCCCGGACTCCCCATCTCATGTCCACCACTTGAAAGTCATAGCCTCTCTCCTGACAGTAGGACTTGAGTCGAGGGTACACTCGCTCCATCAGCGTGTTACGCTCCACAGAAGTATCTAGAGAGTTAAAGAATCAAACAGAAATGGTTATGACAAACAGCAGATGCAGTCATGAAAATGCAAGTCTCAAGGCTTTCGGATACTACAAGAGAACTTTGACAGTTAATGGGCCGATCATCTTCTCATTGTCATCTCAGTTACACCTTTCCTCATTACAGATCTATCAACGTACCTGTAAATGTCGAGCTGGTAAAGATCCTAACAATTTTTACTTTTTCTGGGTAATGGAAATTCATGTCCCCGACCAGGGCTTTCTTGACTTTCTCTTCATAACTTAAGTTGTCTGCAGCTTCATCAGTGTCAGCATCTTTAGCTTTGTCCGCGTCTGCTTTTTCATCCTGTTCTGCTTCTGCTTCTTCATGTGACGAGGTAGTTTTGCTGCTTCTTGCTGAAGAGCTGCGTTCGCTTTTCTTGTCGTCATCGTCGTCATGGTCACTCCCTTCCTTTTCATCATCAGTGCTCTTTTCTAATTGCGCTTCATCATCCTGGTTCCGTTCAGTGGAGTTCTTGTCGCTATCGCTGTCACGTTCCTTCAAGCTCTCTGTAGATCGTTCTCTGCTCTGATTTCCGATAAGTGCTTCGTTCTGTTGAACTTCATTAGAAGCAATCTACACGGAAACAACAAAAAAAAACCTCATTTTTTTAAACTGTTCACTATAATGAGCTTACTTGCCGGGGTACCTGTTGGAGCGTATTGGATAAACGCCATCCGGTGTACCCAGTATGGAACAGCTAACTCGCATCAAACAAGTTCAGTGACCTATACTCCCACTAGAATGAACAGCTGTCTTCAAAAACGAAAGGACTGTAGAGAGGTCGTATATGATGAGGGTGCGATGCTTGGGTAGCCTGTGTAAAAAACACCGTTTCTACATGAAACCTAGCAGAGATAATTGGTGAGCGTATTACCTGTGAAATCTGTGGACTGGTTTTTTTCTTCTTAGATAAAATTATCCCCATCCTGACGACCAGTCAATATTGTGTGAAAATGCTACCATATGACCTACAAGGAAGAGTTTGGTAAAAAAAAAAATCAGATAAATGTTTTCGGAAACAGATTCTCTTTGTAGGGCGGGTATGGTGCTGGAATAGTGCCTCATGTGTTTCAATGAAGGATAATAAGATCGATGCAGAAACGGGGCTAAATTTCCAATAGAATTACTGGCAAAAGACGTGGTTGATGAAGGAACACTGAAATCGATTTACCGCTTTCCTGTTTTGCTTTCCTTGTTCCGGTTGTGCATGTCCTATACGCAGGGAAGTAGACAAATTGCCTCACCTCACATGGCCGGCTGCTTTATTCAAATTGATCAAAATCACTGCTTTGTACAATGATTCATCACAATCGATCATGTGATCGCTGCTTTTGGGGCGTTAACCAGTGTTGATCATGATCAATTGGGTAATAATTTAGGAATTTTTACTACATTAAGCACAAACACAACGGAACAAGCGTGAATAATTTGATTGTTACTCGATTGTTAAACCAGCAATTTTTCAGGAAGCGACGTTTGTAAGAAAAAATACAAGACTTTAAGACCCACTAATAATTTTCGGATCACTGACTTCTCTCTTTGAACGAACTCTTTGTTAATAGTCTCGGTATGACCGCAAGGAAAATCACATCACTTGAAACACCGTGTTGCAAATTGAAAGCATTTACTTCAGCCACAAAGTGTAGATATAGCCGATGGAACTGTGATCTCAACTCGAATTTGATCCTGTGTGAAGCTGCTTCAATCACAATTTGGGGCAAAATAGCCCCATCTGTAAGACCGTTACAACCTGAGGTGGCGTGGAACGTAATCAAGTCCCTTAGTTTCCTTAATTGCAATGAGGACATTTCATGTAGTCATGTCGGCGTTGAACGTCAAACGGCGTTGAACGGCGTCAAACACAAACTATATTTATTGGTATCGTAACTTTTCTTTTTAAATTTAAAGGAGTTGATAGTCTTCACTTGAGGTGTTATCCCAGAATTTCAAAATTTTAAATATTTTCATTGCCAAGATTGCCGCTAAAGAAGTGCTATAACGAACGGTAATTTTTTTTCATTTGGTTGCTTAGAGATCAAACACCTTTAAATTTATTTGCCTTGTTGCTCCTTTACACGCGTGCGACTAGCCTCTGTGTCGAAACGTACGGCATATGTTGAATATGCCAGCGACACGACAAGAAATTATTTAATTGTTCTCCGCAATATATTCTGTTACAATCGGGAAAATTTGAAATATTTATGTACTCAAGCACAAACATAAATGTTGTCAATTGTAGAAGATTGTCAGCGAGTTTTATCAGACGTTTAAGGCGCAATTTAGCGCTTTGTTTTCGGATCTTAAAACATTAGAATCTGATAAATGTGTTTTCATAGGTTAAGCAGGCGAACTAACCGATTTCACATGGCTTGACAGCAAGCCCTTGTTGGTGGACAGAGATTAATCGAACTTGTCAATATAAATATCAAGCTGACCTTATGTGCTTTGCTCGGCCTCTGGAAATCACACTTCTCGTTCCTGGCAAAAGTCTATAAGTGTCAAAACTACAGCGGACCAAACCCAAACTCGTAAATGGCGATGACAATCAGCCGCCGTATGATATTAAAATTCATGTGCTTTACATGCAGATCTGACAACAAAAACTGCTAAAAATGTAAAATAATGCACTGTGTCACGAAAGGTCGTTTGATCAGATAATTGATTTGCGTTACGGTTGACAAATGTACCCAGTAAATCTTGCAGCACCTTACCTATATGCCGTCACGCGGTTAACTCCTATTTGCCAGTAGAAGCACCATTTCTTTTAGCGGCTTCAGTGTTGAGTGCGTGCAGCTGTGCTGGTACTTGGTCTACTTGCAACAAATTAAGTAAATCACGCACCAGTGGATGAGAATTTGCATAATTTTACTTGTGGAAAAAATATGATTTCGCACATACTACCTTAGTCATGTAGTGAATTGAACTTTTACTTGAATAACAATGGAAGCAATACCTTGCAATACCGTATAGCTCTGCACGGCGTAAATGGAAGAAGTGGTGTTATAGGGTCTAATAACCCAGAGACAAGGAGCTAACAATCACATAGAACACCTCATCGACGAAATGGAAAACACACTTCCATCAAGATGTCTTCCCCCACTGTCTTAAATTTTAGGGCAAGATATAAAGAGCCGGTGCACACCAAAGTTTTTTTTTTTTATCATGACTGTCTTCAATAAAAGCCCAATTGGACGCCATTCTTTCGATAATGTTACTCGGCAATTACTGCTTAAATTCTAAGGTTATGCGATCTCCTGGAACCAATGGTATGCATCGGGTGTATGCATCTGAATTTACTTTTTTTTTCTCTTCCTATAGCTTTTAATTCGGTTTAAAACTGTAAGAGACATCTCAAGTTTCAAAAAAAGAGGCAAATTACCTGACTTTTGCTTGTATTAAGTTCTACCCCCGGCACATTTTGTTCACGGTACCGTTAAGTAGTTCTGTCCTTGGCAAACGTTTGCCAGAAGTTGGTGATGACGAATTGCAAAAAAATGTGCCTATTTATAAATAATACTTTCTTTTGTTCGGTTAAGAAGGATAACTGTTTGGTTAAACCAACAGGCTGAAATTACGTCAGTGTGACTGTTTTCACAAAGGAAATATCAATTATGTTTAAGAATGCGGAATTCAGAATTGATCCAACCCGTGAGCAAAAGAATAATGCCAACGTGTAAAGGTTATTTGTCAGAGCCTTCCAAAGTTAATGAAATATACCTTTCAAAAAATGACTGCTCTTCCGTTTTGGGAGCTCGTTGTTACTACAAGTTCATAGTTCAGTTATACTGACTCCACATACATCTATCGCGCTATTAATCTGTAATATATGTTGCTGAAAAATATGCTTTTCGGCACCTCAAAACAAAGGTTTTGTAACCCCAATCAACCGTGTAATGATTAAGTCCTTTCGACAAAATTATACGTTGTCTTCTCTATATATAATCTTGAAAGATACCGTCTTTAACCTCAGGCATCTTACCACCTTATTTCTGTTCCTTTTAGGTCCCTGAAAAGGCGAATCTAAGTTCTAGATTTTCCAAGCCCTGTATGTCGACCGCGCCCAATTAAGGGGAAAGAGGTGTTGACGTCTCTTTAACACATATTGGGAAAGGGCGAAAACTACAGGGAAACATTGCGCTCCAACCCCTTGTCTCTCCGTCATATTCTGCCCTACTTTGAGGGTATGGGGATGAATCATGTTCTCTCCGTTTATAATATTCCTCTTCTCCTCTCCCCGTAGCATTAAAAAAATATATTTCTCAGTCAGTGTGACTTCACTTGTTTGACTCATCTCAAGGAAGAGGAATATTTAGACATGCAAAATGAAATTCACCGGAGAGTCGGAAAGGATTTTTTCGCCATGCTTTATTTTCCAGCGTATAAAAAGAAAGTAAGAAAACTAGGTTACCAGCAAAAAAAATCAAAACTACCGTAAAGTTCCGCCTATGATAACGGCTTCCTTTACTTATTAAGCCACTATTGTCGGTTAGCTACAGCGATTAAAAAAATGGTAAGCACTATCCAAGAATAAGCATAAATCAATACAATTTTCTTTTTCCTCTTTCGTTCTGAAATTTGCCAATTTTCACACTAAATGCTGACTGTTTTTATATCAATCCTTAATCCTAAATATCATAGATCAGCGCTAAGCCCCGAAACACTGTTCCGCTTACTGTACTAAAGGTCAATCCTCTCAGCTCTGTAACTGATAGTTAGGATTTTCCTTACATTACACGTGTGTCATTCTCATAAGGGTGGGGAATATTACATCTTGTAAACACCAGAAATTGTCCCCAGGGCTGTGGCCACTGGGATCAAATGTTCACCTTTCCATGGGGTTTAGCAGATAACACCTTTGTCATCATCCTTGTCATCATCCATTCCGTCATTACCAGTGGGCTTTTCTTGAAAATTTCCAATCGTCATTTCCATGGACATACCATCGTAAGGTGATGTCAAGTCCTCTTCGACTTTGCCACCTGGCCGGTGCAAGCGGAGAACCATTAGGTTTGGGTTCTCTCCCAGCGCCAATGCGAGCCTGTCCCCCACAGTTTTAACATGATTTGGGAAACCATCTGTCATGAAGGACCCGAGATGCCTCGTTGTCCTTATATCCCAAGCGTCAAAGTTGCTTCCGTTTTGGGATTTGCATATGATAGCTTCTCCATCTGGTGAAACATAAATTTCCGAGACGTCTGGACAGGTGATTGTACGGATAACCTTCTCGCTCTCCACACTCCAGATCTTGATACCTATACCATTCGCTCCAGTGATGACTGCCTTGGAGGATTCTGACACAGCAACGGAAGTAGCTGTTTCGTATTCCTCTGCATTGAAGAGCTTGCAAACCAGCTTGCCAGTTAAAAGATCCCAAAGTAGGGGCTGTGAGTATTGGACTAAACTAACCAGATACTTGCCGTCATCTGATATCCTTGCGTTGAAAAGGGACAACTGCTCTCCTTTATAGCTAAGGAATTTATGAGTGAAGCTGGTTGTGTCAATCGCGATCAAGTGAAGCTCTTTGTCAGTGTGCTGGCTCATCTGGCTTGCTTGGGAACACACAGCCATCTTTCCGTTGTTGCTGATCACCATGTCTTCAAAGCGATGCTTTTCTTTGAACTTAAGTATTTTCACTACTTTTCCGCTGTCGACATCCCAGACTTTCACATTTCTCCGTCCCCGAGAAAACGAAATCATGTGTTTGTGGTCGATGAATCCAAAAGCATTCATTCTTTTGCACGCCTTCCCATTCAAATTTCTCTCGATCTTTCCTTCTTTGAAGTTAAACACCTTATAATGTGGAAGATCGTGATCATAGATGAAACCAACTCCTCGTGTTGCGGTACACATCCGGATGGGATTCGGAAACACGGTCAAGTTCATTAGTCGACAAACTCGCTTACCACTTACTGTATCCCACACATGAATCTCGTTTCTGAGTTGCATTATAACCGTTGTAAGGACATGGCGCTGATCGAAGCTAGGTGAAATGGCGGTAATTTGGTCAGCGACTGTGTTGCCTTGAATTTGATTAAGAACTGTGTCCTTCTGATTCTCATCTTCTTCTTCTCGACTTTTGTCATAGATGCGGAGAACGTTATCTTGACCGACGGTCAAGATGCTGTTTCCATCACGTGTGAAAATTCGTAGATGGAAAATCGCACTGTGCAGACATCTTTCCATTTCCCCAGTTTCCAGATTCAAAATGCAGATTTCGTACGTGTCAGCAGTTGCTGCCTTCTTCCCATCATCAGTGATCTGCAGTCGTTGAAAACCCTGATGCATCTTGAAGTTTGTTAGCTCACGAATAAGACTTCCAGAAAAATCGTACAATCGTAAGCTATCAAGCGAGGATGGTATCACAGCCACTTGATCCATGGCCGTTATCTTGATTTCCTTAATAAAGACAGATTCGCCACTTTTCTTGGGATATTTTATACTGATCTTGTCCACTTCTTTGCCTATTTTCACATTGACAAAGTGCACAGTATGCTTGCCACGAATGTTGTAAACTGTGTAGTCACCCCGAGCATCTAGGCTGCCAAGTTCGTCGTCTGTGTTAACATCCTTCAAAGGCATGCAGTGAAGCAATCTTCCACCCTTCACTTCCCAGATCTTCAAGGCGTCTGGACATAGAGCCACTAACAAATCCTCATCTCCCGCAAACGAAACTGGAGATTGGAGATTATAGGAAAACCATTCATCATCGGATACTTCAAATTCTTGGGTTATCTGCCCAGTCAGTGTATTGAGCAAATAAATCATGTGTGATCCAGCGAGCAGAAGTAGATCAGGATCATTTTGGCTGATCTGATTGAAGTTAGTGCGATACATTTCTGTGGGCTCTTGGATGGTAAACTTCCTAAGCTCTCGTCCACTACGATAATCAATTACTCTGATCATGAGACCATCCGAAGACTGGGATGTCACAGCAATAGTGCGGTTGTCCTTGGCCATGCTGATAAAATCAACTCCAAACTGCGTCAAACTGATTGCAGAACGTAATGCTCCTCCGGGCGCAGTGAGACACTTTCTGTTGGGAATGAAGCAATCAATCGAGGGATTCAAAGCTTGCTTCAAAACCTTGTACACATCAGGGTACTGTTCTTGTCTGCGCAGAAAGCTGAACATCCGGCCAATGATCTGAGTCGGAAGTTGCCTGCTATCGCTGGAGAGCGAGTGAGCTGAGAGCTGCAAGCACTCGTGCAACAGTTGTACGTCGTTATCATCAGGCCTTGAGTCGAGGTACGAGGAAAAATCACCCATGAGAAGTTGTAAAGATGTTCCTTGTAGTTTTGCCAAAAGGAACTCAAAGTTACAAAGACATTCATCTTTCAGTTGGTCCAAATTTCCAGAGTGCAAAAGGTGAAAAGGCAGTTCACTCAGCTTGCGGAGATTGAAAATGTGTTTATCTTCCCGTGAGTCGAACATCAGAGGTTGTTTGGGTACCAGCCTATCCATGGACATTTCCTCGCCCTCTTTATTGACAAATGGCTTCTTCACACCATTAGACCATTTGCCGAGGAAGTAGTCGCTCATATTGGCGTGAATCTTTTTTGCTTGCTCATCTTTCAAATACCTTTCTTGGGCGGCTTCTATAAACTGGCGATGATACCAGGACACCACTTGAGTACCATCGGCTCCTCGCTCGATCAGATAGTCTCCGATGTCCGAACGAATACGAATCCACAGCAACGGCGGGAGTCTTCTAACAGGAGGTGTCCAGTACTGGTATACGTCATTCAAAACCTTGTCATCTAGAGAGAGGAGGTCTTCCAGCTCGGGCTCAGTTAAACCATTCTTCGAAGCAGTGATGTAAGCCAAGGCATGGCTGACAAGAAGTTTCCCATGTCGTCGCTCTAGTCGTTCAAACAAATCGTCGATGATTTCTCTTACGTTTTGCTCGAGGTGAACATCGGAATCGGGAGTGTAAGACTTCCAGCGTAGAGCTTCATCAAAAGCAAGTTTGAGGTAGAGTGGAAGAGGACATTTCTGAAAGGCGTCCATGATAAAGCTTTTCTGTTTTGGAAGAATAGTTCGATTAGCTACCTTCAACCAGTGGTCAAGGATTACATCTGCTTCGCTTAATGGGATCTTTGGTACTTCCAGAAAGCACTCACCAGGTAGGATGGTCTGAAATAAAGAAAAGAAAAAGTATGAGCGAAAACCGTTGAATTGAGAGAAATCGTTTGGCTCATGATGAACCGCATGCCCATTCCGGTCATTACACTTAATGGCCGTGGTCAGTGAAACATTTTGTTACACCTTTAAAACGATCAGTGGTGCCGGGAAATTTTGTATTAAATACCGCGAAAAAAGATACATCAGCATCTTAATTTATGGACGTATATATGGTCATAACCGATTGTTGTTTGTAATGCGTGTTCAACTCTAGTGCGGTTTTTAATAGTCAAATCAATACCAAAGTAATTAGTTTGGTTTATCGCCAAGGGTATGTATACAGCATAACGCCAAAACATGAGAATTGATACAACTACACGACGTCGGTTTCAAGGCATGGAAAACCGAGTACCCTAACTTCCATCGAGACTCTACAAGAAAGCTTACTCTCAAACTTGGCAACACTTGATATTCCTGGCCGGGTAGTGTTGAAAGAACGGCGTACACATTACTCGGTAGATTTCTTGGTAACCAGTCCATTTGTCTTCCTCCATCATCGATGGAAAGTTGGTCCAGCGAGTCCAAAACAAGAACAACAGGATAGGTTTCCGCTGACTTTTCCAGGCATTCAGGAAAAAAATCTTTCAGAGATTTCATATCCTAGCATTGGAATATTTAAGATTAAAACCCACACCATCAATATATCCTCAAGTAGTTCATGTGTCTATTTTCTTGCGTTATGGGGGTACAGTCGAGTGTAACACTCGGTAAGCGAAAGGGAGAGACTTGCAGCGTTATGATACGAATGCGACCAAAAACGAACTCAGCCATGGAATTAAAGAATTTTTTAGCATGGGGAAAATTTTAACAGATAAAGGATAGACTATTTGAACGAGATTGAATAACTTCTTGCGCAACGCAACTTGGCATCCGGACGTAGCTATTTCTTTCTTTTTTTGAGCGCAAAAAAATCAGAGCGTAATGTGAAAGGATCTAGCAATCAATGTATATTCACCTCTGGTACAGCTTCTGTGTCCTGTCCAGTAGCCTTGCACAATTGGATGCATATGCTCCTCAATAGAGTTCTGATGCCGGATGAATCTGGTGAGGTGCCAATGAATCGCAAAACGACTACAGCTGATTGGTCTTCTACCCATTGTTTCATTTCCGTTGCAATTTTGGCCATAATGGAAGTTTTCCCGCAACCTGATTCTCCATGTAACACCACGCCATGCTTGTCATGTTCCAACAAGGTCTTCTTCGCCGCTTCCAGGAACTCTTTTCGCCCATGAAATGATGTGCACTTCTTTTGGCAAAAAGAACTATGCTGGAAGATCTCTTCAGCGAATGAATCTTTCGAGTCCGATGTTTCACTCTCTTTAATCCCGTTATCAATCATCTCAGTTAAAGTGACAAAAAAGTCTTTACACAATTTCTCAATGTACTCCGAATGCTCTGGTACTGACGACGGATCAATGCCATTTTCGGACCACTTCACGTCGTAAGTCATAATGTTTTTACTTGGCAAGGCACGTGGCAGGTCTTTCTCGCGAAGGTCATTCAGAAGTTTCTGGGCAGTTTGATCTACAGATGCGTTTGCTCCCCACGTTTTGTCAATGAATTTACCAGCGTTTTTACCATCGACATTTGCACTAAGATCCGAAATGACCCTCTTGAACCAGAAGCAATGTTTTGGTGGACTCGATGTATTAATAATGCCTCGACGAATTTCATCTTCAGTAACTAGGGGTAAAAAAATGCTGAAATTGATAACGTTCCGTGATTAGAAGTAACTAAAGTAAGCTAATTACACGTTTGTTTGGGTCAAAGTGAGATAGCCTGAATAAGTTCGAATTAACAAATTGTTGGTTAGTCCTTTTCCTTACTACGATTGATTAGTCTCCCATGTGAACTGACTTCCATCGATAATTTTGGAGGAGATTCATCAGTAACAAACAGAGAAGGCGGAAAAGGTGAAGCAAGGACAAGTAGCCATAGGACAAGTAGTGTCAGGATTGGCGCGGGAAACATTGGTTACGTCTTGGCAACCCTTGGAGTTCCTGAGTGAGCCTCGCAGAAAATTTTGTATCTCTAGATTTAAAACGCATGTCATACCTGACATATGATACTTGTGTCTCTCGCTCTCCTTATCCAAAGTTTTGTCTGCGGCTACCCTCAAAACGACCTGCATTCTCTCAAAAGCTTCCCACCAATCAGAAGACGCCTTCTTACGTAACTCGTTGTTCTCATAGTCACGATAGTGAGGCAGCAGTGATGTGATTGGCTGCAGCTCATATTGAGCGGGAACTGCGTTGTCATCGCGCCAAAACCAATGTGTTAGGAGTCTGTGATCTTGCTCGTTGTCAACAGCTCCAAGGAGCTTCTCAAACTGGCAAGCAGGAATCTTGGCCGGGAAGGGACGATAGCCGTATTTTTGCCCTAAAAAAGTCTGAAAATAACAAGTTGCGAAAATATGGTCAAAAGCTAGGTTAAAGCATCTACGGGATGCACTATTAAGGTTTAGCTGGAAATTTGTTCTCAGTAATTTGACGAAAAAGTGACAAGTACGTCTAAAATGACCTCACACGTGCATGAGTGATTCTATGAAGGGTTCCATCCTAAGGAGGTGTGTTCTCTAAGAAACTGAAACTCACAATAAAGTTGGGTCCCGTGGAGAGCTTCTGACATGCGCGTAGCTCTCTCATGCACAACTCAGTGGTCATGTGATCATCAGTGGACTCGTCCCGGACTCCCCATCTCATGTCTACTACTTGAAAGTCATAGCCTCTCTCCTGACAGTAGGACTTGAGTAGAGGGTACACTCTCTCCATCAGCGTGTTACGCTCCACAGAAGTGTCTAAAGAAGATTTTATGGACATAAAGCTGTCATTAAGATAAAGTTCAGTACATTCTGCTTGCGAACTAGGTCTTAAAGGGAAAGGTTGCACCTTTCGTTATAATTTAGGGAATGGTAATTAAACGAGCTTATATCGGGAATAACGTTTTCAGGAGTAGCAGTCACTCTTCCTTATACTTAATATGGGATTTCACACAACCCACCGTACAGCTACACATACAGTCACCGGGGGCCTGTTTCTCGAAAGTCCCGTAAACTTTTCGGGCCCGAAAAGCCATTTCAAAAACTGCGATCCACTTATTCTAAAAAGCTGGTCCTTTACTATGATTTCGAGATACGAAAGGGAAAATTTGTTGCAAAATTTCATGCCTGGAAACGTCTTCGTTCTTAAGATACGAACGAAACTATGGCACCCGAAATGCGCCTGAAAAGTTTCGGGGGGTTCGAGAAACGCAGGCCAGATCTGACAGCTTAAAGCCAAATCAAGGGTAAGTTGCTATCATACTTTTGTTTCTGATTCAATTTTACGTTATCCACTTGTATTTTTCGGATGCAGAGATGTTATGGTGGATCTAATAGGCAGTAAATGGAAAGCAACCGCAACAGCGCAGATTGCGAGCGGAAACTGTTGGTGTTACCTTAAAGTATTCAATGTATTTACCAGTGAAAGTAGAGCTCGTGAAAATTCGAACAACTTTTACGTTCTCGGGAAAGCCACCATCTAGATCGCCCACTAAAGCCTTCTGCAATTTCTCACTGTAATTAGCAAGGACGTTAGAGGCTCTAGTTTGCTCATCATCTTCTTCCTCGCTGTTGTCGTCGTCGTCTTCTTCATCTTGTTCATTTTCTTCTTCTTGATATTCCTCACCTCTCTCCTCCTCTTCTTCACTTTTCTCTTCATTGTCACTGCCTTTATTCAGATCATCTTCTTGTTCTGAACTTTCTTCCTCTTCTTCATCATCACTCTGTTGTGCAACTGATGAATGCTCGAGCCCGTCTCGTTCCTCGGCGGCCTGTCGCTCGTCTTCGTCGGATGTCACATTTCCATGCGCCGCTCGTATCTCCTTCAAGTGCGAACTATCGCGACCTTTTCTTTTTGTTTCCCCTTGCTTTGTCCCTTTCTAAATATTTGAATAAAATGCCTGAACTTCAATGTTTACAACAGCCAGAAAGCCAGTTAGAGTGGAGATCCGTTACTTAAACTTCCCAAGACATTAATTTGGCCCATGGTTTTATTATCTGGTGTTAGTGCTAAATTTCTGTTGGAACTAGTCTAACATTTTTCCTCCACTCGTGAGTTTTTCATGTTTGACAGGTTTGCATTTGACAAGTTCTGAATTATTTTCTGTTCGATAAAACCTGCCCGCTAAAGAATTCCTTGTCAAGTCTGTTTGTTATGCACTTAATATGGAAGAATTTGTCCAGCTTTACATGCAAATAACGAGTTTCACAAACTTTGCTTACGTACCAACCATCCCATGAATTGTTTTACAAAGCAAGAGGATGTTGAATTTGAATATTATACCCGATACAAACGAGTCAAACGCCAGTTAAGCTGCAGGGTGGAGGACTTTTCCGGATTACAGGTCTGCAGTGCTTTTGACGATAACGACTTAAGTCAGATAGCGGTATAGTAATCTAACGTTATTGCAAGTGTACCTTATCATTTTGTTCTAGCCTAAGCTTCTTCTTTTTGGACACAACAATTCCCATCTTTGCACCAGGATATCAGAGCTCTGCACGTACAAATTAGAGGTTAAGAATTAGTCATCTATACGTATAATAACGTTATACCTGTTATACTGCCAAGTGCAATAGAGTCAGGATATGTGCAGATTCTTTGTTGACAAACTTGCATTTTCCGTGTATCAACGTTTGTAGGAATGCGTTTTTGAATAGTGATTCAGTCTGCTTTCACTGTTTCTCTGTTGTATAATAAGGTGCTCTTTGTGGATGTTTCGTGCATCAGCCACTGCTGATAAATGTTATTTGTGCCAATAAAGCGTCATTAAAATAGCGCAAGGACTGATCATGATTTAGCTCCCTTGTCCCTTGGGCGTTTCGCTCTCTCCAAACGCGCGCCCCGACTGTTGCCTGCTGGAGCAATGAAAGGCGTCTATATTCACAGGCTATCCATAATTTTCACTTTAGATATTTGCCTAATGGGGCAGATAATTTAATGTAATTAAAAAATAATCTAGCCTGTTCCAGGCGTTCAGATAGTAAACGGATGGCGATAGTATCGGCAGAGCAAGGCGCAAACTAAGAGCGTCCCTGCTGGATTTGCTTCATTCGCCCCGTCTCGTTCGGTCGCCTCCATTACTCTCAGAGCCTGGAATTGGCTAAAAATAATCAGACGTCAACGTCTTTATGTTAATAGATTAACTAAGAAGCTCAGGCTAATGTAAGTGCTGAATGAATTAATAGTTTATTTAGAACAACTACAAAAATGAGCTTAAGAAGTGAACAAAGTCAAGATGTCCGTTTTAATGCTAACTTCTAACTGGTCGTGTTTAGCACATAGCAATCTGCACGAAAAGCTTGAACACAATCAGAAACACATGACAATTTGTTATCTGCTAACGGCAAAAACCGAAGAAATTGGCATGTTGTTATCTGAAACACTAATTTGCATTTTGTCTTAGCTGGTTTTAAGATTGTAAACACAGTACCACGAGCCTGTGGTTGTTTCGATTTTTTCTCCACACTTACAAAAGTTAGGGAACCGCGACTTAACACACGGTGATCTCAAATAAGTTTTACGAAACGTTTAGCGAAAATAACATATAGCGGTCATTTGCAAATCGATAACTTCTGCTAAAATGAATGAATATGAACTGAAAATACCCTTGTTTTGTATGATTGCAAGTTTCCTAGAGGCATTCGTCGATTGTGACCCAGCGAGTTTGTTAGTAACATCACTGTGCTAGTTAAATGATTCTGGCCGGAATAGATTGGAAAACATTTCACCCGTTATAAATTGAACGAAACACCTTAAATAAATACCAAAATTTGCGTTTACGTCCACACTTACCCACTGGAGCCTTGCAAAGCAGTAGCATTATCTCCTCTCTAAGAGGTAAATTCAATTTTACTCGTGGACATTTGCACGAGGTACAAGCAGATAGCTACGACGGCTAAGCTTTGCAAACTCGCGACAAGAAATCATGTAAACCGCTCAAGTCTTGAACCGAAAAGCAATTTTAATACCTAACCTCTGATAGGCTGAACAAGTAAATAAAGTTGACCCCTTTTTGTCTTCTATTACTATAGCAACAATACAGTTAGATTTGTTAGTGATTCTGGAATGCACGAAATCGCTAATATATTATAATAAGACTCTCTAAAGGACCTGCTTCAAACGCTAACTCATATTGTCCCCATACGACTCCTCAGCCGGGGCTGTAAAAGCTACTGATGATGCCAGGATAACAGTTTCATTTATTTATTCTATGTTTGATAAATTATATTACAAAGGCAACCTTGACGGGGCTCTTTGGTTGGCCAATCAAGTATAATACTCAGATACGTCACAACAGACACTATCTACGTGCACATAACATTTTCTTTTGTTTCTTTTGGTCGTTGCGTGTTTCAGTTCAGTTGTATTTTGATAGTAGCTCTGAAGATTTTGTCGCTTGAAGAACTTCAACTTCAACCTCAACTTAATTTTACACTTCCGACTCAGAAATTACAATATTGACATAAAAAAAACCAAGAAAAAAGTACATATATAAGAATCTAAGGTGACACAGGTCTATAATTTGTGTATGGAGGCTAATAAAACCGCGAGGTTATCGAGTTAGCCTCCAGAAGAAGGCATTTCCGCATAGTCATTAATGCGACCAATTGCGATCTTTGAATGTAAATATTGCTTGAACCAAGTATGTTAACACCAGTTTTTAAAGTTATCATAGAGGGGTTTTCAATCGGAGCTGAAAAATAATTCGTATTTGTTTGAGGTTGATCAGCGCCACAAGACTACTCATGACTAACCCACACGCGTTTTCCCGTTTTTGGCGCTTGCTCGACATGTGTACATGCTTTAAAATTCTGTCATTGCCCAGTCACAGTAATTGCTTTGATATTCATATTACGACACTCCGTTGCAAATCGCTCGTGCACCGCACTGGCAACATCTTTATTTGTATTAATTTATTGGTAATATAAGATTAAGGGTAACTAATTAATAAGGAAAGGTACGAACCTTTCAGAAATAACTATTTAGAGTTTAAAAAGCCAGACGATCAATGTTTACAGGATAAAAAATTGGTTAATGAAAAGGTCAGAGGTACAATCTAGTCAAGAAGTAAAACAAACACACACCAAGAAGCATGCACAAGAAAACACCAAAACTATTAGAAAATATAACATACACAGATATAAATAAGTAAGTTATTAATTTGAAGTAAAGAAAATAGCATATGTAATAAAATAAATAAATAAATAAATAATAAGTTAATGGTCATCGAGAAGTTTGTTATTTAGAACCTTTTTAAACTGACTTAAGGAAAAGGTTTTGACATTTTCTTCAATTGAATTCCAAATTTTTGGTCCTTGAAAGCGTATATTGAAAATGCCATAATTAGTATGAGGTTTAGGTGAATAGTAAGTTTGCCTGTAGGCCAAGCGAGTGTTACATCTATGAATTTTTTCAACTAAAATAAATAAATCATTAAAAACAGAAGGTAATTGACGGTTATAAACTTGTACATAATAATTGCAACAGAATATTTAACAAGATCACTAAATTTGAGAATTTGTAACTATTTAAATAAAGTACTTGAATGCTCATCGAACTTTGAAAAAGTAATGATTCGTACGGCTTTCTTTTGCAAGACGAAAATTGACTGAAGAGTGGTAGGATATATGTTGCACCGACCTCCAGCAGGTACAGATATGCAGGTCTGTTTAGACTCCGAAAAGATTGGCTGGATTGCATGTGACGTCATGGCGGCCATGTTGGTGGTTAAGAACAATAGTCTGTCTCTCCGATTGGAACTAAACTTTATTTTGATGCAAATTCTGCAAAACAAAATTGTATTGTTTTGACCACCAACATGGCCGCCTTGTCACGTCAGTGAAATCAAGCAATAAGATGAATGACGAAGTGGTTCATGACCGCGGTTGAATGATAGTGGATTCATTCCCCTTGTGATAGACATCACAAAGCGTCCCCTAGCCCTCAACCTGTGATCATGGAAGGAGTAATGTGAGAGAAGGAAGTACTTTTGAGATCAAGACAAGCTGGAACAAACATTGAAACAATTTGCATCACCTCTTGTTATTTTATTGTCATTAAACAAACACCTACAGCGTCATGCTTTAGCTTGACTTTACTGTCGCGTGGGTTTAGTTGCCACTTTAAGCCAACAGACCATACACATCTGCACATGTTCGCCCTCCATTATCGCTCTCTGCGAAACCGCGTAAATCCTCGCCATACCACAGGCGCAGCTCGCTGTTAGCAAACACGCAATGAGGTTTCTTGGGAGCACAGAACACGAGAGCAGAGGATGAGGCGTAGTAACCAGCCAGACTGTAGGATCCATACTTGTTGATTGCTGACGCGACTGGAGCCAGAATCTTGTTGTTCTGGTCGGTTAAAATGGTCAAAAGCAAGGTGTTGTTTGGCTCACAACCCCAGTAGCTGTAGCTCTTCTTCCTTCCTGTGGCACACGAAACTGTTCCCGAGCGGTGTACGAGCATGAACGAGCTCACGAAGATGTTACGATGATAGGAAAACCGGCCGAACTGGTTTCCCTTGGCACCGAAGCAGACGGGCGACTTGTTGAGTTTGACCCAGCGAGGGCAGGTCTTTGAAGACGCTTTGCTTAATAAGGAAAAAACCACGGCTAACATGGCGATCATAAGGAACTTGAACAACATCGCTGGGATATGATCTGAAATAGAACTGAATAAGAAAACTTCAAGAAGAAAGCTGTGTAAAGTTAATGAAAGTGGCTGGTCCCGAAATCACAAAATATAGGGACCGATCGCTGTTTCTAATGACTCTTTTCATTGTTTATGTTTTACTGCTGAATTGCACTAGTTGCTAATTCGAGGCGTGCCGCTAAGATTTAGAGAAAATGTTTGACTTGGTGGGCTGAAAGAGACGAAATGATTCTAGCATTAAGAAACAAGCTTTTGGTGATCTAATTTTTAGCTTTAAGTGAGCAGAAAATTTCCACATGGGATGCCGGCGTTGGTAGTTCGTCGCTTATTGTTTTACATAACAAGAAACGCGATTTTATGAATCACCAATAGAAATCATTTCTCCAGTTGAGCTGAGCCGATTTCAGAATGATGGATTATTGTCTTTGCCAACAGTACCTTCCGCTCCTGGCTGAGATATTTCTTTTTGAAGTTACTTATTAAGCTGAGTTGCTGGCAGTCTGATCAGCTGGCCCAGGTTATTGAAATAGAGATAATCATGATCCACGGGATAAATGGCTTCCCAGCGATTTAAAATTTATCCAGCTCTTCAGTCGTCTCGGTGGTTGAAAACTTCGAAAGCGCTGTCCTCTGGATAGAATATCTACATCATTGTAGACTGTACACATTTTTATCAACTAGATGAAACTCTTAAATTTACGCCACTGTGTTAAATATTATCACTGTAGAAAAACCAAATTCAGGTACAACAAAATCTAATCAGTGAATTGAGATACCGCCCGTACCTTCCGGGTTACGGCTTCAGGAGTTGGATTGTGTCTCATGAATCAACTTTGTCAAACGCCTCTCGTAACCAGCTATACTGCGAATGAAGACTTGAGCACTGATTCATTTCCTTCAACGTAATGATTGCATCAGTGATGTGCAACTCGAATTTTCTCGTTAATAAACCAACATCTTCTGAGTCATCAAATGTAGATGAGTTACACTACAATTGAATGCCATCAGTGTTTGTTTAATTATATTGGCATGGTTTGACATTTTTGTACTGTTTTTGTTAAAATTAGAGCTGATAGTATAGTATGGGGAAAAGGGAATAAGGGTATGAGGAAAGACTCACCGTGATCAGTGCATATCTAGCAGAAGTGAGTCGGGGTAATAATCAGTAAAAGATTTAATAACTATTTAGGCCCAGGTCAAACTCCCTGCTTCACATGAGCCGAACTTAATGACAGTTTAGGTCGACTCAAATTAGTTAAGTTCGCCTGTTGAGTCAAACGTCGAACTTAATTCAGCCGAACTTAACTAGATCATGAAATGATAAACCGATTTGGTTCGGCTCATGTGAAGATTGGCGTTTCATTCCATCTTCAGCCGTTTTTCACGCCTGGTCGGCCGTGAAGAACGCCTCAGCCGATCCAAATGAAATCAGTCGAACTTAATTGGGTCAGACGCCGTATTTCACATGAACGAGTAAAGGACTGAGTTAAGTGAAACCACTCTAGTGTTATTTGTTAATTGCAACAGTTCTACGGACGTTTCCAACACATGTAAATACAGAGGAGGGGTATTCTGTAGTTACTCCCGTCTGAGTTTTTGTAACGGGATAATACTGGCATAAGTCGGCAGTTTCTTTCCGTTTTTTGTTTGCTCTCTCTGCCTTTTAGTGTTTATTCCAAATGTTTCATTTGACTGTAAACTCTGTGAATCGATTCTCAAATCAAACTCGAAAGCTACAAACGGTGTCATGAAACTAGTGGCTTGCGAAGGCTGCGACTGGTTCAAGGAAGACACGAAAGCAACGTAGTAATTTTCATCACCACGACTACTTTCTTTAATGTGACCAAAAAATAAAGTAGCAGACAAACCGGGGAACTTAGCTTGTCCTAGCGATCACAATTTTTCTACACTACACACAATGCTATGTTTTACTATTATTCTATAATGTATTCGTCTTACGGCTTACGAATCTGTCTTATAGTTGTCTTAATTAGAACTAAACAATAAGGTGCATAGCGATACACTGAATTATATTACTGACTGAGCATCATTGAGGTCAGATACTTGTATGAACCTTGCTTAATATAGCTGGGTGGCTGAGTACAACAGAATCATTTCTCAAGATTTCTCGGCGCTTCTATTCCTAGAAACCACTATTCCCGATTGAGATGATTTGATGTCAGATAATTTGACGCTCGTCGTGCGCTACTAAGGGGATAGGAGAACGGAGATCAAATGCGCACGCAAAGAGTGGGGATCGTTTCTCATTTCCCTTCTCTCCTTTCGTGCTTTGCACTCACGTGCGCTTTCTAGTCTCAACTCTCCCACCCTTCTCATTCCCTTTATAGAGTTGCAACGTTTCACTGCAGCAACATTTCCAAGTAAGCAGTGATGTCTGCCGTCTTTCAGGTACCATCTCCTGTCTCATGACTACGTGGAACCTCAACTGAGCAACTGTGTATGTTTTCAAATTAGGCCTCGTTATGCAAAACAAAATGACAAAAAGTCTCTTATCTGCATTAAAAAAGAAAACATACTACAAGTCCTGAATTGGCACGCCATTAATCGTCACGTTACCAGAGATGAAAATATTCTTTGATGCAAACACGGAACTTCCTCCTCCGATGATTACGTTTGGGCTTGCGTACACCGCTTTTTTGGTTAATTCTGTTTTTTGAATGTCTGTTTCATCCGAATCATCATCGGCATCTTCGTCTTCGTCGTCGTCATTGCTACTAGCAAAAACTCGACTAGGTTGCAACTGACTCTCGAAAGGACAGCCCTTAAATGGTAAATCCTCAATTGGTTCATTTTCTGTTTGTCCAGGAAAATGAGGTGTTAGCGACATCAACTCTGGCTTGTCGGCTTTCGCGACAACGAGTCGGTTGCCAACCACGATCATTCGTTCAGGCTTCCAGTCTGACGTGAAGGAAGCAAGCCTAGTACCCGTGTCCAGATTCCACGCATCGATGTTGCGATGGCTGGAACGATAGTTTGAAAATCCCACCCTCCCGTCGTGTGTGATGAATAGAGAGTCAACATCGCCACAAACTAATGTGTATTGGAGACGTCCACTGGCGATATCCCACACATTGATACCTCCGTCGCTTTGACCGGTTAGAACAACACCGCTGGCTGTTGATATCGCCGTAGATATTACGGAGGAATACTCATCGTCCGCTTTGAGCCTGTGCGTGAGGCGTCTAGTCGTCAAGTCCCAAAGTAGCGCCAAAAACTCTTTAGTTAAGCAAACGAGATAGCTTCCGTCGTCTGTGATAGATCCATTCCAGAGTAGCAGTTGAGTACTCTTTTCCTCTAGGATCGTCTGCTTTCCTGTTTGTGGATTTAAGAAGAGAAGAGGGATGGTTTCATCATCATGGTCTACAGTCTGACCCACTTGGCTGCAGACCACAGCATTCCCACTTCTGCTAACAAGCATGTCTTCGAGTCGATACTTTTGTCCAAACTTGTACTGCTTCACTAGCTTTCCATCATTGATGTTCCAAACTTTTAAGTTACGTCGTCCGCGAGAGAAAGCGATGACATGGTCCTCGTTAATGAACCCAAACGCCTCTGTTCTCTTGGATCCTTTACCATGCAGGTATCTTTCAGCCATTCCAGCTTCCAAGTCAAAAACTCTGAAGTGAAGGAAGTCTTGATCGTGGATATAACCGACAGCTTTGGCCGTTCCATACATTCGGATTGTGCTGGGTGGCAAATCTTCTGTGTCCAGGTTGAGGGAACGCACGTTTGCCCTTGTCAGAGAATCCCAGATGAGGACTTTGTTTGAATTATTAACCGTTGCAACAGCAAGGACGTGCCTCTTATCCGATCCTTGAGTCAGGTAGGTTATTGAGTCAACTGAGGAAACGGCCTTGTGACCCTTAGTTCCTGTCGTCACGTCCTTTTTGTTCTCTTCAATAGCCTTCTCTAGATCGTAGATGCGAATCACGTCGTCGTGAGCAATGGAAATACCAAACTTTCCGTCTCTTGTATAGAACATCTGGTGAATTATCAGCGTTCCAAACGATTTACTCTTCAAGGTCTTGCAAACCGTTCCGTCTGCAAGATTTGTAATCATTATTTCGTAGTCAGAAATGCTCACAGCTTTAGTTCCATCGTACGTTACTTGGAGACGAAGAAGGCCTGAGTTGATTCTGAATTGAGAGACCTCTCTGATAAAATCACCCGAAAGTATGTCAAACAAACGAAGGTTATTTCTATCAGTGGAGGTGACGACCACTTGCTCTTTAGAGGTCACTTTGATTTCAGCAATGTAGCACCCATCTGCTTCAATGAATGCTTGGACTTCTCGAATCTCCTGTCCTGTCCTGCAGTTTAGAACTTTGAAACCTCTTGAAAGATGGACACTGAAAGCTGCCAAATGCCCTGATGCTCCTAATGTGCCGTATTCCTCATTTGTATTAACCTTGTCAATGTCAATTTGATGTGCAAGGTGGCCATCTTTAATTGTCCATATCTTCAAGTGTTCGTCGGTTATTGCAATAACCCGAGCGTCATCGTCGACGAACGAGACTGGTGGCATCGGAGAGTACTGGCTTTCTTGAGTAAGGGCCGAGAACCTCTGTACTATCTGACCCGTGGATATGTTCAAGAGAAATATATCGGCGGATCCTGCTAAAAGAAGAAGATCTGGTGTCAGCAGGCTTCCTTGTACACTCCACACCAGGCCAACACCTTGAGTTTCTGGAATTGTTATTCTTTGAAGAGTTTTTCCGTTTTGCAGGTGAACAACCAAAATTTGAAGCTGGAGTAAGGAGGATGTTGCAATACAAGCGGTTCTTCCATCACAGCTGAAACCACAACACCGTGAAACGGACCCTTCTGGTACTTTCATAGAGGAGATCAGGGATCCTCCAGGGGTCTCCAAGCATTTGTCACTTGGTATGAGGCATGGGACCGAAGAGGAATACGCCTGTTGAAGCAGCTGGCTGATATAACCAAATTTGTCTAAATCACGATACGAGGTTAGTCTTCCAAGAAGTTGAGGCGCTAGCTGACAGGGATCGGCTTTCAGAGCGAACGATGATAACTGTATTGTTTTCTCCAAGACGATCAATTCGTCGTCATCTGGATGTAAGAGAAGGGACGCGGCAAAGTCATCGAGGACTGATTCTAGCGATGTTGCTCGCAGCTTTGCCAAGAGGAACTCAAAGTTAAAAAGAGTCTCTTCGTTAAGACTCTTGAGGTCACCTGCATGTAAAAGATGATATGGCAACTCATTTAGCTTCCGCAAGTTAAAAATCGCTCCAGTTCCGCTCTCGCTGTGAAACATCAGGGGCTGTTCCGCCACTAAACGATCCTTCAACACCGTCTGTCCGTCATTGTTAACGTAAGGCTTCAGGGAACCATTTGACCACTTGCCCGTAAAGAAGTCTGCAAGCTTGGAGTGGATGTCTTTCTTTTTCTGCTCTAAGTACCGATCGCTTGTCACCTCGATGAACTGGCGATGGTACCAGTACACCACGCGGGCGCCGTCTGCTCCTCGGTCGATTAGATAGTCCCCGATATCAGATCGAATGCGAATCCATAACAATGGTGGCAATCTTCGGACAGGAGGAGTCCAATACTGATAGACATCATTTAGAACCTCGTCATCCAACGATAGCAAATCTTCCAGTTCAGGCTCTGTCAGGCCATTTTTGGATGCAGAGATATAAGCTAACGCATGGCTGACAAGGATCTTTCCGTGTCGGCGCTCAAGCTTATCTAGAAAATCATTAATGATGTTTTTCACGCTTGATGCTAGCTTTGTGTTGTTTGGGGGTGTAAAGGATTTCCAACGGCAAGCTTCGTCGAAAGACAACTTCAGGTACAGTGGCAGTGGACATTCTTCAAAGGCCTTCAACACCACTTCGTTTTGAGACGGAATTAAAGCACGATGAGAAGAGGACAACCAGCTCTCCAAAATTAGGCTGGCTTCATTCACTGGAATCGTCGGTACTTTCTTGAAAAACAAGTCTGGAAAGAGCGTCTGCAAAACAGTAGAGAATGAGACGTATTTTAACACGTGTATTTTAAAACATTTGACATCTAAAAGAGAAAATTCTGACTAACTTCATGATCAAACACATTGCTATTCCTGCATTTACAATTACATCTTTTAATAAAAAAAGATAAAAGTTAAACTCCTAGTTATCATAAGATGTCCCACAAAATGCCCTTTACCATGAAACGTGTTTGCACCTGCGTGCTTGCTGTGAGCTTCAGTGATCGAAATGCAAGCATTGGCCAAAGCGGCGCGCCATCCATATTGTTTTCGATAATTCTACTTTAAGCCTTAAAATGCCTAGTTCTAAATTATTTCTCACCTTCAAACGAGGAAAGCACTCGTATTCTTGGCCAGGAAGGGTGGATAAGATCAAGTAAAAGTTTTCAGGTAGTTTCCTAGGCAACCAGTCTAAGCGTCTTCCTCCTTCGAAAGCAGGAAGCTGGTCCAGAGAATCAAGCATCAGCACCACTGGACGAAAAGTGCAGGCTTCATACAAACACTTTGGAAAGAACTCCAGCAATTCCATCAGATCCTGCAAGGAAACCAGCAACCCAAATGGTATCTTTCAATTCCTTGGTTGTTATTAGCTCTCAATTTCCTGAATTTCTTAGTGCTATTCGTGGTTTGTCTTCACGCTGTTAACAGAAACAGCATAATAGGGCTTCCTGATCAGTCAGTCAGGTAAAAACTAAGAAAAGTTTATTTGTAGCTTGAGATATAATAATTTGGCTTGATTTGTAGTTCCTTTTCATTTTTCCTATATCAACTTGCGCAGCACGTACTGTTAGAGAAACTGTATGTTTAGAGCATGCATCCGAATGGCAACATCATTACTGAGGATTTCATACTGTACACTAAAAACCGATACCTATGTTGCATAACATAAATGAACATTGCTACAAGAAAGTCCATAGTTCGGATTGCATCTAACAATGAAATGTTAAAATTGCCTGGTATGGTATATAAAGGTATTTCAACAGTAACCTATTGACATTCTATCCACACACTCACAATTTCAAAACACTGCAAATTTTAATTCTCCGATTCGATGCTTACCTCCGGAATGTCACTGATATCAGTATCTGTAATCCTATACAACTGATGACAGATACTTCTTAGCAGCAGCCTGATGTTGGACGATTCTGGGGACGTGCCAATGAACCTCAGCACCACAATAGCTGCCTCCGGTTCCAGCCATTTTTGAATCTCCACTGCTATCTTGGCCATAATGGAAGTCTTTCCACAGCCTGACTCACCATGCAGTATGACCACACGCTGACTGTCATTTACAAGCAATGATTGCTTCACTTCACGAAGGAACTCGTCTCGCCCTTGACAAGCTAACGCTTTTCTTTGGCAGAACAGAGCGTGTTGTAACACTTCTTCAGCTATTGAATCTTTGCTGTCATCGATTCCGTTATCTTTGATTTCCTCCTGAATCATGCTGGTTAAAACATTATACACATCACTACAAAGCTTTTCAATGTACTCCGCATGCTCAGTAGATGTATCCGGACTGATGCCCTCACTGGTCCATTTGACCTCGTATTGGATGACACTCGTGGCAGGTAATACCTCTGGAAGATCCTTTTCCCTCAGACTGGTCAACAAATTCTGTGCAGACTCGTCAATTGCAGACTGGCTTTCTCCGTAGCTCTTGTCCACAAATTTTCTTGCATTGTGATCTTCAACGTTTTGGAGTAGATCAGTGATGACCCTTTTAAACCAAAAGCAATGCTTTTCTGGAGTAGAAGCCGTGATGATCCCTCGGCGAATTTCATCTTCCGTTACTAAAACGAAACAAATGCAAGAGGCATATTAACGTCTGCTGAAGGTAGGTTGGTGCCAGGTGGTTGTTTCATTGGTCGGTGGCTCGAGACTAGGTTGGCCGCAAGATTGTAGTGTCGTTTCCTTGGACAACAATCTTTTCTCCACAATGTCTCTCTTCACCTTCTGTGATACACCCTCTGATCGCCCACCATTTCATTCTCAGGAGGGAGTGGGGGCAAATATAAAACTAGGTGATAGGCCATACTTCTGTTTAGTTGCTTCATTCTAGGGAACTGAGTTATTTGAATTTCGAGAATAACCGAGGCAATGCCAGTTTGTTCATACTAAAAAATAGTAAAAAACTCATTCTGATCTGCTTTTGGGCCCATTCAAGCTCAAAAAATTCCAGTTTGGGTGAGATACTGAGGTGCTCTATTATAAAGAAATATAGTACCCAAGATTTTAATTAATACCCCAGCATGTTTCATTGCTAATTATTTCTGGTTATGTAGATTCATCCATGAAATATAATTGAAAAGACAGTTTTAATTAGGAGTGGTGTTTCATTGTCTGAATGAGTGACACAGCCTGTATCTAACCAGATCTTCGCTGTTTGTATCATCAAACAACAAGGACTATTGTTATCAAGATCCTGCTGATCTGCATTAATAGTGGAAAGTTACAGTGTCACAGTCCTGTCTCCCAGCCCCCCTTCCCTCTCAAAGTAATCTTGTGACTAGCGTGTCTGACACCCTATAGATTTTTGGAGCATTTACTTTGCTCGGGGATAGATAACAGCTTACCTGACAT
This sequence comes from Galaxea fascicularis, assembly GCA_948470475.1. Classification (NCBI taxonomy): domain Eukaryota; kingdom Metazoa; phylum Cnidaria; class Anthozoa; order Scleractinia; family Euphylliidae; genus Galaxea; species Galaxea fascicularis. The sequence continues at coordinate 1,261,249 of OX419341.1, read as the reverse complement.
GTGATACTTATGGCAGTCTTCTTTCTCCAGCACCTTATCAGCGGCTGTCCTCAAAACGATCTGCATTCTCTCGAAAGCTTCCCACCAATCAGAGGACGCCTTCTTACGTAACTCATTGTCCTCGTAGTCACGATAGTGAGGTAGCAGTGATGTGATTGGCTGCAGCAGATATTGGGCGGGAACTGCGTTGTCATCGCGCCATAACCATTTTTTTAGTAGTTGGAGATCGTCTTGGTTGTCCACTACTCCCAGGAGCTTCTCAAACTCAGAAGCCACGACCTTGGTGGGAAATGGACGGTAGCCATATTTTTGTCCCAGAAATGTCTGTTAATTTGAAAATCACGTACAATTTAAGGTTAGAGATTAGCAACTATTGACATGTAAATTGATTTACGTAGATTGTGCTCTGTTTGGACAGCATCTGGTCTTCCGAGGGATCAAACTTTCACCCTTCTAAAATAAAATGTGCGATTGCTTATGTTTTCAGGGTTAACCTACAGGAAATAGAACTCACAATAAAGTTGGGACCCGTGGAGAGTTTCTGACATGCGCGTAGCTCTCTCATGCACAGCTCAGTGGTCATGTGATCATCTGTGGACTCGTCCCGGACTCCCCATCTCATGTCCACCACTTGAAAGTCATAGCCTCTCTCCTGACAGTAGGACTTGAGTCGAGGGTACACTCGCTCCATCAGCGCGTTACGCTCCACGAATGTATCTAGATAGAGAAAAGTTCAGGATGACGAAGAGGAAGAATAGGAGGAACAAGACGAAGAAGAAGAAACGTAACTGCAATTGAGACAATCGATTTTTAATTTGATGAACACCCAACTAATCTTCTATTTCCTGTTTCTAAATTGTGTAGTCTTGTAGATGATATACCCTCGTAAACAGTTCAAGTATCCCCTTAAGCTTGAGAAAGTGCTCATGGTATCCATAAAGCCTACATATACATTTTTCTGTTGCGGTGGAAAAAGTCAGTATGACCCTTACATTACTAATATATCTCAGCGGCTTATACTCTTTCTTTGATGACATCTCTTCAAGCGTACCTGTGAATGTTGAACTTGTGAATATGCGGACAATCTTAACATTGTCAGAGATGCTAATATCCAAGTCCTCGAGTAAAGCTTTCCTCCAAGCCGTGGTGAACTCTTCATCCGAATATGCCTTGTCAGTTGTTGATTTTTCGCCACCATTTTCATGTGTGCTTGAAGTGTCTTTGACACTTTCCTTGGACTTCGTGCTGACGGATACAGACCTCGTTGAGGTATGGTCTATCTGCTCTTCACCATCACTGCTTTCTGGCCCCGTATCACTGTGATCGCTTTCGTCCGAATTCTCACTGTCGTCATGGGATTCGTGCACAATGGGCTGTTGGGCGGCCTGGTTACTGGGTACGGATGGAGTAATCACAGCATGCGCAGTAGTGTGACTGCTTGACGCGGGATTTGGTTGGCTGGTGATGATAGTCGTTTTTTTTCGTCTTGACACAATAGCACCCATGTTTCTGTTCCGTTGCTGTTGTAATTTAAAAAGAACAAGACGCACATTGATTAGCGAAACTTTGGGATTATAAATTGCTGATCTAGTTATGTGATACTTCTTTCGGTTATTTTATTTAAGAATACGTATGCTTCGCAACAGGGATCTGGATAGGGAAATAAACAAACATCATTTTGTTGAATTTCAAACGTTTGCAAGTGAAAGGAGAAAAGGAGATTCTATCATTTTGAAAAATGGCCAGTATATTTTGGATTTCAACCACAAATTCAAAAGTAAGAACGACTTTGTCAAACACAGCGAATTACCCTACTGGAAAGTACATCGCATCGGTTTCCACTTGAGTTGTCATAATTCAGATCCTATCTCAGGGATACCCGACGCTCTTCAAAATATCAAAGTACATGCGGTCTAAAGATTTCCAAATTCTTTATGGGTCATTACTTCGTACGTTGATATGGGATGAAAACGATTTTATCTCACGTCATGTATACGAACTACATATGCATGACACGTATGGGTTGTTCTGATGTCATAATTGGCCTTCAACATTTTCCGTGTTAGACGCCAATTATGACGTCACAACAACCGTAATGGTAGAGGTGCAAAACACGACTTTTTCTTTTGTTTTGTAATGTGGTATCAAGTATTCCTTTTTTGCTTATAAACAAAACGTTTTCTCAAGGTCATTGGTCAACTTGTGCCTGTAATATTACAGACTACGGAAATGAGTGAGGATTGCACTGCTTATTATCTAATTTCATTTAGTTACCTTCTTAAGATTCTGACTGAAATCCAAGCCCGGGAGTGTCACCTGAGACAAATCAAAGCTACGCAGGCGTCTGTTTCTTGACAAGATCCTTCATAGTTCACTAACATTAGATAAATTCAAGGCTTTCAGCTCCGTTCAACTTGGACGCAAGTTAATCAAGTCACTGTATTGTTATATATTGGTTAATCATAGTGGCACTTAGCGATATCCAATTCTCATGATACATGTAGTCCAATATCGCCCCTCCTTTAGAGCCACGTGTCAAATACCGCATATTAAAGCCTCGTTGAAATGTCGAGAAAAAAATTGCCTGAGTAGCTTAGACGAATTAGTTTTCTCAACCAAATTCGCAGACAAATTACTACCGATTTGCCTTGTGGATTATTCATGAGTATATAATTTTCGCACCAACCTTATCGCCTGCAAACCACTCGTACAAACAATTTCAGTTTCAAAATATTAACAGTTAAACGTATTTTTAAAGATTGCAATGTTAAATGAAAGGTGTGGAAAACTAATCGGCTGAGATCGATCGCAATATAATTTAGTTAATAGGAAAGCTATATCCATTAAAGGTTCCAGCCCTTCACCATGGGACAGCAAACTAAGGCAGTTCAGACAGTTGGCGAGGTGATGGTTTAATATCGTATAAGGTGAATCGAGCCTTTCGGTGCATGCTCGTGTAAAAGCTATTGGATCGTAGCTTCCCATGATTGTTTAAGGATTCAAAATTTTCTCAAAACGATGCTCGAGGTTTTTCAAGTTTTGAACTCGCTAAGGTGCTAAGGTATAGCGTGCTTACAAACTGAGACACTTACCGCTCACTCCCATGAGTTTGTCACTCAGCCAATCTATTCGCAAGCGAGACTCTTTCGTTTCACTTACGTCGACCACATTATCCTATTTACAAATCAGTATCGATATCTTTTTCGCAGTTACCAATATTTCTGTGACAAGAAAACCGCTGTTGACACAACAGCATGTACACAGCTTGGTAAACATAGACTCAAGCCGAACAGCTTGCAAGATCATCACTCATCGCCGCCGGCCGAAAGAGTCTTACAACTAATCGTGACAGCAGTGTTCAGTCACTGTTCAGTGTATTGAAGAATGCGGACAAAATTAAAACACCAAGGAAGCGTATCATTGTATAAAAGCGCGTGATTTGATTTTACTTTAGATGGATTCACCCCTGGGGATAGCTGTAATGGTCTACACAAAAGACTAGATGCGTCCATGTTAGTGTTTTTAATGTGCTTAAAAGCACAGCTGTTCAATCAACCTTGGCTGCCTCAAGACAGTCAAGGCTCATTTATTTTTTATATCGGAAACTTTCAAACTTGTTGGCAGTGGAATGAAGTTATGACAAAAAAAGGGATATCTTGGAAGTTTAATTTTTGCAAGGGGGTTACAGTTATTTATGTTCAGCTAAAAGAGGACTATGCCACTTGTTTTAGTGACTTGTCGAAAATTCAAGGAACACCTTATCATCTATAGTCTGTGTAGTCGGTAATGTTAAACGGTAGGTAATGGCTAAATTTTCGTTTAAAGGTCTCCGTACATGAGTACGCCAAAGCTATTTACGATGCTTCCGTTAAGGGATATAAATCAGTCTTGCCTAGAGATAGAAATCTTGAGAGGTCGGGCCGATGTTCATATATATTTTCTCTCGGTGAAATTGATGGAAACTCTCTATTCTCACGAATACAGTCGAGGACATCCCATCGGTGATCTACGAGCTATAGCGGCTCTATGAGTCACGTATTTGCATTTGTAAAGTTATATGTAGCACACGTTTTGACCCATAATTCTACGGCTTCGCCGCCTTGGCTAACTTGGCTCGGCAGCACGGCTTCGCCGCTCACTTATCACGCCCCTAAAAATGACGGGGGTGCTCGTATTAAATCTTGGAAAGAACCCCTAAAAGGTACCAGAATCTCCATTAGTGGGCGTGGCCCCCAAAAAAGGTACCACCATTTCAAATTCTACTGGGGAAACCAATTTCAAAACACCAAATTAAAATACCCTAAATTAAAGTACCCGAACACCCCCGTCATTTTTATAGGGATTCCCCCCCAGGATCATGGGTTATGGCAGTGAGCGCGAAAAATTTTAACTTCCCACATAGCTTGGTAACCTCGCGTCACGCGTTGTTCAGTTCACTAACTTTGTTTACACCCGATGACATTAGTTTATCGTCTGCGAGCTCCCTCTTCAGCCTTTCAGAGAACGGGATTTGGGAGTTTCATTTTGGTAAGTAATATGGAATTCAGCATCATAACGAATGCTCTGTTTTTCTGCGTATTGAGCGAAACGAGTAATCGAATGTTCGCCATGGTAATGGAAGTCTGTGCACGCCAATTTTAGACACGACTGATTTTTGAGCTTAAGTTTTTCTTTCGTAACTTGCTATCCTAACTGATGAAATAGGGAGTTACAGAGTCGATTGTTTTGTTGGAAGGTACAAAAGAGACGAGGAACATAGAATTTTAGTTTAGTAGCTTTCAAATTATCCGCCAGCTTAAGAAGTGTTAGGGGCTCTTATGGATCTATTATGTAAGCTTGTCTAGAACACACATGAAGAACTTCATCCTAACCTAACGCGTACGTCCGCATAATGATTAAACCTCTAGTGTTATCATGTTCAAAATAATGTGAAGTGAATTTTCCTGTTTCGAGGCTGAGGACGAATGTTCTGTTTTGCTCAATTGCTATCGTGACTAATTGTTTGTAAGATTAACTCTCCTTAGTAGAATTCTCTCCCCCGTATCATTGATATTGAACGCAAGGGTGGCAGGAATTTATTAAGCGTGTACGCCCATTTGGTTTCATATCATGAAAATCTCATAGAGTCTATTCCCTTTCTTGTGCGCTGTGGATTTTTGACAGATTAGATTCTTCATCTTCCTTAAACACTTTTCGTGTTTCCAATTTCTACGTCCTTATCAATCGGTAGGTTACTATCATAACAACACAACATGACAGATTGGATTTGGAGTGAGAAGCAAGATGTGTGTTTTCTAGATTTGCTAATAAGGCTTGCATATTTTTCTGAGACCTACCCAAAGCCGTGAGCAAGGAAATCTCATCATTTCTTTGGCTGTATAGTTGATTATATATGTCAAGCATCCAGCAAGTGTTTTATTTCAGTTTTACAAATTCAAAAAATGCCTCTCATCTGTCAAAAGTCACCAGGAATCTTCTTAACTCAGACAACTGTTTATTGTTTCGAGCATATCCTTTTAATTAGTGTGAGAGTTGGAGTATAATGTATTTTAATGCTTTGGAGGTGCTGAGTGATTAGAATTATCTGCAAATCTAAAGTCAGTGAACTGGTGTCTCTCTTTAATGAGGAGTTTTAATCTGTGTTGATTTTTATTTCCAAAGGACCTGTTTCAGTCATTCTTTTGAAATGTGATGTTGTCATGTCTTGTGAGGATTTTACTGAAAGGTGTCAAATGAATTCCAAAATTTTGCTCAGAATATAAAATCAGAAAAATGAATCAGAGTTTTCTCCAGAAAAATGCACAAGTTATGCCAGCTATAAGGAGGAAAGTGTTCTTTTCCAAACCTCTGTAACCAGCTTAGTAAACATTATACTTGCAGCTGTGAAAAACATTCAAAATATGAAATTAATTAAACTATATCTGTTCCATCTTAGGAATAACTACAAAGCATTGTCTTCATTTGTTATGAGAGCCAATTGACTATCTTTTAATTTGTAAAAAAAAAAAAAAAAAGGAACATGTGGTGAGCATCTGTATAATTTTGTAATACAGAGTATTGCCCAATCAGATACCAGAAATTTGAAAAGGCAGATGGCCTATGAAGCACAAACAGTAACTTCCAGCACTGAGGTCTGCATTAGGCTCATCAGGGGCTCTTCTTCAAAGCTCAATGTTGGTGAAATTTTCATCTTCTGTAAAGAGAAAGAGCTGACTTTGTGTTCATTTTTAGTTTGTTTTATCTGTGGCAGGTTTAACAAAGGGAAAACCAACCAAGATGCCAGCACAAGCAACAGATGAGATTGATTGGAATAACCAGGATCCTACAACTGTTATTTATAAGATAGGCATCTATGGATGGAGGAAACGTTGCATCTACTTTTTCATTCTGTTGATTATGGTCATGACCATTATTAACCTTTCTCTCCTCATTTGGGTGATGAGAGTTATGGATTTCAACTTGGTAAATCAAGAGCTTTAATTTGATATTTACTGGAGATGCCTTACAGTATTACTCAGTCTTAGTTGTTAGACTGTAGCCACACCTTGTGTTTGTGTGGCAAACTTCTATTTAGCATTACTGTATGCCACTTCAAATGTCTGTTCACCTTACTTGGGGTTGGTAGGGACATTGAGTACTTCCAAAAAATATCTATACTACTCCCCCACAGAGTATATTTGGTTCGCACCCCCATCCCTCTGGAAATTCCAGTGTAGCTCCAAACTTTCTTTAAAAATGTTTCTTTTGCTACCCCCTCCCCCTTGGAATTTCCATTGACCCTCTGCAGGGAAGGTATTGAACTGCACATTTTTATCAAATGCACATCATCCGTATGTTTCACCCAAACAGAAAACATATTAAGTGAAATAGAGAAACAGTAGTCGAAAGAATATTGTGGCAATGATGTTTTATTAAAAATCTCATGCTATGACAGTGTCCTCCACAAAAAGTTAAGCCTTTTCAACATATTTGTTCTATTAGCAGGTGGTGTAAATGTAACCTTTTGATTGTTGATTGTAGGATGGTATGGGTAAACTTAGAATCACTGATCAAGGCCTGAAGCTATATCATGGTGAAGCTGAGTTTGTTAATGAGTTACGTGCAAACTTGATCCGACCCAGTCAGGTAAGATGCAGTTTTAATTACCAGTAGTACTTCCGTTAGTCAATTATTATTATACTCTGTTGCAACTTATACACAATCAACTGAAGTCAACTTTTGTTTATATAATGGCCACAAACGCTCACAGCTGTCCAATTTGCCTCAGAATCTAACTGTCTGATTTTCTGACTGTTAGGCCAACTTAATGAGAACAGATTGCTAAACACTGCACCTGAATGCCTCCAAAATATCCTGATATATGATGATGCTGTAAAATGTTGTTGAGAAACTCTTTTCATTTTGTTTTCAGAACTCTGAACTCACTCTTCAGTCCACGGCAAATGTGACTGTGAATGCTCGTTCTGCATATGGGAACATCACAGGCCAGCTATTTATTGGGAATGATGAAGTTGTGGCCAGGAACCAAAGATTCTACATAAAGACAGACCAAGGGAAAACTATCCTTTATGCAGACAAAGATAAAATTAACTTTGCAGCTGACAAATTGAAATTTTCAAGTAAGCATTTCACTCAATTCTTTCACTCTTGCTCAAACTTTGCAAGGTGCGTCAGATTTTTGATAGACTTTTGCATATATGCATACTCAAGGTTCTCAGTAGCTTTTTTGTCAGACGGCCCAGAAGTAGTTATAGGCGGCTAAACTTCAGCCCGGAGGCACACAAGGGCAAATTTCATAGCCAGCACAGGTGGCTACTTTCGTCTTGACAGGCAGCGAAAATTCGCCGGTTGTCGGCTACTACTGAGAACCCTGCATACTTGTCTTGTTGCATGAGTCTATATAATAAATTGAGCATACTTATAAAGGTGGTTTCATCTGAGTGGCTTGAAACCAAAGCAGTTACTCCAATCAATCACAACAGACGCCGACAGCTCAGTTAACGACCTATTGTCACTTTCCATCATGCACTGTGGTCATACTAGACTTTTGTGGACCACTGCAACGGTAAGTAAGTTCTCAAGAAATCTGTCTCCATCACGCAATTTGCATTCAATTTTGGTCACCTGTATAAGTAAAAAATATATACGTGTAAATGTATCTGTGATAGAAACCAATTTTCATTGCCACTGGAAGTTTTCGGGGGAGCAATACCTCTGGAGTCTCGAGAGCAGTCTTGAAGGAGGGATAATTCAGTTTACAGCTTGTGGAAGGAGGGAGAAGGATTATACAGGGTTTGACAATAACACCACTAGTGAATTTGCTTGATATCTGCCACATCGCAATAGGTTATTTTTAATGGGCAGCAGCTGCTCTTATGAAACAAGTTTGAAGAAGCAATGTGGTCAAAGTTTTGGCTTATTGCCAATACAAGTAGCAAGTCAGTAGTGCTCCTAGTGGGAGTTCTTGGAATTTATTTAGTTCATAAGGTTGTAGTTTATAATTTGCAAATTGCCCTCCCATTTCTTGTGTCAACTCCAAACAAAATAAACAATTCTCAGAGTATGATGGGAAGTAACAATGGGTCTTTAACAATTATAATTTGAAGTAATTACATTTAACATGCACCAAGTGCAGGGAGATGTATGTGTTGAACTTGAAATTGGATTCGATTTTGCTTCTCATTAGGTGACAAAGTAGCATGAGTTTTGTCAGCCAATCACAGAGCAGAGAAAAGCAAACCCAAAGCTAACCTAATTACTTTTGACATTCATTTGAAAACTGCTTTAATGTATGACTAATTTTTAGGTCCAAATGGAGCTCATTTCAGTGGATCTGTAGAAACTGAAAATTTAAGGGCCCCACCCAAAAAGGACTTGAGACTGGCATCACTGACGAGGTCCCTGTACATGGATGCTCCAGACGGCATGACATTTAAATCTGCAGCTGGTAATGTTGGCATTACAAGTCTAACAGATGTGACTTTTAAGTCCGTCAGTGGAAAGGTATGAAAATGCAGAGAGAGTTAATGGGGAGATGCATGGCCAGAATGGCCCCTCTTTTGCACCACCTAATTTACATTTTACAAAAGGATATACTTCAATAATTGAATATGTTATTGTCACTCAGAGTCTGAACTAAAAAATACAACACTCAAGAAAAGGAGAAAATTTTTCATTTGATCTCAACATGGCTGCCAGACAGCACTTTTTCAAGGTGCTGGAAGCAATGGACAGAGTCTCATCAGATAAAGATTATTTATTCTTTATTCTTTTCTTTTCTGTGGCTATAATATTGAGGTTTCGATTTTATTGATGTCTTCAGGTTTTGCTGGATGCTGAAAATATTTCATTTAAAAATCTGACCACTGCTGCTGCAGCCAGTGGACAATCTGACCCAAATGCCCGAGAGGTCTGCATCTGTACAAATGGTAGACTGTTTCTGGCGCCAGTGGATAGCAGATGCCAAGTCACAAGCATTTGTTAATGTATGCAGCTGAAATTCCAGTCTCATTGCAGAGTCTAGGAATATTTTTATTCCTGGAATTTTAATCGCATTGGGCTAAGAAGGGTGTATATGAGATGAATCGGCTGCAAGCTGAGATTGTGATCATTATTTTTGGGGTTTGTGTTTTTATCAGCTTGTAACTTCATATGCTCACATGTCTGACTGGTCATGGAAAAGCAAACTTTTCAAAAAAATAATTATTAGTGTTCATAGTTTTTAGACTTTGGCTGTAGCACTTCAGCAGCTTGTTTCTTTTTCTTCCAGCTCAGCTGAATTTGTTTGAATGACTGTTTGGGTAAAAACAATGACATTGACTCTTTACGCAAACTGATTGTTACCTTTCTTTAGGTTACTTCTTTGAGGCATTATCCAAGGGTATAATTATTACCTTTTCTATTTGAAATGGTCTGAGAAAGGTGCAAGTGCAGTTTTGTCCTTGAAACCCACATTGCTTAAAATCCGCTCTTTTTTTTTGTTAGAACAAGTGGATATCAAGTAACAAACAAGTTGAATGCATTAGAATGTTACTTGTCCTTTTATTAGCTGGAGCAAATCACCTAAAAGAGGAATTGACACTCAGGGCTGATTTCTTTTGGTTGTGTTTTATTTGTCAGCATAGACAAATCTCTTTTGCTGAAGTAGATTCATGTTTTGGAACAAATCGATGAGCAACTTCTTTGAATTTAAGCATTTTGGTAAGAGAATTGTTTCATAGATGAAGTTTGACTACACTCAAAAGCCAGTTTGAAGGTCAAAACTGCAGATTTGTCTGTCCTACTCCCTTTCGTATATATTGTTGCACTGCAGCATGCATATTCAATGTTAAGGAACTAATACCCGGTAATTGCATGTGCATGTCCTTTTGACATGAAGTTTGTATTCTAATAAGCTTGTTATTATAAAATTTGTACTTAGGTTCAGTTGAGGCAGTAATACCATGTTATTTATATCAAAGAGTAGAAGAGGTGTTCTAAATTTTCTTGTAGTAATTTTTAGAGTATCAAAAAGGAATGACCCTTTTGAAGGTATTTTGCAAGGGTAATGTTTACGAAAATTTCAAAAAATTCAAACACTTCCAGTAGAATCAGCACTGTTGCCACAGTAAAAGCAGGCTTTCTGACATGTTTTGGTTTTGTTGTGTTTCTTGTCTGTGGCTGGTAAGATTTTTATCAATTTTTTACATGTTCATTAAATTTCTCATGAGATCAATTCGATTAATATTGTAAAGGCAACATATTGTTGTTAATATATCAACTTAGTTAAATCCTTTCTAGGTTCAGGACCTTGACTGGTTATAGCATTTGAAATGTAGTATAAACTATATGGTGTGGGACCTGAAAAGTAATATTCATACCTCCCCCCAAAAAAAATCATTGAAAATCTTGAAGAAGTGCCAAAAACATGTGAAAGGTTTGAAAGAAAAATGTAAGGCAAATCAGAATGTCTACAGGATTGAGAAATCAAGCCAAAGAGCTTCTATGGGAGTATGGATTTTACCTGGACCAGTACAGCACAGGGTGAGAAAGGGAAAGAATGGTGTCAAAACTTTTAACTCTTTACACACCAGTATGTGGAAAAAATTTTTTATTCTCTTTCTAAATGCCTTGTCAAAACCTGTCATTTCACAAATTAAGTTATTTCTTTTTGTAGCAGCAGTTAACTTTACCTCACTATGGCTGCATAAATTAATCATGAGTCACCCTTTAGGTCCATAGGCAGAGTGTGTGTTTGGTTGGTGGAAGGCAACCACCCCTTCTTATCAATAATAATATTAGAACTGCAACCCAGTTTGTTGGAACGTAAAGCAATAAATTGGTGGCTATTTTGGTGTTTGTGATTCTTCACTTCTTGCTGTTATAGACAGTCTGGGGTGGGGTCACGGATTTGCCTGTCTGAAACTTTTTAAACCCGGAAAGGTACCAGAGTCACATTTTGGGTGTGGCTTGATTTAATTTTGTTCTTAAAATGTGCCAAACGATCTTGTCTCTTTTATTTTCCATTAGCCCACAAATAGTCGAAATAAGGTAGCACGTGCCCTGGCTGTAACCTAAACATCTCTTACTTGCTATTATTCATACATCATTACATCCACAGTTTTGTCCTAGTGAAATAATGGCTGCCACCAGCATGAGTCACCATCTTCATGCATGTCATTTCCACGAGGAGCCAGAGCCAGCGTGTGCGGCACGTCAAAGAATTTGGAACGTAATGGTAAATTCCTGAAATATTTTCTTCTGCGAACGAATGTTTGAAAGAGCCACGGGAGCCCATAACACCCTGAACTTTCTTCCGGGAACGTGATTGTTAAAGTGGGAGAAAAAAGAAATAAATCAACCCAGCAATATGAAATTAAACAAAGAAAAGCTTTTGCAGTAAAAAATTCTCGGCTTTAGACGGCATGTCATTCGTGAAAAAAAGTTCTAGGTTTGTAAAGAGCGTTAGCGCAAAGCGGTTAATTTCTAATTATCTTCCTTATTGCTTTGGTCTCAATGCCATCATTAGTCGCAGATGATAAGACGTAAAAAATGCTTTTATTTACGTCAAGCTGAACAAAAAGTGGGTGGACCGCTTTACAAGTTGTGAGAACATGTGATGGCATATATTCTCGGTCCGGGCGTCGATGCATACCCCCTCCTCTCCCCCGCTCCCCCCTCCACGCCACTTGGTAACAAGGTGCAAACCCTAATTGGAGTATTGCCAGCGGTGACAAACAAAATTATCCACTAAAGGGAAACATCTCACGAGAGGAAACACTGCTCAATTATTTTTAAGCTTATTTCAGTTCTCTCCACGCCAATACCCGCTTGTGTATAAAAGATAAGAATTTGAATTCCAATTATTCTTCTTAATTGTTTCCTTGAGGAAGACTTTGACAACCCATTAGGGACTTTGACCATGTTTTTCGTAGTCATAATTCATCCTGAAAGGTTTTAGCTGGACACAATTATGCATCCATAAGATCCGAGTTTGACTGTATGAGATCAGCAGATTATAAAATGATGTATCGCACACGATGACTATAATTATCCGTTATTATCAGGATATGAACACTACAGGCAGTTTCGACTGTGTGATAGATAGTGAGTAGCGTTTGTCAACAAAATGGCGGCCGCTTCTTCGCGTTTTCAAAGTGTCTGCGGGGAGGATTTAGACAATTTACTTGTTTAGTTTTGAGCGACTAGTAGATTTATACTAACACAACTAGATTATTCTACCCTGAGCTGAGAGCGCACAACAAACATTTAATGAGCATCTTACTGGTCAGCCGCTGGAGGATTCACTAACTGCGATATCTCTTATGTTCATCCTCAAAATCTTCCTTTTGTCGTTGTGTAACTTTTGAGATAACATAGTCGATAGGCATTGGTTTTAGTGGACCCAGAGACGAAACACTTGCCATGTGCACAGAGAAATGACAAAAAGCAAGCGGTTTGTGCTTGTCCATTCGCGCGCAAACAATGTTCAAAACCACATAAATATATACCGGTAAAAACGTTACGGGTTTCATCAGTTTTCTTGGGAGAAAAATCGTTTCAACACAAAAACACAACACTTTATTTTCACATTTCCATTACACAATTTTAAAATGATTGAATGACAACCTGATGCTTTTTGGCAGGATTATCAAAGGTTTTTGCACCTTGGGTTAGTGATTCGCCTCCAAGCAAGCTGTGCGTGGAGGGTGTAACAGCACCAAGAGGGGTTTCACGACCGTTTTTTCTTTTCCCTTTTACTTCTTAAGTTCTCTCAAGAACTGCAGTCCGATGCAAAAGTATTGACAGTGAAGCTTAAGTTTTTTTGTCATGTCCCAGGCCAATATCTCTCCGGATAAGAGTTCATTTTAATAACACGCACAGAAAAAAAAAACTCAGTTGTTCTCTGACGAGTTTTCTTCTTTTCCTTTTTGTTTTGTTGTTGACCTGCTGGTTTTCGTTTTTTAATTTCCATTCTATACTTTCTGTGCAGAGTTAATTTCAACTTGAAATTCGACGCCAAAGCACGAAATGATGAGATACTTCAGATTTTATCCGCTTTGCGAGAAAAGCTTTATGGCAGATTTGGTCCGCTTCTGCTAGCGCTGTTTAGTTGTGTACTTAAAATTCTTTTCTTACCACTCCCAGTCGCCTTCGCTTGTGATGTGTTTCCTATTTTAATCATAAGTTACTGCCTTGACATTCCCAGCTTTGGTTGTTTGTACACACGCTCGTCTTATCTGGTTGAAGCTTATTTGTGTAGACTACGGT
>OX419341.1:1180000-1207500 GCA_948470475.1 Galaxea fascicularis | reverse complement strand
TGGTGTATTAACCCTTTAAATCGCTACATCCAAAAATTTAAATTGTTATTTGACTGTGGTCCCCTACACAATTGCTATAGGACGATCCTGTCCTGAATTCTCGTCATAAAATTCTATTTAAATGTCATGATCACTCCAAGGCTTTTGGAGGTTGAAGGTATGAAAACGGATACGTTGCCTGTCAGTCCCTTGCGATTATCGATGAAGGTGAAGTTCAGTTGCAATAGCCTCGCGCGGGTTCTATAAGAAAAGAAAAACAAGCTTAAAAAAAAAAAAAAAAAAAAGGAAAAAAAAACTCAGCCGGTAACGGTACCTCCGTGTTTGGAGCGCTGTACCCTGACGATTAACCCCGAGATTTCGGCCCGGGCATCGCTTATACCAACTGAGCCCAGCACCCCACACACCCGAGTGAATATTCCGTCATCCCATGACAGCCAGTGAGGGAGAGATTTGTCGGCCCCTAAACCATTCGTGACAATCCCACTCCAAACGCGCAGCAAAGTACCGGTCCTACATGTCAAACTATGGATGAAAAATTTCTATTTAAACCTTATGTAATTTTTAGTCATTTTGTCATCCATGTGGTGCGCATTTACTACATGCGCATGCGTATTGCCATTTTAACTATTCTAAACGGAATAGAGAAGCTGATGCATGCTCATGCATACTTAAAAGGCAATTTTGGCGTGTTTTGCTTTGTAAGTAATGCGGTGGGTACGATATTTTGCCAGTAGGACTGGATGACTCCACGCTTATGCAAAACATAGATGAAATAAGCATTGGCGGACTTGCATGCCGACTTTACCAAGGAGTTACGTACCCAGAAATCATCTCGTGCGTCAACACGGAAATTTTGGACGAGCGGCACAAGCTGCCGTAAAATAGCTTACGTTCGGTCTGCTGAAAGAGTAAATAGGTAAATGGAGAAGAGAACTGAAAGACCTTGAACCGAGCTTTGCTGGAAATACAGACCACGGGCTCTAGGAGACTATTGTGCATTGGAAACGCAGGACAAAACTGGGTCTTTTTGGTGTTGTCCGAGGGCGCGCGTTTAAAGCAAAGACTTTTCGTTTGGTAGCAGAACAAACGGTCATTTTCAGTGGTAAAAATTGAGACCTCTGCTGAATTGATTGGCTGCTAAAGTTAAGTTCGAACAACACGCTAGGCATTTGACAGTAACAGCGCGGTGCATTTCAACTTTCACTAAACTTCTTCAAGCAGTAACGGTGCCGCATCATTACAGTATATGGGTCCCTGGCGACCCGGCAGCCATTGCAGTGGAGTCTCATTTAGGCTAGGGTTCAAATAAAGTGCTCAGGATGTATATGTGGTGTATTAACCCTTTAAATCGCTACATCCAAAAATTTAAATTGTTATTTGACTGTGGTCCCCTACACAATTGCTATAGGACGATCCTGTCCTGAATTCTCGTCATAAAATTCTATTTAAATGTCATGATCACTCCAAGGCTTTTGGAGGTTGAAGGTATGAAAACGGATACGTTGCCTGTCAGTCCCTTGCGATTATCGATGAAGGTGAAGTTCAGTTGCAATGGCCTCGCGCGGGTTCTATGAGAAAACAAAAACAAGTTTTGCACAAAAATAAAACTCAGCCGGTAGCGGTACCTCCGTTTTTGGAGCGCGGGACCATGATGATTATTAAGCACACGCGATCTTCTACTGACAACGCGTGAGTACGCGCACGTACATGATGGTGGCCTATTGTTATCATAGCAAATTTAAGAGATGCAGATGTGAAAAAAAAATGGAATACGTAAGTAATAATAATAATGTACATAAAGTTAAAGAACAGAGACAAATAAAAGAGTAAAGAAATTTACTGTGATAACGCTGGGCCGGATTGAATATGTTTTTTTTTTTGCAAAAAGAAATGTCGTAAAAGTAGCTCATTGTTAGCCCGCGACACCTAAGGTCAGTGGTTCTCTCATTTTCAAAATAGTGGCTTCCGAAGCTCGGTACGGGAGAAGGACGACCAATTGAGGAGCGATCTTCGCAAATTATTTTAGACAAGAAATACTAAATTTTGCCACTCGAAACTACCCTGTATATGCGTGGAGTCTACCTACACTAAGTAGGAGATTGCATTTTTTTGGGTATAAAATACATTCTTTATGACACTAAAAAAGAAGAGGCCAAGAAAGATGGAAGGTCCAGGGCAATACTTTGGATACCGGGCCAAGATCCACATGTTATTGTAGTCTTTTTAAGGAGCGAGTGCAATCTTATTGAATACTCCAGAGGTCATAATCACTGAGAAGAAAAGGTGAGCTTAACTAGCTCTATAGGTCTTAATAGACATTATCTATAGCTAACGTTATTCCCCGGAAAATCACATTGACGAGAGAGGAGATAAGCTCGTTAAATGCAATGGCCTTCACAGTGTTCGTATGTCTTCCATTGATCGGAGAATTTCCCCTGCGCTTTTTTGACTAAGCCTCTCCTTCCTTCTCTTGGTCGACTTTGCCGATTTCATGGGGGCGCTGTTAGATGTTAGATGAGATGTGGGCCTTTGGTGGTCAGATGTATAAACGAAGTCTTGAACTTCCCTGATCGTGTCCTAGGCTTCGTTCAGCTCCTTTCCAGCGATGGTCGTGTCCATGAAATTCGCGCCAGTTCTTGAGAGGCCAGTGATCGCACAATGACTAATTTTCTTCCAAAGGAAGCGCTATTCGATTTCAAGTAGCTCTGATTATTCGCGTTGGACAACCAATCCGCCACAAAGGCCAAGAGTTGGATTGTCGTTTCCATCGTTTAGTTCGCAGAAAGGAACCGTTCGTACTTCAACGGGAAGAGCCGAATAAAACGAAGCTTGTATTTTCGAATGATGCTGATCATGAGCCACACATTTCCTCATCAGTTCACTTACCATCCCTTTTCCTGGATCAAGGCGGTTGCTGTAGTGCTTCAAACAGCATCTCCACTACTACCACTACGAGAACTCGATCGAAATGCCGCGTAAACTTCAGATCTGGCGCCCTTGAAATATGCTTATCAGTAACCATATTAACTACAGCCGAACGTAGGATAGTCAAAACCAGACTGAAATTATTAATTTTGTTTGTGTTGACATCATTGCATATCACAAAAGCAGTAATGTAACAGCCTGACGTAAGAACCATACATACCTTATACAGGCGTATGCATAAAATATATACTAGTGTAAAAAGATTGTGTAGTGCGTGAAACTTCCGTCATTTCACTTGTACTGTACTTACTAATTGCGTTACATGTAACGTTCCTCTCACTGAGGAAAGATGAGATCGGTTACGATTAACAGGTTATTTCATCAGTGGGTTATCGCACAGTCTGGTAATGTGCACATTGTATCGGTTTGATTTTCCTTCACAATAACAGCTCATCCTGTTTCCTTTTTCTATTTTTGGAGGAAAACTGAGACGATTGTTTAGCACAAGCTGCGACGTTGTGACATACACATTTCCAGGCCGGCCGTGAGATCTGTCATCAAGGCACGGAGGTGTTAATGCTTTGTAGGAAACAAAGTATCTTAATCTTTCAAGCGGTCCTTTTTATGTTCAAACCGACCTGTCAACGACTTCTGGTGTAAAAAAATAAATCCAATTAATCCTGGGACAAAAATTTAGCTGGTTCTGGCTCCTCGTGACATTTGTACGTAGTTTCAGCTTGAAAATGAAATTATTAGTACCATTGTTGGTCGCAGTTTCAATGAAGCTGGGGTGTCGTATTTATCAACCTTAAAAATTATCCTCTTCTGTATCCCGTGCCCCGTCCCGATTTTTGTCCCACCCGCGAAGTTTTGACAAAACACCCCGACCCCCACCCCTGAGGGACTTTCAATTTGCTATTGTCGAGACGGGGTCTGGGTACTAATAGTTATTGCTCCAACATGGCGGCTCCCGGTTGGTTGTTAGTTCTTGTTTTTTTGTTCGGTTTTTGTAGCTGTGGTGGAAAGAAAAAAGTCACAAAAGAGGTATGAAACTAAGCTTTTGAAATTTACTTCAATTTTTCTTGTTTCAAGGATGAAACTATGAAATGCCAGCATTGGCATTCTTGCTTTGATGAAAGCTAACTTATATTATATACTTCTATTCATGAAAATTTATTTATTATTACGATTTCGACAAGAATACATAGGTAAGCGAATGTGTTGTTGAGTAAGAGTGCCAGGGAAAGTCTATAAAAGGATCTGAGACCCCATACAAGATAGACCACCCTACTTATATATATAATTACACTACAATAGGAAAGTATATAATACAAAGCTACAGTGGGAAGCCCAGTCCAATAGATAATTAAATAAGTACTATAGGAATACGATAATAAATAGGATTACTAATATAAATAAGATAAGATAATAAGTGAGAAATCACAGACTTCTGATCAGGATATCCCTAACACTTCTCTTAAAACTTTTAATACTAGGTGCACGATGAACTGAGTGTGGCAGGGAATTCCACATGTCTACAATCCTGTTGAAATAGCTATATTTAAAAGTGTTGATTCTTGCATAGTTCTTCTTCAGTGTACAGTCACCCTTTCTTCATAGCATGTAATGATCAGAATCTTTGAAAAACTGGAAATTGTCAGATAAGTCAATCTCTATATGGCCATTTAAGGCTTTATACAGGAATAAAACATCAAATAAAAACCTTTGTTCTAAGGATAATAAGTTAAGTTTTTCTCTTCGTTGCTGGTATTCATCAGTGGTCTTCAGAATTAGCTTAGTTGCTCTTCGCTGAATTCGTTCCAACTTCATTATATTACTTACTTGATACGGGGACCACACCACAGAGCAAAACTCCAGTTGAGACCTAACTAAAGTGAGGTAAAGAAACATCTTTAAGTCCTCTACAAGTTCTTTTAATGAGTCCCAGGATTTTATTGGTCTTGCTTGTTATCTTATCAATTTGGATATTCCAAGAGAGATTGCAGTTTGTAACCAGTCCAAGATCACAGAATTCAGATGTTAACTCCAGAGTGCAATTATTTGTTTTTAACAAAAGGTCAGGCCATGAATTTGGACTCTGTGGAAATCCGCCTTTTTGTTACAGACTTAAGGTGGTTTACGCAAATGCATGGAGGTCTTCCTTTGTTTTTAAAACCATTTCATTTTGGAATTGCCCCCGCGTATCAATCTGTATTAATGGCCCCAGCACCTGTATGTGCTAATTCTATACACTTTACCTAATAATTATAACTTGTGCTGATAACCTCGGTATTAGCGAAGAGTTGCCCACTGTTATTGTACAAACTGGCGTTCAGGCAGCTAAATGCAGTCTTAGCTTGTCACCGTGTTTCACGAATTATCGATCGGTGTAATTTGATCTTCCAGACATTGCTAGATAATCGAGTTAAACAGCTGATGGAATGGAATCAAAGAAAAGCTGTGATAAGATTGAATGGCGATAAATATAGAACCTACCTGAGAGCATCACCAAGGAATTATTCTGTTATTCTCATGCTCACTGCTCTTGCACCTCACAGACAATGCACCATATGCAGGTAAGGATTTTAGAAAGATTTCTTCACAGCCACATTCATTAAGAATGGAAAGAAGAAATCACTGTCATACCAACCCCATTACAACCCCAGTCACAAAATGCATGTATAATTAAGGTATATAGCTGTTCAGAAATCTTGTTAGGATTTCTGTTGATTTGTATTTGCGGTACATGGATTTGTAACCATTATTCTATTTTAGAAGTGTCCTCTTTCTAATATTGGTGTCCCTGTTTGGACAATTATGCCCTAACTCCAGCAAGACGTGATTTAATCCCCATGAACCACTCTCTGTGGAGCATATAACCTTTGCCAAAGCTTTCCAGCAGACCCTATTGTCAATTTTTTCACATAATTTCATGTCGAGCTGTTATATCAGTGAAGAGTCAAGTGTTTGAAAGATGAACTGTATTTAACATGGGTTCCCTTCCCTCCCTTCCCTCCCTTCCCCTCCCCTTTGAGATTCCTCGAGTGCCACTGAGAGGAATTTTCTGATTAATAGAGGTGCTATAGAACATTATTGATCAAAAATACTACTGCATATGAAGACATAGAATTCACAGTAATTCATATCAGTCTCACTTTATTGTTAACAGGGAAGCTAACAACGAGTTCACAATACTTGCCAATTCCTGGCGATACTCACAGCAGTACTCCAACAAAGTGTTTTTTGCTGTGGTTGACTTTGATGAGGGTCCCGATGTGTTCAGTGCGGTAAGATGTTTGTGTTGTTTGGTAAAGATATAAATCTGTAGGAAATAATATTACAATGTACACTGTACATGAATCTGTTTTTATTATCACCTTTGCTTTGAGTGGGGCAGTGCAATGTTTTCATTGCTTTGAAACTACTTATATTTTGTGTTTGTTACTATTGGTTTTTTTGTAGCTACGATTAAACTCTGCACCAATGTTCATGCATTTCCCACCCAAAGGAAAACCGAAGAGGGCAGACACATATGACATTCAGAGGTAATTGAGATACATTTAAAAAAATTACTTTCTTTTTTTTTTGCCAAATTTACTTGTTTGCTGGATATTAAAACAAATCTCTGTTCCAGTTCAAACAGATTTCTACACTGTTTTTGAAATGACATATGACTTTTCTCATGTTGGAATTGCATTTTTCTTTGCAGGATGGGTTTCTCTGCTGAACAGTTGGCAAAATGGGTGGCCGAGCGAACTGATGTTCATGTATGTATTGTATCATTGTTATTTATCATGATTTTAAAGCAGCATTTCAAGTGTACCGTGCAATCCATTCAGGTGCGCATCTTCCGACCCCCCAACTACATGGGTGCTGTGGTGATGGGCTTGCTGGTTATCCTGATTGGAGGACTGCTCTATATACGGCGTAAAAACTTGGAATTCCTGTACAACAGGACATACTGGGCCATAGGAGCACTGGTTCGTATTGACTCTTTAACAGTGCATGTGTTTTGATGACTGTCAGTCACAAATGTTTGCATATTTAATCAATGTACTGCGAAAGTGAAAAAAATACAGAGTAGGGAAGAAATCACCAATCACAGCATATGACCTTTGGGTTGTTACTTTGTAGCCAAAGTTCTCTATTTTCTAAAACACCACCTTTGAAACATTGTTGTATTTTACTTAAAAAACTATCTCCCTTAACCCTTTCCTCCCTAAGAGTGACTTAATAGATTTTACTCTGTCTAACGCCAGACGATTTTACTTGTCAAAGGGAGACCCCTCAGGAGTTAAAGGGTTAAAAGGTTTGGTCTTGAGCGATGAATTATTGAACAACAACAACAACAATTTTATGGCAGTTGTTGGCAGTCTGTATGTTTATCATTTGTTTAATGGAACCAGCGATACATTTTGTTTGAATGTTGATGTATTTCCAGTGTATTGTGTTTGCCATGACATCTGGGCAGATGTGGAATCATATTAGAGGGCCACCATATGCTCACAGAAATCCACAAACAGGACAAGTGGTAAGCAAACTTGAACAATGTTTGCAAAGTGTGTCAATTATTTTTTATCTTTGGGCGCTTTCCATTTGTCAGAACTGGCCAGCCAGACCGGTCATTTTGAAAATAGGCTTCTTCGGAGAGTTTTTGCTAAAAAAACATTCCTGCTATGCATACTATGTAGAAATAAACTGATCTGTTTGAACAGTTCTTATTAATAGTGGAATTTTCTTTAAAAATGGACTGGCCTGGCCGGTCAGTTCTGACTAATGGTAAGCACCCTTAAGTTACAAGATATATCATTTTCACCTATCTACTTTGTCCATCTTGCTCAATGCCATGTATTGCTTATTCAGTCTTTTTTTTTTTCAGAGTTACATTCATGGAAGCAGTCAGGCCCAGTTTGTGGCTGAAACTCATATTGTCATTGTTCTCAGTATCCTTTGATTGTTACACTTTTTACTTCTGTTCTGTGTTCGATTGCTTAGTTCCTGTTGGCAGTTTGGAGGTAGACTTTCTGAAAATAAACTGACCAGCTATCCTTGCAACCAACAAAATACTGTGTACAAAGAAGTAAAAAAAAAAACCTTTTCTAAAGATTGCTGAGCCTTGTGCCAATAATAAACAAAAAGTTATTACTTATTGGATGAAGTTCTTGTGATATCCAGAATATTAATCAAGGGCAAGGTAAGAGTTATAAGCCAAAGCTGAAGGCTGAGGCTGATAATTGTTACCAGGACCTTGTTTGTTATGGATATCATAAAAACCAAATCTAATACAAGTAATATGACAGTAAACATTCACTTGCAAACTTGAGGTCAGATTCATGAAGGCCTCCTAAGTTATGATGTATCCCAAGTATGGATTTCTCACAATAGCCCAATTGTTTTGATATCAATTGCTTATTGTTAGAAAACAAATAATACTTAAGGAGGGCTTTGTGAATCTGGTCCCTGGGTGTCATTTTGCTGACTTCACTGATGGCAAGCTAAGCCACACACAGCCCATGAACTTGATGTGATTATCCTCAGAAATCATGCACCACGGCCATACACTGTACATGTCATGATTACTAGTGATATAATCTGCAGCTAGATGCTGTCACAGGCACCAATTTTTAAAATTGACTGTATGCTGATAACCATGTAATCCAACATTCTCATGAACCAATCAAAGGACTTCATTTACCTTTAGGAATTGCTATTAACTGTAGTTATGTCTAATGACTTTTCCTTAACCATTACCAAAGATGCTCTTTATGTAGCTGGCATGATTCTTCTGAACGAGAAAGCACTTGAAGTCAAGGAAGTTGGAAAACGTAGATGTATGTTTCTTTGAGAATTCTATAGCATATCATACTTATAGTGCTAGCTACCGGTATGTTTATTACAAACCCAAAACCAGTGAAATCACCTCTAACACTGATAGATTATCAGAGATCACGCAAACTTTGTTTAGTTTGTTATAATGTTCTCCATATCTCCTCTTCTGAGGTTGGTGGGGTAGTATGAAACCAAACTGGGTTTTTTGAGGGGTGGGGTTTCTATCAAATTCTGAAATATCAAACCACAGAGCATAGAAAAATCACTTTATTTGAATGTAAACAGTATTTATCACACGTTCTAATGGTGGACACTGTTCGGATCAATCATTATTAGAGGTTTTTAAGGAGAGTGAAAACGGGAGAAAATCATACAAGAACAAGAGCTAACAAACTCAACCCACGTGAGTTACATTTCTAGGTGGCTAACTATTTCCCTTTTCTCTCAGTTGTTGTCATGGTTGGCTTGGGACTTGTTGTCCTGTTCTTCAGTTTGTTACTGTCAGTATTTCGCTCCAAGTACCATGGATACCCATACAGGTGAGGATAGGGTCTTCAATTAACATTACTGATTGTTGGGGCATAGCTGTATTACAAAAATGTAAAGTGCAGATTGATTTGACATTTAGGTTTCCACTAATTTCAGTCTGCATCTAGAGGTGGTGACCGTTAGAGCAGCTTTTGAAGCACTAGGTGCACTTTTAACTAAGAAATTTTTGTCATTACTAAAACTACTTGTGTTTTTGTAGGTAAGTCCTTGAAAACTATTCATGTTATAAAACCCATTTGAATCTTACAAACCCAGATAACTATTGACGTCTCCAGCTGAGCTTTATACATGTAGAATTATAATTCTGTGTTAACATACTAATTTCGTGTGCTTTGCTCTTTCTTGCAGCTTTCTCATCAAGTAATGTTAAAGCTTAGAAGTGAAATTTGAACCTTACAATAATATTTTATTGTAATGACATGCCTTGTCTCACTAAATAACTAATAGGCTAGGAGAGTTAACGTTTCCAAGTGTACATGTAATTTGTCCACTAGTAGGCTTGTACTGTTAAATTAAACTTTGTGCCCTGTGTGTGATTGTAGTCTTGCTTTCATGATGCATTTTGCAGGTATCGAGAGGGCAGAAACATGCATTTTGCATTATTTGCTTTCTGCAGCATTAGTAGTGGTCAGTGAACAGGTGCATGCTTAATTAACCAACATAAACTTTCCACAAATATCCATACATTTGCATCAACTACAAAAAGTTTGATTTAAATCTGACATGCATATACCTATTGTAAATCCACTATCAGATAAGCCCCCATGCATCTTTAAATAGGAGGAAGTAATTTTAATTCCCCATGCAGCCACCAATTACTGTAAATAACAGACTCATTCATCAATGTGTAAGCAACCTGTAAAAAGAAAAGGTGTTGGTTACATTCTAACTGACAAGACCAAGGAGGGAGGGAAGAATACCTTCTTTGATCACAATTGTTTTAAACAAAAATGAGACTGTTTGGTAAAAATTATTGCAGAAGGAATATATGTAGAAGAAACCACAAAACCAACTTCACAACGTAAGCGCTGCAAGCATGTGCATCCAGTGTTCATCCAGAAAGTGATGGTTTTCATTCCAGAAATCTCGAATATCGCAGTATCAAGTAGAAAATTGTTTTTCAACATGACCGTTTAGTTAAAAGAACATGCTCATTTCTGTACATGTCACATGTGAAAGGCAACAGAAGCAAATGACCATCCCTGCTAAGATAACAAGAATTAAACTGGAAATCATGTCACAAAACATTGAAAATCACACTAAACAGAGTAAACAAAAGAAAAAGAAAACAATTCAGACATCTTTGCACAATACAAAAGCACTAAAAATGCTAAAATGTAACAACCAACCATAAGCTAGTCCTCCCTTTTCTGCTTCTTTTGTCAGCTCAGAAACCACAGCCCTGCTCATCACCTTGCTTGACTAGAATTTTTCCATAGCTCAAAGTGAATGCGTCAGAAAGGGCCATTAATTTAATGGTGTTCAAACTACATTTATACATCCATTACATGAGGCTGAAATACACATCAAAAAGGACAACACATTAAGTTATGCTTCTCAGATACATACCCATAACAATGAAAAAGATAAAAGGAGATACCTGGACAAGTGCTTCCTTTTGTCATCCTACACATGCCACGTATGCCTACATGGGGCCAAATTCATGAAACCCTCTTAAGTTCTCAGAATAGCCCATTGGTTTGAGATGCTAGAAAACAATACTTAGGATACATCTTAACTTAGGAGGGCTTAGTGAACCTGGCCCCTGGAATGTAACTTTTGATGCTCTTATTACTTACCTTTGTCCTCTGATGAAGTAACAAAGCAGAATGTTATACAGGCCACAGCTGTATCGAAGTCAAGTGTTGCACTGTGCCCTTGGTTGAATTGCTACTGGCATAATGCAGATACGACATTGGCAGTGTTATTTCCCTTGTACTCACTTCAGAGAACTCCCTAATGTAACAACTCTCACTGCTGTATGCTATGGATGCTGGTAATGTCCATCCTTCTTCAATCTTCTTGACTTGGTCATACACAGCACTTTAACAAGTACTGTAAAACAGTGGTCACAACATGTAACCACTGGTGACTGTTGGTCATTGACTTTTGTGACATTTTTTTTTTTTTTGGTTTCTTTTTTTTTCTCTTTTTAAATGCAAAACATGTTTTGTATGTTAATATGAAATTATATTTTCATTCTTTTCTCCTCTTCTTTTGAATTGTTTTTTTCATGTTTCACTCTCATTTTTTTTCATGCACAGTCGTAATGATTATACCTTACAGTACTATAAAATTAAAAGTAGTAATTACAACATTAAGACAGAGAGAATTAAAAACCTAAATTCGGTTGAAGGCAAAAATTACAGCAACAGCTACTTCTTTTGTAACTTTACAAGCTTAGCTATGAATGACATCTCAATGAAATGGAAACTATTGAGCATTAAAGTGGTCATTGAGAATGTTACTCTTTGATAGCCCTTTTGAAATACATGTACAAATTCTCCTGACTGGTTTCTATACAATTTCTTGTAGTTGTAGTTGTAGTTGCATGAATATCATGATCAAAGCAAGTTAGGTCTCTTTTGTGACCATTTACTCATTCTCTGGGTATTTTTGTATACCTAATGCGAGGAGAATTTGTTCTTGGTTGCTCTCAGGGCTTACAAGAATTAACAAAGTGTATCACTGATATCACATTCAGGACAATGCAAATCTCTGCTCACATAAATACATTATTCTGCAAAAACAGCAGAGGTAAAGGACTTAATTTGTCTTCAAATTACAGATGTCTGACATTACTAAAAAAAACAAAAAGAAGGAAATAGTCTTGTCTTGAAGTCTAATGTAGCTGGCACTATCTTTTCCATGATCGTTCATCTTCCTCTTCCTCCTCTTCATCAAAATCTTCACCAAGAAGCAAAGCCTCATCCGCATCTGCATCAAACTCATGTTTTCCCTGAAACCAAAGTATGATGTAATAAGTCATAGTTTATGCTTGCAACCAAACGAAAACAGAACAAACAAAGTATACACTTCCATCAAAAGCTAAAACAGCAACAGAAACTTTCCCAACCTCTTGCCTTTAGCATCATAGTCACTGCTAACTTAAACTTGACTCAAACAACAGGCCTTTAAAAGTTTTCCCTGCCACCCAACACACATAAGCATTTACATACCACTTATCACTACAGATTTCCGTAATATGACAGTATTCTGATCCGTTGTAATAAACTGGATCTAGTTTGTGGATGAGGCTTATCTTAATAAGTAAGGGAATCTTTTTTGATACATCACCTTTCAAACACACCTCCACCCCCCTCTCCCAACCTCCTACCCCAGCTAAAAGAACCTTGATGCCTAATAGTTTGGTACTTATGACCTGAATTGGAGTTGTCTCTCAAGGCACAGCAGCTCAAAGCACTATAAAGCTTATCTGAGGTTGGTATCAACCTTGATTCCAATAGAACTGTTATTCAATAATGATGCTTTCAAAGGATTTTTGCCCTAAATATTTGACTAAAACTTTACCTTGATCTAAATATTGGCCTCTGAAAACAAATTCACGAAGTGAAGTGAAAACCTCAGTATTAATGTTCAATGGGGAGCAGGGTTGACGCAGTGGTGAGAGCGCTCGCCTTCCACCAATGTGTCCCGGGTTCGATTCTCGGGCTCGGCGTCATAAGTGGGCTGAGTTTGTTGGTTCTCTACTCTGCTCCGAGAGGTTTTTCTCCGGGTACTCCAGTTTTCCCCTCTCTCCAAAAACCAACATTTCATTTGATTTAGTTTGATTTGAGAATTGTAAAATAATTTAGAATTGCAAAGAATTGTAAGGCGCATTTGATCATATTCACATGCTAATTTGCACCTTATAAGTAATAAATTATTATTATTATTATTATTATTATTATTATTATTATTATTATTATTATTATTATCACAAATAGGCATTGATGGGCTTTTAACAACCTAGTGGTCTACACTCCTGTCCAACAGATTTAGTCCACTCAACCTGTTTTGGAAAAACATTTCAGCTGAAAGGTTGTATCAGGGTCCACTCACCAGTTCAGCATCAATATCCAGGCCCAGCTCATCCTCTACTTTCTTAAGTACTGTGGGTGTTGTTGGTGTCAATGGTCCTGCTGCTGGTGATACAGGGGGGACTGGTGCACGGTACCAGGAAATCTTGAGAGCCCTGCCCTTAAATGTCTTTCCCTTGTTGTATGCAATTTCTGCCTCTTTTCGTGTCCTAAAAGTCAAGTTAAGAACCAGCTTGTCCTCCATGTATTCTTCAGTGTCAACAATACCAAATTCCTAAAATGAAAGAGGATGGTGTCTATTAAACTGCAATGCATTAAATTCTCACTCTGTTGAATGTGTAAACCATGTCTGTCCTGGAATTTCTCAGGAGCTTACTTACTTTAAAATGCTCTGTTATGTCTTCCCTCTGCTCTTGTGTTATTTCTCCCACAATAATCTGCCGTGGCCTGTGATCTAGGGATGCACTGTCTCGTGTCCACACCCGTGTTGTTCTTGGAAGAGGCCTACTTCTTCCAAGAGTTCCCCGACCTCGACCTCTTGAAACCCCTCTTCCTCTTGCTTTAGTTGGAGGATCCAACAGCCCAAGAGATTTTGCCTGATGTAAACATCAACAGATAAATACCGGTATCTTTGTTAAATGTCACAGCTACATTGAAAGACAGTGATAACCTGACCTCATACATGTACAGTGTCATAAAATGCTTCCACCAAAGAAAACTCCTTCTGTCAATGTTTCCAAGCTGTTTAAATTCACTTACAGTAATGTTAGTTTTGACCCAAACATTTGCTGTTTCTAAAGGGCCCTTATTACAGTTGTTCTTTTGTGCAGGTTGTGTGATACTTTTTTTCTTTGAGGCTATCTGCATGATATTTAGTCATGTTGACCCATGAAAACTGTAAAGTACTTGCAAAATCCATACTAATCACAGAACAGTACCTCTTGCTTAAGTTCTTCTACTTTTTTCTTCAGTTCTGTTGTGTCTTCTCCAGTGTTTTGGTGTGTAATCAAATCAAGCTCCTGATCAAGGATTGCTTTCTGGGCCTGAAAAAAAATTCAAAAAATTCAAGTCCAAGTTCAATATCCCTTCTTTGCTCATTGTTCTCCAATGGATATGTTGTAGGTAAAAATTAAATTCAGGTAAAAAGACCCTAGGCTGAAAATCAAATTCCTTTGTCTCCTAACCCTAATTATTCATAATTAGGGTTAGGAGACAAATAATGAATTGAGATTCAAGCTATGTCAAAAATTTGTACCTGAATTTAACTTTTACCTACAACAGATACATTCCTCAACAACAACTGTGAGAAATAATTGTTTTAATGCCAACACATTTTATCTTCAGGGAACTTTGATAGATGTACAACCAACATCTACTCCGTCCAAGTACAATACACTATATCTTGAAAACATACAGTGTGTACAGGTCATGACAATACAAAACATTTTTATCACCATTGGTAAAATGCTTTGACATTAGAACAGTGTGGAGTTTATACAGCTGTCCTTGAATGTCCAAAGGGTCAATATCTACCAAAGTATCTTGTCACACTCCAACTCAGCCCTAACACACAGTTTGAAACCAATAGCAAACACAGAGCAGTTGCCCATGTACACTTACAATCTGCCTGGCCTGAGAGGGGCTTTCCTTGGACTTTACTGTCATGGCTGCTAATTCAACCTCTTTTTTCAAAGCTTCAATGTTGGAACTTAATGATTTTATGGTCTGCAATTTGAGATAAAATTGATTTTTTCAGTAATCATATTCATGACAAATGAAAAGTCAATTAAAAGAAAGGTACAGTATTCTTGGACAACCAATATTTCAATTGAATGACAAGAACCTAATCATATATTTCATGTCTTACCTTCATTATCAAGTCTTTCTCTGCAGCACTAAGGTTCTTCTTTTCAAGTTTAGAAATTAATAGCTAGTAAAGAGAAGCAGAAGGCATAAAAGTAATTATGAAACAAAATCCAATACAGCCCAAATCAAAACAATGTTCACTCTTAAGCCAGCTGTGTGCAATACAATTTTATGCAGCTAACAGGCATCAAGTTTTATTTACACTACCAGATACTTGTCCGTCCATCTGTCCATTTGTTCAGTTGATCTGCCAGTCATTAGTTACCTTAACTTTACCAAACATTTTCCCATTTTTTTCTGAGAAAAATAGATAACCCTTTAATTGGGAACAGATAATCAAAGAAGCTGACCAAGATACATGATCAAAATCTATCCTTTGGTATTCACCTTTTGTTCTTTAATTTGCTTGTTAAGCAGTTCTTGCTTTTGTTTTTGAATCTCAAGTTTCTTTTTTATTGCTTCCTGCAACACAAAAAACAAAACATCCTTCTGTCAATGACTGTGAAAGGTTGGTGTACTATCAAACAGCTAGTTGCTGGAAAACCCTGCTGTTTAGGCAAGATTTCATACAGTGATACCTATATTTGCAGGTGCCAGTACACAAGACTAATACGATTATGGCTTAACCAGACCAATGCCAACTCAATGGTGGTGGCTCTGTACCATAGTGACATTTTTCTTAGGCAAACCACAAGCACTGAGTCACATTTCCAACTTGAATGTTAGGTGAGAAGGTACCAATTCTCTTGTGACAAACATGATTACAGAGATTACAGACACGCGATTTGCCTTCAAAAAACTATAAAAACATACATATTGCATTAACTCATCACCAGATTAGTACTTTCTAACTGAACTTATATTAGACTAGATGGTTGTGAGAAGTAAGATCTAGAACTTAGTATATTGTTCAGGCATACTAAAAGAATACGGGTGAAAACACATTCCTAATTTTGTGCATGGTATAAATAAAATGGACTAGTAACCTGCTTGTGAAGTTCTTGTTGTCTCTTTGTCATTACAGGGGTACCAGGAACATGAATAGGGACAGTTTTTGCCGTCTTTGAGAATGTTGTTTTACCACTTTGAAACATGGTTGGTTTTGCTTTGGGCTCCACAGCAGCCTATAAATCAAAAGATAAGAATGCAGACTGACTGAATCAAATTCTAGACTCATCCTTGCTACTGTCTGATATGTAATTTCTTAAGGTGGGTCGTACCAGTTTTCAGCTTTTTCACACAGTAAACTTTGATACAAAAGAAGAAAAAGCAAAACCGACGCCAAAAAACACTTTTGCATGATTAAATTGCACATTTAGTTGCTGACTGAAATTGACTATCATTTCGTCATCAGCTGTTACCATGGCAACAGTATTTGAAGGTTATTCAGACCTGCCTTTTAACTTTTGGCACTTATAACTTGAAATTTTGCACGGTGACCCCCTATTTTTTAACGCGAGAACGTTAAGCATTTGAAAAGGAAAGTGCAAAATGGAGTTAAATGCAATTTAACTTAGTTAACGACTAGGAGCAAGCTGCTCTGTTTGTTGTGGCGTGGCGTGGCGTGGCATTAGTGCGTTATTAGTATTTTGGAGGCGTTGCCTGCTGCGTTATTTAGCGTGTGCATGTGTTATTTGCATGTTGGGCCTCTCTGTGGTGTCTTCTGGCAGTTCGAGCGGTCAGCGGTTCGTTTTGCATATTATGCGTGAGCTGTCGCATGTCCTCGTGGTTTTGTTTAGCTCAGCGTTTTGGTGTTGGCGTTTGCGGGGCTTTCGAGTATTTCCCCTCCCTCCTCTCCCTATTGGGGATTGTCTTTTCCATTGAACTTATGGTTCAGTGTGACGGGTGCTTGTTTTGGGGTCTGGGGTGTTGGGCGGGGCTCGTGGCTGGGTTGCGGGTAGGGCAGGCTTATGGGGTGTTCCACCGACCGGGGGTTGGGTCATTGGTACCAGTCCCCAGATCCTTGAGCACCCAACCTCCATTTGCGACACAGGCGTTAAATTATTTTAAAAATTTTCTATCAGACAGATTTTTTATAAACGCGAGAAAAGGCAATTTATGTGTAGCGTACAATTTGTCTGATAGAATTTTCTTAAATTTTGTTTGACGCTTCCTCTCCATAGGACTAAAATATTCAAGCAATAAAAAGGGGAGGTCAACAAATCCACGCACGTTTTCAAAATCTGGATTTTAAAAGATCGATATTTACTCATGCTCTTTTCTGATTACCGCCGACCATTACGTGTACGTGAACCTCCGTGATGATCTCGACCTTTTAATTCAGTAGCTAGCATTTCTTTTACTACGACAAATTTCGCCTTAAATTGCACTTTTACTACTTTATTCACAACATGTGGCATGACTAAGCATGTTTTTGCCGAACAACTGTTAAGCAAAAGCGTAAAAGTGACTAAATTACTCGCTGAACATGTCAACAGATGAAATTCACAGCAAGGAAAAAACATTCTGGTGGTGAAACATAGAATGTTGAGCTTGCTTTGTCAACAATTTTATTGTTTTTTTCATCATGTATCCTGTAGTGTCGTCTTGGTATTAGTTTTGTTGCGTAGTAATTAATGAGAAGGTTTTGGTTTAGTGTTTGATTTTAATTTTAAAATAGTCTCCCTTGTTTTGCTATTGTCGCGTTAGTTGTCTTGGGTGTGAAACACGATTTTCTTTTTACCCTGTGGCTGTGTAGAGCCTTACTCCATGTATCTCAAATTTAAGCGAGTCTTACTGATCATTTTCTGGCTCCTTGTGCTCCTGTTTCGCGACTTGAGTTGTAATTTTCATCTCGATGATCGCAGCACAGATAAGAATTTTATCATCAAAACTTCACCACTGAGCGTTGAAAACAAATTTTCTTATATCATTTGAATTAAATGAAGTCAATCCTGAGTAGATGTGGCCTTAGGTAAACGCGAATTTCAGGTCAAAAAGATCTTTTTAGCTACCGCGAAGAAAGCCCCCCCAGTCGCCATTTCCCAACTCGCGCGTTGAATAGGTGTCGCGAGCGCTGATGGTCCCACTCTCCACGCAAGGAAACTGGTACGAGCCACCTTAAACCTTGAAAAAATAAAGATCAATGGTCCAATGGACAGTGTTTCAATGTCACTACCTTGTTGGATTCTTCCTTTGCAGCTGAATCACCTGCGGATGTTCCTGAATTATTAGTTGCTCCTGCTGTTTGATTCGTATTTCCATCCTATTTGAATTACAACACCAAACAACGTTATTTAAGAGCAGAATGAGAAAAGAAGATTTACATGTAACTGCTTAAATCAACTTCTTGCACGAGTAAGCTGAAGCTTACCTGTTTATGGTTTTGAGGTCTATCAGGATTGTGCCAAAATACCCGAATAAATCTGTTACCAAGGACAGCATCAGGACAAGAATGTGCTGCTTTAGCTTCAGTATGATGTGAAAACTGAACTAATGCTGCTTCAGGGTCTCCAAAGGCACAAACCTAATGTGAAAGGCAAAATTCTCAGTACTTCTGCCAAGTGTACTTTGGAATAAACAAAACTAGAAGCAAATTATCACAAGTGCTATGCGCAAAAAGGTAACATTAAAGTGACTTGACAACAAACGGTTTCTGAGGAAACAGGAATAAACAAGCAAACAAGCAATAAGGATAAATGAAAAAAAAAGCAGTCAAAGTCAGAAGTTAGTGGAGAGTAAAACTCAGCTCAGCACAATACTCATGCTAAAACCTAAACTAAGCACATCTAATCACTGTAGAGCTGTCACTAAGTTTCAAAATAAGCAAAGATGCGCAAAAAGTGTTGATATGTACAGCTGTAGTCAATATATATGCTGTTTTTCCATCATATTAGCCAAGGATCTCCCTCTGGCCCTTAATTACAGCCCTGTCAGTATCAATGGCATCAGTTGAGTATAATTAGGGCTAGGAGACAAAGGAAATTGATTTTTAACCTAGGTTAAAAAAGTTTTTGCCTGAATTTAATTTTTACTGCCAACATGTACCTGAATGTTTGTGATGGTACCAAATCGCTGAAAATGTTCATTTAATTTGGCAATGTTGTTCAGGTCACGAGGAATCTTTTTCAACTCCAGTGTATCACTAAATTTCTTTTGGAAGCCCAGTCGAGTCTTGATGGGAGCAGCATGGTTTAGGGGGCCAGGAACCTCTACCATACTCTGCTGAGGTGCCGCTGGAGGTTGAGGTATTGGAGGCAGCTGTTCTTGAGGGGGTACAAGGGTGTTGTTCTTTGGCTGTGAGTGCACAACTATTCTGTCAGGCATGGAAGGTCTTACTGTGGGACCAGGGGCTGAAATACCTGGAACTAATGACAGGGATAAAATCATTAACATTTGCCACTGTCAAGAATCTGGAATAAAACATACATGTTGTTTTAAAACAATTTAAGAGAACTTGAAGGTAATCAGAGAGAGAGAAGGAGAGGACTCTCATTCAAGCTGTAGTACCATACAGTAAATCTCCAAAACTCACATCAACAGATTGTTTAGGGGAAAAACACCACATCCAAAATTCTAAATTCTGAGATTGATGTAGACTTAAAAGAGGAAGTGGATCGCAATATTTAGGGTTAAACATTTCAAATTAATTGGTATCAATTCCTTACCTTGTACAGTAAGTTGAGCTGGATTTGGACTAACAGCCAATAGCTCTCTTGATCGCAAACCCATAGAGGGGTGAAACACTCCCTGAGGGGGGAGAAGGTGGGGAGGCCGGCCATTACCAAGTCTCATCCACACAGGAGTCCTGTCAAACTGAGGCTGTTCTGGATTGTAGGAATCTGATGAAGGGAAGAAGTTGTTAGGGAAATAGTCAAAACTACTATACTCAAATAGGACCCACCTTGTTTGGGGTAGGGGAGTTATCGAAGGCACCATCTATCTCATGAACACTACCAACAAAATTTTAATGGCTTTTAAATTTGAGTTGACACAGGAATATTCAGCTAGCAAGAGTCAGCATTACTAGACAAACAAGAAAAGTGAGGTTTGAATCTCACTGTGAGTTTTTAACGCTGGATAGAGGGGTGGCACCCCCTACCAACTGAAAGGTAAGCTTAGGAGTATTGTACAATGGGCAGCTACAACCCACCTTCAAATGGATTCACAAATGGAGGGCGGGGCGCTTGCCCCCTGAGCACTGGTTGTTGTATCATATGAACCGGATGTGGTGGCATGACAGGAGCTTGACTTCCTTGAGGCAACATCCCAGATGGGGCTGGGGGTCGTGGGCCACTTATAGGTACAGGTGTATCAGTACCTTCCTGGTTTGCTTTTGATTTTGGAGCATCACTTGTTAATGTCCCTGTGGTTCCAGGTGGAGGGGGCTGTGAAGTTGGAGGTGGATAACTCCCGGGTATAGGAGCGGCATTTCCTGGTAATGTTGCCCCAGGGATTGGCTGACCATCTGGGAGGAAGGATGGTCCTGTAGAAGTGGGAAAGCCTAACATTCCAGGTGGGAGCACATCTTGTACCACCACCGGGTCATTTCCATGGTCAAAGGGACACAGCTCTCCACGCATACAGAATCCTTTTTCTGTTGAAGTGAAATGAAAACAGTTTATTGAGAAAGGAACAGTACACTACAATAATTTGATCAATGCAGTTGATCCAAAATCCAATTCCACTCAGATGTGGTTTGCTTTTGAGACATGTTCTTGAGATGCAGCAGTTTGATAATGAACAATAACTGACTACCATTAATTCTTGTTTTCCTGGCTTTGAATTTCAGCTTTTTTGAGATCACTAGTAAAATTGACATTAACAAATCATTATTAAGATAAATAGTCAATTTTTTAACCATGATTTACTAATCATTATTCTATGAATTAACATGACACGGCATACCATCATAGTCACGACAACGTGACTTCCTAGCACCTCCTCTCCCTCTATCATCTCTTCTTTCGTGACGAGCTCGGTCATCTCTGTATCTGTCACGGATGTTACGTCCTCGTCCCATTCTCCCACCTCTGGGATCCCTGAGTGGGCTACGTCTACCCCTGCGATCATCATAAGGGTGCATACCAGGACGTGATAAGACATCTGAACCATCTGGGCCATGCTTAATTGCCCTTTCTCGATGCACTGCACTTGGTATAGGATAAACAACATTGTCATTTCTTGAATCCTCTCTTGGTTCAGAATCCCCTCTTCTCATTACCCCCTGCTCATCTTTAGCAATCTTTGGGAAGTCGCCTCTTCCCCTGTCATCATCAGTTCTTCGTTTGCGTGACCTATCAATACTGTTTAATACCACTGAACTTGCTCCACTGATGCTCCGGTCACTGGCATCTGTCACTCGCCTTGTCCTTTTAAAATCTCTGTCATCATCATCAGGCTATATGAGCAAAAATTAAAAATGATGTTTTAAAGCTCAATTCATCTAAAGCTGTGGATGAAATTAAATGCACATCCAGGTTCAGGCAAACTGTTATCATAACGAATTTACTGCTGCATTTATCTGTGGAGACTATCAAACCCACAAATTAAGGAATCATAACAAATTGACTTTGATTGTTTTTATTAATCATTCATTACCTCTGCAAGCACTCGCGTGGTTAAGACATCCTCGGATAATGAGCTTTTCCTTGGTTTTTCTTGTGGTTTAGTTGGGGCAGGTTGTGGCACAGGTTGTGGCACAGGTTGTGGTGGAAGTACTAGTTGAGGAACAGGATTGGGGATGGGTGCAACAACAGGTTGCTCTACTAATGTTTGAGGCACGTAAGAAGAGTTTGCCAGTGCTTCAAAGAGCACATTTACAAAGTTGGCTGTTTCTGGGAACAAAGAGGAAGAAAATTACCAAGATTACCCATAGTGAATTTATAATTTTACTATTATTTTTTAAAATATATAGTATGGTTGTCAAAAGAAGCCAGCCATTGGTGAGTTCGAGTTTCTGGCTGGCTTTGCTACTGGGATATTTCCAATTCTTTAGTCCTGGTTTACAGTAAGATGGCAAACTAGCCACCTTCTTTAACAATAATAAGCTGCCTACTTCAAAATGTTTCTGCAACCCTGGTACAGTAATTGAAGGTTGCCATCAGTGTAGTTCTTTCCCAAGAGTCATGTACATTTGGCACCTCAAAAGATATTGCTTTTCAGAACAATCCAGGAATATACAGTGTACACAATGGTTCCACAAACCTTGACCATGTTTAGGATTAGAAGTAACCAGTAACTTTATCCCTTGATGTGTTGGGTCAGAAAGCCAGCCCTATCTCTAGTTTTTGCTTTGATCAAGAGACCCCTAGCTAAATTATCTGGAAGACTGATCTGGTTTCATCCTAAACATAGTTTCAGCTTTAACCTGCACTCAGGCCATGTTTGCTATTCCTTTTTTTTTAAGCATCTCAGCAGGTCAGAATCTAAAATCCTTGAATTTGATTGGCCAGTGATGTGGATGATTCCAGTCCAGGTTTTTCCTACATGTAAGACCAGGTTGCCTGGTCTGGAATCTGCAGGAAATCTTAAAGTGAATTCCATTATATACTAGCATGATGAAAGAATCAAATTTTTTTCTTGAAATAAAACTTTCCACTTGCCAAATGTTGTGAAATGAAGGAAAACATCAGCAATGGAATATTCTCTTGAAAGGTGAGTATTCTTTTTTATTTTGTTTGCAACACTTTGCTATCAGTTCACTGTTTTTCAAGTTGTCATCTTTCTTAAAGTGTTGATGTTGTGATTTAAATTTTTTCCTGGCTTGAAATTTTTTTAACTAGTTTGATTTCTATTTTCCTTGTTACAGATTATGGCCATGAATTTGACACAAAGTAAAAGAAAAATTAAACTGGTTCAAACCACAACAAAGTTAAACCACAACCTTGATGTGCCATTTAACTGAATAAAGCCAACAGTTTTTTTCCGTACTCAATATCTTTGGCACAGTTGTTCTCTATATAGACCTCCCAGCTGATGAATGACATAAATATCTTACCATCGGAAAGAAAGACTTCTAGCTGGTCAATACAAATGTCTTTCAGTTCCTGCATGGGTTTATCCTTCTTGACTAAAGCAACAACATATTTGGCCAAGGCAGCTGGATCGGCATCACAACTAAAGTGTTTCAATAAATTACAAACAGAGATTTCACTTTGTACATAAGCTAGCAGTGTAATAGGATGTGTACATGTATTTTACAGCTCAATATTAATGTTCATCTGCAGTCTTGCAGATTCCTTCCAGAGTCAATAGGTCAATGACAACTTTGAGCGGTCAGTCAACATGGCTTTTTAAAACTCCTTAACATTAATTTACCAGTAACTTTATCCCTTGATGTGTTGGGTCAGAAAGCCAGCCCTATCTCTAGTTTTTGCTTTGATCAAGAGACCCCTACCTAAATTATCTGGAAGACTGATCTGGTTTAGTCCTAAACATAGTTTCAACTTTAACCTGCACTCAGGCCACAAAACATTTAGACTGAAGTAGTCCACTAGCATCTTAACAGGTCAATAAGCTTAGTTATTTTGATCATCCATACGGCAAAAATAAAAGGTAATTTCTATATCAAAATTAAGTTTCGTAACAACAAAAAAGCTTCTCGCTTGTAAACAAATTTTTCCTCGAATTGAAAAATAAATATAAAGCAAACTAATGGCAGTGAAGTTACACTGAATAATCAATCAATCAAATTATCAAAATTGCGCTTGTAAACTTGTGCGATTTTCAGTATCTTTGTAATTGTTATATATATACTCACACTGATTCCAGACGAGCTGTCAGCCACGTCTTTAAGGCCTCCACGTTTTTAATTTGCATTGTGGCTTCGGGAAAGATTGCGAATACCGCTTGCCACAAACAGCAAACCTCAGCAAAGTGCGTCGAATCTTCTACGCACACAGCCAACCAAACAATCTCGAAAACTCAAGACAATATCGCATAAACTACAACCCAACTTGTGAGTTTGGTGGAATAGTTCATCTCTTTCACCATTAAACTCATAATTCCAGTAGTCCTAAACATCTGGTTCGACGAAATCGTTCAAATATTATGACAAATTTGCGAGACAATCGAGGCTGACGGCCGCCATTTTCTGTCCCACGAGGATACTGGTTTATCACGGACAGAAGACTGGGCACGAGGGATCCTTTTCAGCTTTGTCATCTCTGTCCTTTGTTCTAAAAGGGACCTTCACTATCCCATAATTAAACTCAAAACATGCGCGTGGACTGGATCCCAAACATCTCCCAGACACCTTTTCGTAACGTGTGCCGCCAAAAGATCTTCTTCTTCCCGGCTCTTTGTAACTATTGTTGTGTTTCTCGTTCGCTGGAACATGCCTAATTACGACGAAGGAGACTCATCAAGTAGCGAAAGCACAACACCTGAGGAGGTATGTCAGACAGATAACCCTTGTCAGGTGTTACTTTGTGTTATTGTGTTGATTAGTTTAGGAGTTCAATCCTCCTTAGTGATGGTTGAGCGCGAAATTCGCATGCTACTGACCATGTGCATTTCATGTTGTTCATTCACACTCAAAATGTCCAGAGTGCTTTTCTATTTGGTCCAAGAAACCTCTTATCACATTTTATTTCTTGGGATACAGTTAAAAAAAACATGAAGACAGAAGTAAGATGATTTCAAGCCAAATTATGTTCTGACAAGCTGGCGAACAAAAAGCACGTCTTTATAACTTTCGTCTTGCACTAAAGTGTAAGAGTGACACTGATATGATTATCGTGTCTGGTGTATATAGTTTCGTAACACTACATGGAAAAAGAGTTTGCTCTCTTAGTGTGGAGCTCTTAGGGATTTAATCTTTTCGGAGGATTATCAATAAATGTCAATGGTGGTGTGAAATGATGCACATTGTACATGTATGCGATCAAGGCTACCTCGATCAATGTGACTAGGTGGTATTATTATCCTTGCCTGATTTGAACTTGGCTCTGATGGAAACCCAATGTTACAATCACAAGCAAGGTTACCTGAAATCGCTTTTTCAGTGTTTTTAACCCCATTAAAATCATTGTAGACTGATGAAAAATGTAAAATTGACTGGAGGTATTTTGGAAAGATTTCCTTACAGCTCCATACATTGATATGCACGCATCACTGTCACACTAACCCTGTTCCAAAAATAATTCAAATAGAGTTTGAGTCACAAAATAAATGCATAATTTATGTTGGGAGCTATGCGGAAATTTTGCGTATATTATGTGGGTTGTGGTGTAATGAATCTTTTCCTCACTTGTTGTTTAGTCTGGTGATGAAGTTGAGGAACAGGCCCCTGCTGCCAAAGCAAAGCTTAAGGCTGCAAGTCATCAGCCAGCACCGCAGGGATATGAAGAGAGAGTGGTAAGACCATGGGCTTCTTTTACATAGACATTATGTGGTTTAAGCACAATCCTTACCCAGTTCAGTCAGTACCAGTGTAACCCCCATTTGACATGTTTGATCCCACTATTCAGTTGATGGTTGATAAAACATTTTTCACTGGTACCTATTCAGGGGTTTCATTAATTGAAGAAATAGAAGGGTATAGGATTCTAAACAGGCAGGTACCCCTAAGATTTCTTTGGTATGGCCTTTTCAGTACCCTAACAACCAAGGCGGGTACTGTGTTCATAGTATACAGGCACCAGTACCCGGGTCCCGGCTTCTAATAACAACCCTGCCTATTGGTACATCTGACCCTGGGAGAGGGGGGGGTACTCTCTTATATGGCCTTAAAGGAGACATACCCCAATAAGGTATGGTTTGAAGGGTGTTTTGTCTTGAACAGGGTATCAATTCTCATAATTATACCCTGTATGCTGATGAACTAGTGATTTTGTAAGAGGTTAGATGATGACCTTGGGATATTTTAGAGTCTACTGGTATTTTGTGTTTGATTTACAGGAAGCCGATAAGGCCACAAGGTTCAACTACTTGTTGAAGCAAACAGAGATCTTTGCCCATTTTATGAATACAACAAGGACAAAGAAACAACCAACAAGTCCTTTGAAAATGAAGACTCCTCAGTTCCCAAGCAGAAACAGAAAGTTATCTGATTGTGGAGAGTAAGTTTTTCTGGACATTCTTCATTTATGTCTCATTTGAAGTTTATTCCATGAATGGTAGCTACAGTGTATGCCATGCTGAAGAGACTCAGTAAGCCCCAGAAAACTGTGTGTGGCTGCTACAGTGTAATACTACATTGTAATGTAATGACACATTAAATGTATTGATTTCTTTTCAAGTTTGGTGTTTTCTGGACATTTTGATTGATATAGCTTATTAGTTACTGTCATTTCCTTGAATTCATTTCCTTGAATTGTTTGTAGCCATCGACATCGCCGCACTGAACAGGAAGAAGATGAGGAGTTGATCAGTCAAAACAAGCATGCACAGACATCTGTCATTCATTTTGATCAGAATCCACACTGTAAGTGATTGATGATCTACATAGTAGACATAGTTCTGTAACATAGTTCTGTGCCTTCCCTTAATAATGTTAAAACATGAATTGCCTGCCCTTGTGGTGCATTGATGGTATTCTTATATTTTCACAGATGTTAAGAATGGTGAAATGAGGGATTATCAGATAAGAGGTCTTAACTGGCTGATTTCTTTGTTTGAGAATGGAATCAATGGAATTTTGGCTGATGAAATGGTATGTATTTACTGGTAGTTTAACAGTATTATGTTTTATTTATTTTAAGTGAGTTAAACACATTCGAGTGACTAAGTTATACTGTACAGGGCTGTCATTAATTATAAGGGCCAATGGCTGTGGATTTTCCCCTCATATTCAGGGTCCGACATTGCGACTGACTGGTGGCCAATGCGACCAAAAATTGAGCGTTGGCGACCAGAAATTTAGAACTGGTCGCCAGCAGGCGACTAACCTTTTGTCCCCTCAGCATTTGGAATTCCAAGGTAAATGGGCTTTTTTTTTAAAGAAAACATAAAGCTGCCGTGGAGAATTGTAGTAAAACAAAGCGACGATTTTACAATCGCCATAATCACCCGGCACCATATCGGCATGTACTAAAACCCGAAACAACGAAACGAAACGACCGAAACAAAACCACCGAAACAATGT
This sequence comes from Galaxea fascicularis, assembly GCA_948470475.1. NCBI lineage: Eukaryota > Metazoa > Cnidaria > Anthozoa > Scleractinia > Euphylliidae > Galaxea > Galaxea fascicularis. The sequence goes on along the minus strand of OX419341.1, from coordinate 1,180,263 downwards.
GATTACATGGATTTTTTGGTCTCCTATATTCTGTCCTTGTAATTCACAATCTCCTCCACTACTACACAGTTTAAACGTAGTCTCAGGGAGACAAGTAGCGATACTGACTGAGACGTTATCAGTGAATACTTCGATTCTTTCCCTAACTTTTCAATTATTTTCCTTTCTTTTCTTTTCCCATCTGCTTTGGTCAGTGCTCCGCCCTAAAAATACATAAAAAAAATACGAAACCATTTTCTTTCTTGAAGTCCTAAATGTAAGAT
>OX419341.1:1115000-1175000 GCA_948470475.1 Galaxea fascicularis | reverse complement strand
GCTGAATGAATCAGCAAATATTGGTAAACAATCTGCAGTGTTCGCTCAAAGCCAAGCACATGTAATCCGTCCCTGCAAATAGAGGGTGCCCATCCCACAGATTACTTGCACAACATTAATGAGCAAGACCGCTGGCAGCATTGGCTCAAGTTTACCCTTGCCTAAATTACATTTAGCCACATGAAAATTAATATTTGTGGAATGTTGTGTTTTGAGTAAAAACCAATGAAGCCCAAACTGCAACAAGTAACAGTAATTAGTATACATTTTCATGTCACTTCTGCCTGGTTGCTGCACAATGTAAACTGTCATAATCAAGTGTTCACGATTTTTGGATTTTCAAAGTAACAGTTAGAATAACCCTTTTCTTCCAGGATTTTGATGCTTGGTTCAATACTAACTCCCTTGTTGAAGAAAAGCAGTTAGTGGAACGTCTCCATTCAGTAAGTGAAAAAACTGGAGTACCTGTATGTTGTATCAAAGAACCATTTAAATAGGCCATTTAGAAAATTGTCCAACATTGAGCTAGACCTAATGTGCTAATAAAATCCATATGAATGAAATATGGCACTAAAAAATAAATAATATGGTGAGGATGATTCCCTACTTGAATCACCATGGCAACCTATTTCCGTGGTTTGTTGGATTTTGGAGGTGTTGGTTTTCCTTAAAAAAAGCAATAATTATTCTTTTATTGATAGTATTTTAATTGACCTTCAGGTCCTAAGGCCATTCCTTCTGCGTCGTCTCAAGGCTGATGTTGAAACAAGACTTCTGCCAAAGAAGGAGACTAAGATTTATGTTGGGCTCACAAAGATGCAAAGACAGTGGTAAGTCTTATTCACACAGATATTAACTGTTTTTCTGAATCAATGATTAATTCATTGATTCAGAAAAACAGTTAATATCCACAGTTTGAACAGAATATTAGCAACTTGTTAGTTTTCAAATCCAACATCAGTCCAGTTATGATAATGAGGACAGTGAAAATGATGAGACTATCAGAAACGAGATGATCCTCGGATTTGTGATCTTAGAGATTGCTCAGTCACAAAGTGTGTTTCTCATGACTCTGATTGTGTTTCTTGTATTCATTAATTTTAAGGTACACAAAAATCTTGATGAAGGACATTGATGTAGTAAATGGGGCAGGCAAATCTGACAAGATGAGACTGCTGAACATTCTCATGCAACTTCGCAAGTGCACCAATCACCCATACCTGTTTGATGGGGCAGAGCCTGGTATGTAGCTGCTGAACAAGCTCTTTGTGGTTTGTTGGGTGTTAACCCCTTGAAGCCCTATGACTTTCTTTTATGTTACCATAATTATTTCTCTACTTTGATCAAATTCACAAGCCACAAAATTAAAGAAAGTGGTCATCAGATATGATTGCCTTGCTGATTACCTAAATGGATTCTTCCAAGCAGTCACAACCTTTGTTTGATTGGGTAGCATTCTTAAATGAGATATTAAACATTGGTAACTCTTAGGGGTTAAAGAGTCAAGGGGCTTCTGCTTGTCTTCATCAGGCAAGGTCCTCATTGCCTGGTGAAAACTGGTAGTCAGCAGTTAAAGCATTATGAACATGTTAACAAAGTTGATTAACAATTTGAAATATTCATTTTTCATTTATGACTTGTAAATTTTTATTGAAGGTCCTCCTTACACCACTGATCAACATCTTGTGGACAACAGTGGCAAGTTGCGTGTGCTCGATAAGTTGCTGACCCGTCTTCAGCAGGAGGGCTCCCGAGTTCTGATTTTCTCACAGATGACGAGAGTTTTGGATATCCTTGAGGATTACTGTCTCTGGAAGGGGTTTGAGTACTGCCGTCTGGACGGACAGACACCTCATGAGGAGAGACAGTCGCAGATCAATGCTTACAACATGCCAGACAGTTCCAAATTTGTTTTCATGTTGAGTACCAGAGCAGGAGGCTTGGGAATCAATCTTGCTACTGCAGACATTGTTATCTTGTATGACAGTGACTGGAACCCACAAGTTGATCTTCAAGCTATGGTAAACAACCCACTGATTGTCATAAAAATAAGGGAAAAAAGCTGGGTGACCCCTTGTCCCTTCCTTTGCTTAAAATATGGCTGTGGCTGTCAGGAAAACAAGTTCACTTGCAGTCAGTCAGTTGGAGTGTTACAGCCAACAAATCATCATGTTTGCTATACTGTAGCTCCAGGTTTCTTGGTTATTGTATTTTGTTTGATCACAAATTCAAATGTCTTCCTTGCCAAAGGACTTTCCCTTAATCGTTAACCCACACCTAAGAAATGTACATATGTAAGTTGAGCATGACCCTCTGTTGTTGTCTTGTTTAGGACCGTGCCCATCGTATTGGTCAAAAGAAGCAAGTACATGTGTTTAGGTTCATTACAGAAAGCACAGTGGAAGAAAGGATTGTTGAAAGAGCAGAAATGAAACTGAGACTAGATGCTATTGTCATTCAGCAAGGTGAGGATATTTTTAACCAATCATAGAGAGCACTGAAACACATGAGTGTAAAGTGAAGTTACTGTTAGTATTGTTTCCCACAAAACTACAACATGCTACTTTTCTTCAGGTCGTCTTGTGGATCCCAATCTTAAAGTCAGCAAAGACGAAATGTTAAGTATGATCCGGCATGGTGCAGATGAAGTGTTTGCCTCAAAAGATGAAGAAATCACTGATGAAGACATAGATGCCATCTTGAAGAAAGGAGAAAAGAAGGTACAGTGTACATGTAATTATCCCCAAATGTCTCCTGTTTGTATTGCAGTGGCAATTCTAGCTTGTTCCAAGAAGTGCTTTTGTTCGCATTTGCCATTTTTCATTGTTCATTTCTACTGTAACCTTTGTTTCTAGACTGAAGAGTTAGCTGAGAAGATGAAGCAGTTTGGAGAGGGGTCACTGAGAAAGCTTGCTATGGATGTTCCAACAGAGAGCATCTTTCATTTTGAGGGTGAAGACTATAAGGAGAAGCGAAAGGTGAGTAACACATGGTATCACTGTGACGTCTGCTGTAATTGACTCTCACTCTCTATCCACTTTTCTTTGGCATTCATTGCTCATTAGTGAAAGCAAACCTGACAAATGGGTTCATGTAGACTGGAAATGTTTGCAAAAATTTCATTTAGTTACCTTAGTTTATGATGGAAAAGGTCTAAGGAAGGTCTTAATTTTGTACATCATCCCTCTGTGTGACTACAAATTTTGCTAAGCTGCAGCAAACAAATTTGAACCAGCCTGCGCATAGCTGTGCAACCCCAAAAGAAAAGTCAGAAAGCCTTTCTCTAATTTATGTTTTCTTTCATGCAAGGGCAGATTACAGTGTAGGCATATACAAACTGCTTACATCCGTTATCCAGTACTATAACATGTGGCATTTCCCTATGAGTGTGCCATCTATAAAGCTTGAATATTGTAAGCGCTTACAATCGCGTTACAATTGTGTTACAGTTGCGTTACTTTGATGTTAGTTCCGGTGACATCATTCGCACGTGCGTTGAGCGATAGATCAGATGAATAAATTGTTGTGCTCAGTTTTCATGATCGATAGCACTCGTGTCCTCGCAGTTTTGGCCTTTTTCCATTGATTTTGTATCTGTTGTTCACCCCAAGGTCGGGATAGAGGTACGTTAGTATTCAGTAATTTAGTTGTTACTCATTAGATAGCTTAGTTGATCTCTTGCCTGCCAGGATAATAGAATATTACTTCACAGGCGATTAATTTCTATCAATCATTTTACGCTCAGCGAACTGTAGTTGATTGTTTAATAGACTCGATTTTGGTATACAGTATAGGACAGTCTGTTATTGTTGTGCTTTTCAGTTTTTACGTATTGGATAAATAAAGATTGCGGTAATGCAAGACGATTCCAATTCAGTCTGAAACCTATCGCCGTTACAAATATTATGTACTCTTGTTTATACTTTTGATGTGTTTCTTGCAGACTGGTGGTATTCCTCACTGGATTGAGCCTCCCAAAAGAGAGCGCAAAGCCAACTATGCTGTGGATGCCTACTTCAGGGAAATGTTGAGAGTCAGTGAACCTAAAGCACCGAAGGTAAGACACATGTAATAACACCACTTGCTGACCCACTGACTCAACCTAGCTACCCTTATTGTGACGAGGAACTGTTACTACTTTAGCAAATACCCAAGTTACGGTTTTGGTTTTCATGCATCAACATCAACCACCTGGCACCGTTATGCTGGCAAATCAGTGGAGATACCTACCAGACAAGAACTAAAAAGGGAGGGAGGGAACAGAAAAGCACAGAACTTGTATGAGAGCAAAGCAAAATGCCCTCCCTGCAGATCCCCCACATGTGTGGCCACCATGAACGGCTGCTAACCCTATTGGCTCGACTTCATCTTAGCCTAAAATTGTTGGATTGGTTGTTTATTGCATCAGACTTCCGGGGTTCTGAAGGGGCCCCGTTGCGTGTTGGGGGCCATGTGCTTTGTGAGGCCCGCCATCTTGTTTGTAGCTTGAATATATTGCGTATGGAATAAATCTTTGATTGAGGCCTAAATATTACATGGTGGCAGCGAGTTTGGATCCAATCAACGCTAAACAATGCCAGGAGGTGACGAACAGCACCCACCAGCCACGGAGACGGTTAATCCGGCCCACACGACCACACAAATTCCTCTCCCCGGAAAGTTCGATGAGGCAAACAGTCCACAAGCAGCAGATACATGGCCAAAGTGGCTTCGCCGATTCGACCGGTACAGAGTAGCGTCAGGGCTAAATAGTAAACCACAAACTGAACAGGTCAGTACCCTCCTTTATGCAATGGGTGACAGTGCCGATGATATTCTCCAAACGCTTCGATTAGACGAAGGAACTGTCTCCTACGAGGAGATTAAGAAATCATTAAACGACTATTTCGCTGAACGGCGAAACATAATCGTGGAGAGAGCGCGGTTTAACAAAAGGTCGCAAAAACCGGGAGAATCGGTCGACACATTCATCCAGGATCTATACAGATTAGCAGATAATTGTGACTATGGTACGTTAAAAGATGACTTAATTCGAGACAGAATCGTAGTGGGGGTACTTGATGATTCACTTTCCGATCGACTTCAGTCAAAAGGAACTCTTACACTTACACAAGCCGTTCAAATGAGTCGCCAGGCAGAATCTAGGGCACAAAACCGTGACCTTGTCCGTGGGGACAACAAACCAGCTCAGGTTGAATTTGTTGACCCAGGAAAGTCAGGAATTAAAAAAACACCTCACAGAGAAAGTTCCAAACCTACCCCAAGCTGTGGATGGTGTGGCCGTGAAAGACACCACCGCCAAGTATGCCCTGCTAAAGATGCTACCTGTAACAAATGCAAAAAAAAGGGACACTTTCAAAATGTTTGTCGCAGCTCAGCATCGCCAACAAAGAAAATAGGTGAACTGGAAGAAGATGAAGAGCAGGAAGAGGGGGATGAAGTTCTATTTCTTGGAGAAGTTCAAACCACAGGGGGTGGTTGGACTGCCCAACTCGGGGTTAACGGCCGAAACACTCGCTTTAAGTTGGATACTGGTGCTGCAGTCACAGTCATTGGTGCGCATACCTCGTGGCTAAAAGATCAAAAATTAGTCAAACCAAAACAATCCTTGCGAGGCCCTGGAAATATTAAAATCCCAGTCATTGGCATGTTTCTAGCCAATCTCTCATACCGCAAGAGAAAAGTTACCGAACCAGTGTATGTCATACCAGACCAGACTTGTCCACTACTAAGCAGAAACGCCTGTGTTGCGCTAGGGCTAATCACCTGCACTGAAGAAGAAATTGGTGATGTCACTATACAGCATGCTGATTTCAAAGCTGAATTCCCCTCACTATTCACTGGTCTTGGAAAAGTGAAGACTGAAGTGCACATAACGCTGCAACCTGAGGCAAAGCCCAATTGCATTTATACACCAAGAAAAATCCCCCATCCGCTATTGCCTAGGGTTAAGCAAGAATTAGACTCTATGCTTCAACAGGGAGTCATCTCACCAGTAACGGTACCGACTGCTTGGTGCTCTGGTCTCGTCCCAGTTCCCAAACCAAATGGTAATGTCAGACTCTGTGTAGATCTAACTCAGTTAAACAAGGCAGTCCAGCGGGAAATTCACCCGATGCCGTCAGTCGACGAGAGCCTTGCCAAGCTAGGGAAAAGCCGCTATTTCACCAAACTCAATGCTAATAGCGGATTCTGGCAGCTCCCCCTTGACGAAGAGTCAAAACTGCTGACTACTTTTCTAACTCCATTTGGTCGATACTGCTTTAATCGTCTTCCTTTTGGCATAAGTTCGGCTCCAGAGATTTTCCAGCGTACAATGTCGGAAACCCTTAAGGATATTGATGGGGTAATATGCCAAATGGATGACATTCTTGTCCATGGAGCCGACCAAGAAGAACACGACAGACGACTTAGAGCTACACTGCATTGTCTACAAGAGGCTGGCATAACCCTCAACATTGAGAAATGCCAGTTTTTCAAGACCTCTGTGAAATTCCTAGGCACCATCATTGACGAACAGGGAATACATGCTGACCCAACAAAGACGAAAGCCATATCAGAGTTTCCGCCTCCCCAAAATGTAAAGGACTTGCAGCGCTTTATGGGGATGGTAAACCACTTGGGGAAGTTCATCCCCCGGCTAGCGGAGATGAGCGAACCCCTGCGTCAGTTGTTATGCAAGGACACCACATGGCTATGGACAGAACCTCAGCAGAGAGCCTTTGAAGAGATCAAGACAACCCTTACGTCGGCCGAAATCTTAGCATGTTATGACCCCAGTAGACCAACTATCATCGCAGCTGATGCCTCCCTCAATGGCATTGGTGCAGTCCTCCTCCAGGTACAAGACGATGGGAATCGTAGACCCATCAGCTATGCATCACGATCCCTTAGTGATGCTGAGAAACGCTATGCTGTTATAGAGAAAGAGGCACTAGCAGGAGTCTGGGCGTGTGAGAAGTTTAGTGAATATGTCATGGGCATGAATTTCGTCCTAGAAACTGACCACAAGCCCCTTCAAACTTTATTCAATACTACCGAGCTATCCAAGACCCCACCACGTATCCAGCGGTTTCGCCTCCGGTTGATGAGATTCAGCGTCACTGTCAAATATGTCCCTGGGAAACACCAATTAACAGCGGATGCACTCTCCCGAGCACCTATAGAAAGCCCTAGAGAAAAGGACGAGCAGTTTGTAGATGAGCTAGAAAGCTTCGCAGCCCAAACAGTGTTCACGCTCCCAGCAACTACACAGCGCCTGACACAGATACGAGAGGCCCAAATCGCTGATGAAGAATGCGCCCAAATCAGGAACTACTGCAGTCAAGGATGGCCAGCCTATATGCCACACCAACCCCTGCTACGTCCCTACTGGGAAAAAAGGAGCCATTTCAGCGTTGTTGATGACTTGCTTCTCTGTGACGAGCGCATAGTGATTCCTAGGTCCATGAGATTGGAGATACTCAACTGCCTTCATACTGGTCATCTTGGCATAACCAAGTGCCGAGCTCGAGCACGAGCATCAGTATGGTGGCCAGGGCTCTCTATACAGATTGAAAACATGGTGGCAAACTGCAACACCTGTGCCAAAGATCGCCCTGAGCCAAAAGAACCGCTCATGTCAACCTCTTTCCCCTCACGCCCATGGGAGAGGTTAGCTGCCAACCTCTTTGAACTTGAGGGAAAGGTCTATCTGATTGTTGTTGATTATTATTCCAGATGGTTAGAGATCAGGAGACTAAAAGACCAATCATCTGTCAGAGCCATTTCAGTCCTGAAAGAACTATTTTCCACACATGGCATACCTGACATCATTGTATCAGATAATGGCCCACAATTCAGCTCCGATGCATTTCGCCTGTTTACCACTGAGTACGATTTCGTTCATGTGACAAGTTCGCCAAAATACCCAAGGGCCAATGGGGAAGTTGAAAGAGCAGTTCGTACGGTCAAAGCACTGCTCCGCAAGAATGAAGACCCATATCCAGCCCTCCTTGCTTACAGATCTACACCTTTGCTTAATGGGTTCTCGCCCAGCGAGTTGCTCATGGGGCGCCGCCTGCGAACTAAAGTTCCTGCCATGCCCAGTGTCCTCAAACCTAATGTACAAGATACCGACCGGCAAAGAGTACAGCTGAGAGAGGACGAATATAGGTCAAAGCAACAGATTTATCATGACAAACGACACCAAGCCCGCGCCCTCCCTTCACTAACCACTGGCGAGCAAGTTTGGGTGCGAGACCAGAACCGGGAAGGTCAGATCTTGGGAGCCACAAAACAACCAAGGTCCTACTTAGTGAAGACTGAGATGGGCACTGTGCGACGTAATCGGTCTGCTATAGTTTCAACCAGTTCACAGCCAGCCTTTCCCGCCAACGAGCCAACTATGGCACCTCCGGATCAAGTACTGCCTGTGTACCACACGCCTCCAAGGGGTTCTACCCCTGTCCCGGAGAACCTACCGGCTGAACCTTCAACACCTGCTACATGCAGATCAACAACAGCCGTGCCAACTCAAGGAAGCCATCCAAATACTGAACATTCTGCAACAGAGCGTGTTACACGCTCAGGACGAGTGGTAAAGCCACCCCAACGGCTAGATCTGTGAACATTTAACAAAGCAAACTTGTGATGGGTTTTGCATTGATATTGTTACATTCATGTTGAGTTTACCAAACTGATTATACAGAGCTAACACTCAAACTTTGGGGGAGATGTTGGATTGGTTGTTTATTGCATCAGACTTCCGGGGTTCTGAAGGGGCCCCGTTGCGTGTTGGGGGCCATGTGCTTTGTGAGGCCCGCCATCTTGTTTGTAGCTTGAATATATTGCGTATGGAATAAATCTTTGATTGAGGCCTAAATATTACAAAAATTAATTACATTCAGTCACATAATAAATAAAATTAGTGGGTACCTAACAAGGATGAAGAAAATTTATTTATTGTAATTTTGTCCCTGTTGTCTTTCAGGCACCAAGACCCCCAAAGCAGCCAAATGTGCAGGATTACCAATTTTTCCCTCCCAGGTTATTTGAACTTTTGGACAAAGAAATCTATGCCTACAGGAAGAGCATTGGATACAAGGTAAAGGGGCTAGATAACCAAGGAATTTGAGACCGTCATTCATGTCCCTGTTCACTTTGTGCTAAGCTATGCTGGTTACATGGAAATGGCAATGAGAAGGTCAAAAGCCAATTATTTTCTTGTAGCATACTTGTTTTGCATGTACATTAGCAACATGATTCTCAGTTAAACCTGTAACCTGTAACACCTATTATGAGTGTTACTAGTTCATGTAACAGCTGTAAAAGTGCCTTGATCAGTAGAAGGCTTCAGCTATGAACTTCAATGTTACAGCTGCAAATAGCACAGCAACAGCTGTTCAAAGTTCTGTTGAGAACCCTAGCATTTTGTTTTAGTGTATTCCTTTCCAAGGTTGCTTCCTAAGAAAATTTTGAAGGGGCCCTTGGAGCTAAAGGCTGAGAACTTAGGAGCCCAACATATGAAGTGAAAGGTGTTGCAGTGAAAAATTAAGGTGCCCAGAGCTATTCTTCGGGTGCCCCAGGCTACCGGGCTCCTGTTAGACAACAGCCTTGCCTTTCTCTTTCTCTCATGCGTTGTCATATTTTTTCAGGTACCCAGAGACCCTGACGATCCTCAAGGAGCTGAAAGGCAGAAGGAAGCTCAGCGGCTTATAGACGAATCTGAACCATTGAATGAGGAGGAGGTGGCAGAGAAAGAACAACTGCTTCAAGAGGTGAGTTACAGGTTGTTTTTGTTTTTTCGTTTTTTTTTTTTTTTTTTTTTTTTTTTAAGGAAATCACACAGCTGTGTTGGCTTTGACAGTCCAAGGCTACGTTTAGTACACATTCTCTTTGAATAGCGACACACACTAAGACACACAATGCAAGGGTGCTTTAAGGTGTTATTCTGGAGCAAATGGAAGTAATCACTTCGAATAGATTTGAATTCATTGAATTTTTGAACTTTTTTTTAAGGTTTGCTTTCTTCTTTTTCTGTTAAAAATAAATTATTTATTTCCCATCCTCTTGTAGCGGGCCTTATAAATCCATTTCCTGACCTTCTTCTCTTTGATGGTTTGCTGCAAAGTCAATTTTGTTTCCTTGGTCCCTCTTGTCAAGACAACAAACTGAACAATGGATGAAACAATTAAATTGTTGACAAAGAACAAACTCTCATTTTAGGTTTGTAATGGTCTCTGAGTACACGCACTGTGATTGGTCAATTTTGTGGGCCATACTCTACCATACAGCCCACAAAATTTGAAAGTTACCTTTCCTATGCCCCCTCAGAGATATAATAAATATCTTACTAACCTCGTTTTCTTGGTCCGTACTGTAAGTTACAGATCTTCGTTTTTTCCTGTTGATTTATGGCCCGCTTGCTTCGCGGTTGGGCCATAAGTGAACAAGAAAAAACCCAGTCCATAATTTACTGTATGGACCTCTAACTCGGTTTGTAGGAGGTATTAATTGCTAGGAAGATTGCTGACAATGGTTTTGCTAATGCTGATTCAAGTATGTTCCTGTTTGGCCTAGGGCTTCACTAACTGGTCTAAGCGAGAATTCAACCAGTTTATCAAGGCATGTGAAAAGTTTGGCCGAGACGACCTGGACAACATCTGCCAGGATGTGGAAGGCAAAACACCTGAGGAGGTGCGAGCATATGCTGCTGTGTTCTGGGAACGAAAGGATGAGATGACAGATATTGAGAAAATAATGGCTCAAATTGAACGAGGAGAAGGCAAGATTCAACGAAGAATCAGCATAAAGAAGGCACTAGAAGCTAAGGTAGGAGACAGGAAAAGTGGAACTGTCTTGATTAAGTAACCCTTCCAGTCTATTATTTCTTTCCAGATTGTGTGTCGTTTGTTAAGATGTGCATGTTTCCAATGTGAAGATTTTTTGCATGAACCCTCTCTGTTCTGAGAAACATACCAAATGTTGATCAAAATACTATATTCTGCTGACTAACTTAGCTGTGAACATTTCGGTTGATAAGTAAAGAGACTCAAAGGGTGATGTTTCCTGTTTTAGCCCTTTATAGAGCAAATTGCTTCAACACAGCACCATAGTGGCTTCCAAAACCAACCCCCTTATACGGCTGACTCAAAATGTGCTTGTTTCTGGTGTAGTTAGTTCCCTCTTACTCAGGGGTACCAATTTTTGTTGTTGTTGACAGATGGCTCGCTATCGTTCACCATTCCACCAGATGAGGATTGCATATGGAACTAACAAAGGAAAGAACTACACTGAAGAAGAGGATCGCTTCTTGGTACTGCAGGCTTCTAACAATAATCTTGTCAATCTACATTTTTCCCCAAACTAAAGACGACCACATAATTTTATGTTCTTGCCATTTAATCCACAGATTTGCATGCTGCACAAGCTTGGGTTTGACAAAGAGAATGTGTATGATGAACTAAGGATGGCATGTCGAAGTGCACCACAATTCCGGTTTGACTGGTTTCTCAAATCCAGGACAGCACAGGTGACAGCTGCATGCTTCTGAAATGTCTTTTAACTGACCATGCTCTTCAGATAGACATAGAAAGAGTCTTTGCCTATTTTCCAAAATCCCTTGGGTTGTTCTCACTTTAAAAATGGAGTTAATGTAGTAGGCTAAAGGCATTGGAAAAATAATTCCAAGACTGTCACGGATGTTTGAAGTGGCTGGGGAATGTAGTTGTTTAGGTATGGTCAATGCTCTTTTTCCATGAAAGTAGGGATCTGTAGCATAGAATATTATTCAGTGTTCCAGATAAGCAGCGGGTCTCGGGTCAAAAACCCGAGAAATCTGGCTCCCTGACCCGACACACAGAGTTGTTAAGTAAGAAAATTAGGGAAGACCCGTGTCTTATGACCCCTTAAAAATTTTCCGTGACTCCCTAACTCTGAAAGTTAACTGGAACAATGTTATTCTTTTAATCTGGGAAAAATCCGTGGCCTCCAACTCTCAATGGCAGCCCCAGGAATTCTTTTTTGGGAAGTGGATTATTAAACTACCATTCCTCAGTCAAAATCTGGGGTTTCAAAATGACTGATCTTGTTTTGCCCTCTGTTCTTGTTGGTTGCAGGAACTTCAGCGGCGTTGCAATACTTTGATCACCTTGATTGAACGTGAAATGATGGAACTAGAGGAGAAAGAGAAAGCGGAGAGAAAGAAGCGAGGCAAAGCTGCAGGGGGGACACCCAAGGTACACAGAATAACTTCTTTGCCTGCCCTCTTTAGTGTGTGTATGTGATGTCCTTCTTTGAGGGATCAGGTGGTGTACTCCATGCCAATCCTCTTGCAAAAACTATAATTTCATAAATATTTTTAGGTGTTGCAGTGTTCTAGTATGGCCTAAACAAAAGGGCATTCTGCCCTGCCATTTCTTACCCACCCTCTAATTTTGCTGAGCACCCTGTGAGTTTTCCTCTTTAACCTCTCTCTTCTCCATGATCCTGTAATTGACTTGATGGAACACTACTGTGTAGAAATGTGAAGGGTTGCATTTTAAATGTTGCACATTCAAAGCAAAAGACTAGGAAAAGTATTGACAGATATGCATGTTTATGAAATGAAAGTCACAAAAATTAAAATGTTCAAATTTTCCCATGCCTTTTTTTTAACCCTTAGTGAGAACACTGGCCTTGAAAGAAGGCTGCTGATAAGGATAGGCTTATGGTACACTTTGGTACATCACCCTAGCCTATTCTTCCCACTTTGTCTGGACTGCCTGGAAAGTGATATGGATATTTTTTTGTTGTTGACAGGCTCAAACACCAAACAAAGATGAAAAGAAAAGGAAAGCTGATGGTACGCCTGATGGAAGGGGCCGCAAAAAGAAGAAACAGTAGACGGGAGATAACATAAAAAGTTTTTTATGTAAATTAACTCTACCGTAAATGGTCACTCTCTGTTGAGATTTTAGATATCCATTATCCTATCTTGTATTATAGCAGCACAATTATCATATTTGTCTTTTTTTAAAATAGATTTATTAGTCACTAGCCATGTTTCTTTTAAATTTATCTTTGTGGCAAATGTACCTTGCATGTAAACTGTCATTTTGCATATTGAATACTAAGTTACTGTACTATCCAAAAGAAATCTTGTCAGCTATAGGTGTTAAGTTTTACAAGATTAAAGTTTGAATGGTGAATTGAACAAGACTGCATCTGGTTATTGTGTGAAAAATCTTTACAGTATATGTAAACGTCAAGGCTAAAATTCATCTCTCTGGCCCATGGCTTGGGAGGCCACTGGGTAAAGATTTCGTTGAATTTTGAGGTGACCAACACCAGTTTCGTATTCTTTAATGAATCAATGCTAGCACTATCAGTGGATACCAAAACAATAAAATGAAGCAAATGCCAATCATTGGCAAGCAAGCTATGCAAGTTTTTAACATAGGTTATCATAGCAACAGGATAATAGTTCCTAAGTGTGACATCACAAAAACTTACATTTGTGAAATTAGGGATTTGGCACCATTTTCGAATAGAGCATCCTTAAAAAAGGGTGCTTGCCAAATATTAGCTCTTCATTGTCATTCCCAGCCGAAATGTATTTAGGATTAAAATTTGATACTGCCCCATATAAATCTCTCAAATTTTGAGTTCTGAACTGAAGGAACTGAAACAAATTGTGAAGGGCTTGTATGGGATGCCATCAAATTTTGATCCCTCGTATATATCTCTACTGGAATTGCAATTCAGAGCTAATTTTTGGGATGAGGGCATCTTTTAGGATGCTCCATAATAATATGGCATCATATCTCAATTTCAAAAATTTTATTTTTGTGATGTTATCACTTTAGAACTCTATATTGGATGCTTGGACTGCCACTATTTTTAACTGTCCACAACATGATTTCAAAGGTAGTGGAGGGGGGGGGGGAAAGGGGGGTGGTTGTTTAATGAAGTTAAAACCCAAAATACCCTGTATGTGGGAAAAGTATGGCATTTCTTGGAAACTTATACCTGGTGGGTTGACAGAATTCATTATTAAAACACGTAAACACACACCACTGATGCTACAGTAACTTTTAACAATACATGTAATTTTCTTGTTGTTGCAAGCAACAATGTTAGCTTTCTTAATTTGGACATTTTCTGTCCTCCCTACTGGCAGGTTTGAAAGTCAGAGGGAAGTTCGGAAAAATTAATGACGTCCATGTCAACATCTCTAGATAAACTGTACCAATGCATCTGTTGGTTTTTCAGAAAGGCCAAATCTTTCTCACCAGCAGAGAGTCATTTTTAGAACATGAATTGACACAAGACAAAGCTGCCTCTACTCACTGCCATCTTCTGGACAAGGTTTTTGACTCAAACACCGAGATGACAGTTGTCTTTATTTAACTAGAACAATAGATTCCAAGGAGGTACAAGATATGATTTTCCCCTTTTTATATCGATATAATTGTCAAAGGAATTCGGAAATCCACAGCTACATCCTTGATTACCCACCAAATTTTTCAGCTAGTATCAATGAGAGTTTGGAGTTTAGTTAGAAGAATCAATATGTAATGTATTGAGCTTGGACTTAAAGGCTGAAACAGAGTTTAAATGTGCTGGTGGTAGTAAAAACTTGTTGAAGCCCTTTTTCTCAGGTTTTTTGGCAGTAACAACTTGAACAGCTTAGCAGATGTTGGTGGTTGGCTTCATTAAGAAGCAAAATTGCTGGAATTATTCCAGAGCAATGCAAACAGAACAAAACAATATTATTTTTGCAGCAATTCTCCAGCCTCATCAGTCCAGGTGCATTTGGTTCAACATTTGAGTTCCCATGGTACAAAAAGAAATCAAATTGACATTCTCCACAAATCCAGAAAGTTTGTCACTGCATTTTCTTCAATTGCTGCTCCCTGCACCACCTTGCCACTGCCACAGTAACCAATCTGTGCAATGTAGATCAACAGCTGTTTGCTGGCATTGTTTGACAGCTTTTAAATTCACTTTATGCACATTAAAGAGTCCTTTTGTGGTAGAATTGGTTGAATTCACAAACAATAAATATCTATTGCTCACGCTGATGATGACTGAGGAGGGTGTTTTACACGATACCACTCCACAAATTCATCCATAAGCACTGGCCCTGGAAAAAAATAATAATAATAAAATTAAAAAATCCGAAATGCTGCCACAGGGGGGTAACAGTCCTCCAAGCCTGGCCCCCTCTCAAAGAGTGGGTCTTGATGGAGGATCTTCATAGAGGGAAAAGAATGGTAATTAAACAACTGTTTCTTGAACGTGCATAATTTGTGGGCTTAAGGAACCATACAGATGCCAGTTAATATTCCAATGTTTATTTCCTGGAGGCTAGTCAGGAACCACAACCACTCTACACCATGACCCAGTGTGACTATGGGAGGAGTCTACCCATTCTGTGGTAGTTTTAACATCTTATTTACTTACAGGCACCATCTTCGTCATAATTGGACAAGTCAGGGGTAATTGATCGACTGAATTCCAATACATTACACCACTGGTCTCTGTTTAATACTTTGTATTTGGAAGTCTGCAGATTGAAAAATGAAAAAAAATTGAAAAAATCTCATAACAGACCACATCCAAGCAATGAACAAAAGAATAATAATGATACATTACAATAATGGAGTTCACAATAAGAGGTACACACCTGTAAAAATTCTAAGAAATCATCTAATAGCGGCCATGAGCCGTGAAGCAAAAGATGAATCATGGTTACCGCTGTTTCTACATCCAACGTACGCTGGTCTTGATTCTGTTCCAAAGAAAAAAAGAAACAACCTGCATTAATCAAAGCTACAATAATGTATTTCCTTAAACTGCAATGGCTGACACTATAAATGAACAGATCCTCTTAATAACTGTGATAACAATAACAGGATAAAGAATTGTGCATTTTCAGTTCAATACCTCCTCCAAGAGGGGGGGTGGTGGTGGTGACAAAAGCACTGTGGAGCTAAATTGGAATTTCTGCAGGGGTAGGGTGGGGGTGCAAACCAAAAAACCTTTCATGGGAGGTGGGGGTAAGGTTATCTTCTGTAACCAAACATTTTGATTAAATCTGATACCTGGTGCATGATTTTTAGCAACTAAAAATATGTCAAGTTCCTAAGACATCTTTAAAAAGTTAAAATCATTTACTGCTTTAAATGAGCTCAAAATTTCTAGAGGGAATCAGAGGTATGGTATATAATATAAGGATGGCCTATGTCATAACTTAAAACCCATGTTTTTATGTACAACTTACTCTACAAAAGTCAAATGCATAACGGTAAATCTTTTTGAAAGTTGCACCATCACTTGTTAAGGACTTCAAGCCATTAAGACGTGCTTTGAGTTTTGCTGTTGAGTCACAACTGTAGAGATAAGAAGCCCAGTATTTTAGTTCCACTTTTTTTGTCACACATCACTGCTTTCTACACATAGATACAAAGGCTGTCAGGAGTGCCCTTGACACAATATCAGACTACCACAATCTAACTTAACAATCACTTTTGTAAGCACTGTTGCATTTTCTATCAAGAATTCACCCCCTTGGCTAGAAGGGTGTTTAACAGTGGGTTTCCAAACAGCAGAGAGGTCATCAACACAGTTTTAAATTGAACTGATTGAAAAGAAATCCTTACTCTATTGAAAGCATCCCCTTGTTCCATTCATGAAATGTGAAAAATCCCATGGTTTCTGCCTGCAGTTTCCATGCTAAAACAAGCATCACAGTCTACACAAGGAAATGAAAATAAATAAAAATAAAAATTATAGCAGTACATGTACATGAAAATCTACAAGAAACCTAGCATCCCTGGTGTTTATATACCATCATTTACTGAAGGCTACCTGAAAATTTGGAACAATAAAAAAACAAAGACAAGCTAAAACAAATGAATAGTTTTCTTCTGATTTTGCAACAACAATGCTTTTCTGATCAGTGCTAAATAACTAATTTACAACACAACAATCTTACATCCTCTGGATCTACTCCCAAATCTTTACAGAGTTTTTCAACTCCTTCAGGACCAATAGTGTCTGATTCATCTTTACCTGTGAACGGAACAAAAAGAATGAATGCAATGCACAACACTCCTGCCCATAATTCAGTCTCAAGTGAGAGGTAGCCCTTTTAATAAAACAAAATGTATTCATGCCCCACAGTACAGTACCCTGGGGTGGAGGAGGGGGGGAGGGGGGGGGAAGGAAGACAACAAAAACTGAACCAGAACAAAAGAAACAGTAAAAGGTCAATTCAGAATGCAAATCTGAACACATTTTGTGAACCCTCTTACAGATATTTTTAAAAAAAACTTGGTGACCTTTGGTACAGTCAATAAGGAAAAAGCACACACAAGTTATGGTCTATCAAAGTGCTCACAGTTCTGTGAATATTGCAAGTTGTAAACAGTTCATTTTATTTTATTCAATATACAATAGATTTACCATACAGTACCTGCATAGTGCTCAAACCAAGCTCTACATCTCCTATATGAAAATGGTTTTCCTAATTCATCTGCTAATGACTGAGACTTGATGCTGCAAAATAGAGCGCAGTTTTAGTAAAGTGTAGAACTGTGTATCCACACAAAAGAATCACAAGATTAGAGATTGAATATGAATACCACATAATACGAAAATAAAAGCACAGATGAAACAAAACAAAAAGGACATCTGAAATCTCCCTTATTCCATATGGTGCTTGCATTGCACTTATATTGTGAAGGCATGTATAAAAAGTTAAAGAGGCAATCATATACTACCTCGTCAAGCATTCATCCTTCTGTTTTTTCAGTTTGGTCTCTTCTCTAGTTGCTGCCTTTCTTTTCCTCCTGGGTGGCATTTCGTTCGGAAAATCAGTCTCTGAATTTGAACTACTAGCTGCAGAGGGCAATGATGTAAAAACATTTACAAGATCATTTTACAATGAAACACTGTTTTACAGCTGTTTTTTAATGATCAGTGTGGCACAATACATGCAGCGTAATTACCTCTGGAGGGAAGCAAATACATTATATAAATAAACCTATGGTGTCGTGATCTTCAACTACCAGATCTCATCTCATTTCACTTGGCTTGTAACAGCTACACCACTGTAGCAAGGAGAAATAGGTTGTGATGTGGCTGGTGATTCAATACATTTTACATGATGTATAACACTTCATATCACTTGGAACAAAACCTTAGTTGGTATTACAGCTTATCTTGCTTAGCTTACAAACCCCCAAATTTCATAGACAGCAATATCTTGTAACTTGTTCTCCACAGGTCTTTAGCATGATCACTGGTTAAAGGAAATGCAACAAAGCAAGTAGAACTCAAAAGAGTGGTTCCTTGGATTGCATTTCCCTACTTAAAATAAGTCTCCTGTTTATGTTTGAATTACAAACCTAAACAGGTCTCACCACCAAGTCAACTGGAATAACAGGAAGTTGCAGCCCACAAATATATTTTTTCATAAAGTCTTAATCAACATACATGCAGTGTGATCATGACTGTTATCACTTTGTTACTTTCGTCAATCCCTATTGCAAAGAGCAAGGAAAGAACCCTTCAATTACTTACATAACTTCCACAAAATTGTTGCAAGAGGTAGGACACATTAGGTAAGATATTTCATACAGAAGCTTTCAAGGAGTAAGGCTCTTGGTAAGTCTGACTGACAATACCGTAATTTACATTTATCTTAGAAACACACTGGTTTAAGCACAAGGAAAATATTGGGATGATATCAGAAAACAATCAAAATATGCCAACTTGGTGGCATTGCATCGTCTCTTGATACTACAAGCAAACAAATTCAGAAAAAAAAATGCAAAACAAAAGTCCACGTTAATTTATTCTTAATCCCAACCTCGAAAGCAATGAAAACAATTCCGAGATAGACATCAAATTTAACTAGGAAATAAAATGCGAAGCATGGAGAAATAAAACTGATGAAAAATTTAATACAACAAAAGGAGTTCGCGGAACAATGCTGCTGTACACTTCCTGTGAATTTGAGCATCTTCTTTCTGAAATACAGTGTACAATCTAGCTTTTCCTCAAAGTGCGGAAAGATCTAGCTGGGGTTACGCCTTTAGATTCTGAAGGACCTCTCAGCCGGAAACGCATGGGGTCAAAGTAAAAGTTACACAAGCTCAACCTTGCCTTGGAAAATATGGCGAAGACATATCAAATCTGCGACTCATTTACCCAGATTTTAGCCGAAATTCGAGGATGAAAGCGAGTTTGTATCATCATTCTAGACAATAAAACTAAGAACTTGGCGCAACGAATGTAATACCTTGAACAGGACATGAAAAAACTCCAAAGTATGCCCTTCCTACGTGCTTCTTTCATTCACTGTGCAGTCGACTGGCTGGCCGGCAGACTTAGTAACCTCGCCATCTTAGTTGTTTGTGCACGTGCCATTGCCTCGATGTCATGTTGCCATAAGTACGATTTATTTATTATATATTACCAGGTGGTAATGGGCTCCTCGTATTATTTATTATTTATTGTTTATTATTTAAGTTCGACATGTCATTCATTCTTTATCCGTTTATTCGTTCTTTCTTTCCTTGGTTTTCGTTCATTCATTTATGATCCTGTTTGTCACCAGTCTGAGAATAAAGCCTTTCTTTGGCGGGGACAGAGGGGCTAGGGGTGCGAGAAGGGGAGAAAGGGCGATCTTCCCCTCTTCTCCCCTAGCCCCCTCCCCCTAAAGAAGAGCTGTTATTCGGGTCAGTTTGTCTAGATCATTCATAGTTGGCAATTACACATTCGTTGGCCAAGCGTTCAACCTAGTGAGCCCAGACTGCCAAATCCTTATTCTTACGTTCGGGACTCTTACGTACATCAGACTAATTTTAAGTGCTTGACATATTCTTCTTACTTCCTAGTTGTACATGAAACTGGTGAAAAAAACTCAGCATAAGTGACCTCCATATGCGATGCTCACAATTATGAACTCTACAGCACAGCTGAACACACCTTCTTCAATACTTTCCACAGTAATCGATATCTCTTCCACGTCTTCTCGGATCTCCGACGATGAACAGGGCTGGTCATCAAATTCTTCATCGACTTTTTTCATTAAAAATGCCCCAAGTCGGCGAAAAACGAGAGCGTAACGTTTAGTCTTGGTGAAGAATGTCAAGGCTCCTAGAAACAAGAAACACATCAACCTGACGTGTCTTGTTCACTCTCAAAATGTCTTGATCGCTTACTTGCATTTTGACCAAAAACCCAATCAATTGAGTTTTATATGACGTGCAACTGATTAATTAATTAGCCAGTTTTTGTCTTTTTGCGTCACGAGTAAGGTTCGCGTATATATATTGACGGAAATTAGAAGTAAGGTGACAACATGAGAGAATAATTACCGTAGCTATGGATTTATTAACATATTGGCAAATTAAATTGAACTGCGTTTGGTCATCACTTGAGTGTAATTCGGTGTGAAATCACTTCTTGAGGCAGGTGGAATTTCGTATTAGAGCTATTTAAGGTAAGAGCCACCCCGCCCAAGGAGAACCCTTTTTGAACGGTTTTGATCTGAAAATTGATGCAGATTTGGCCGGTCGATTATGGTCGGAAATTGGATATGGCTTTTAAACGAACCACGAGAGCGTATAAACGTCTTTGTCTTTTTATCGCGAAATCGAGCGAAATGAAAAAGAAAGAAGCGGGAAGTAACAAAAAAATATCTGTTGCTGGCGTTCAGATAAGTGAATTACACTTACATAAAGCCCTCGGGGCAGTTTTTGTAGGTCTGAAAGTGGATTTTACACGACAGGAGTGCCTAGGGAGCTGAAAAAAACTTACATTTTAGTTACTCGTAAGATAAAAAGAAACCGTGCAGCACTTCCTACAAAAAATTCCGGGATTGCTACACCTCCGAGGATCACTTTGATCCCAGGGAAATGGGGTAATCATGTTGTATGCTTGGAGCAAAAAGTTGTGCCAAGAATCTTCGCTCCGGCGTTGTGACGCGAAACTGATAAAAAGTTGATTATTTTCAGCGAACAGCTTTTTCTTTACCCTTGTGTTACGAATTCCTCAAAAATCGCTTATGTTGGAGATACAACCTCAGTCGATTATCTGTCATAGTGACGTTAGTCCATTACTCAATAACAAAGCAAATACTCTAATGCGGCGACATGGTGATTATATGGATAACGTATATTGTGGGCGTGTATGTACCGTATATTGTAGTTTGAAACTGTAAAAAAGTAAATAACAAATTGCTGCAAAACGTATGCGGAATAAAATGTATTTACAGAATATCGAAAAATATGGACTGAAGAAAGATGACGATAACTAGATCCCCGCTTTCAGTAGTAAATAACGCTTGAAAAGGTACATAAATCCAAATGAAAGTACTTCGTTACTATAGTCCCTATGTCATATGAAAAAGACAGGCTTTAAATAACACTTAACAGCTAATCATAGCTCCGAAAAACTCGGATAGCTGTTGGTGACATGCGCGCTAGAACGCTTTTTAAAAGTAACTTATACAATGAATGTAAAACCATTATCTTCGTTATAAAAGGACAATTTTGTCCACAGGTAGCTGTGTCGAAAAGGGTTCCGGTATGAAAATTAGCGGAAGAGATCGTTTGTGAATGGCCAAGTTAGTTGAGTCGTGTGTACAAGGCTTAGGAAGCTGCGCGTGAATCGTGCCCTGAAAATGCGAAAACAATCTGAAACAAACAAAATAAAACAAGGCAAAAGAAAGAAAGACGAATATATTAATTGATTTCTCGGATTCATTTTTGAGATGATGGGGAGGGGAAGTAAACTCTATCAAGACACACCGCAAATTGTTTGAAAATCGTGAAAATACTTACGTAAAACTTTTTTTGGAAAATACTAAGGCTAACGGTTTGCTTTAGTCGGAGTTCATGTCAATTTTCTTCAAATGTCGAATACAAATGGGGCTGACAACTGTATGTAACAAACATTGTTTGAGCACCACATGCAACTTTAAGTCCTCCCGGAAATTTAAAGATCCTCCTCCCAAGTTTTTAACCGATCGAAATATAAATATAGTTCAATGTCCCGCTTTTTTCTACAATGTCCCAGAACTATATTTATATATATATAACTCGCACAATGGAGAATTGACTTCCGTTTTCAACGCTTTATTCAAGACCCATATTGTCATATTTTCTAGAAAAATTCGTTGACTTTCACTTCTATTACTTAAATGCATTTCATAGAAATTTGGAGTCTATTAATCTTTTATATTTAAGAACCAGCTGTCTATGTAATCACTGTCAATCATGATATTTTCATATTTATGTTATTTTTAGGCTTGACGTGTGTATGTTTATGACTCGATAATTATTATCTAGCTGGACTATTTATGTCTTTTTTAGGCTTGATGTTTATAACTTAATAATTGTTATTTAGCTTGTTGGATAGTTTGATAATTGTTGTCAATTCCATGTAAATATCCTTTATTTAATTCTTGATTGCCATTTTTGTTATTATCTTTTCAATATTTTTCTTCCAGTCTTGCGTTTTATACATGAGCCCTTGGCTCGGATACCGAGGGCAACCTCCATACCACGTAATGACTTTGATAAATTGATGACAGGCGCGTGCGCGTGAAGGAACAAGTAGTTTAGTCGCCAGCGGACTAAGCAACGAGTTTGTCAGCGGTGGGTGATGTGATATATTATGGGCTGTTCGCGCCAATTGGTTCAAAGTGTTCGATTGAAAGAAAGAACAAAATAGCACCTGGAGAAATATATTGTTGCTGCAAGCTATCGATATTTTACTTGAAATTTTTCCGTTATAGCCTTAAATTTGGCGAGAACAATCTTTGCTGAGTTATTTTGCACATAATTTTGACAGTCTGAAGTTGTGGTGTAACTGATATGCCTCGGGGTGAGTCAGGGTCTCCGAAAAAGAGAGCGGCTGCCACAGATCTGCATGAAAGACTCAGCAAGGATGAGCTCATTAAACGACTTAAGGTGATTTTAAAGCATTTTTTTCAATTAAAAAATGTGTTATTATTGCTTGTGTGTTTTCGTTGACATTTTAAGTGAATTTTTTTCGAGAAGACGATTGGGTGTCGGCAATGTTTACACCGTTAAGCTTGTCTTTTACATTTGTATAACTAAAAGCTTAATATTTTGTGTAGAAGGTTTGGAAGTGAATTGAACCTGTTGTATGTCAGCTTATTACGAAAGAAGAGCTTTTTTAATTAAGTTTACCTTACTTCACAAGTGACATAACTCTTGCTATAAATCATAACCAAACAGATCGAACCACCAGTGGTACAATTAACTCTTTAACTTAAGTAAGAAATAGCCAAGATTTGAAGGGGATCAAGCGTGCTCGTAATAAATACACAATATTTAGTGGGTCGAACACCTCAATTAAAAGTGACGATGAGATTTCAACACACCTTCATCTACTGGTTTTGCATGCATTTTCTGACTCAAACTCTATGATATTTATCTTCGCTGTTCTTTGTGAGGAATAGTATGAGGGTAATAATACATGTATAATTAATATGTGGAGCTGTGCAGAATTCTTGCTGCAGGACAACCTTGTCATTCTTTTTGCATGAATTTTTTGTTCAGTTTGTGATCATTGAGAAGTTTTTACAAGTCGACAATAAAGTCTTTCCGCTTTCTCAGATTTTGTGGAACCAATCCATCACAAACTGTTGCTATGTTGTCTGCAGAAGTGTTAAACCATGCGGTCCAAGCATTATTGAAAAGGTCAAAGTGTGGAATTGGAATAGGTGCTAAGAACAAAATGCAATATTTGGTTATGTTTTGAAGTTTGAAATTCCTCTTTAATCCGTCTGACTGGGCAGAAAGGGCTTACTCTGTTGTGCAGTTTCTTTCTAATAGAGATATTTACCGGTATTAGATTTTCCCCTATTGTCTCCCTCTTCATTTGCGACCTGTGAATAAAATTATACAGCTTTGGATATTTCTAAGGCAAGATTTTTTGAGACACTGATTTGAATTGTTTCATGCCACAGAAAAAACAGTCTTCTCAGGACTTCGCAATAATTCAGGCACTTAACTCCTTGATCCAACAGCAGTGTAAACATTAATATGGTGATTTACCATTCCTTTAAGGAGCACTGTTTAAAGGTGTGTTTCTACAGTTGTATTATTATCAGTAAGTCTGAAGATGTTCTTTGACCTGTTATTACATTCATAGAACCTTGCCCATGAGTTATCAAATGCTGAACAAGCAGATGGAGAAACAAAGTATAAGGAGGTCTCAGCATCCCTTGTCAAACCATTCATCCTCAAGCATAGAGACAAAGATGTGAAAGCTCATGCAGCATGCTGTCTTGCTGACATTCTAAGGATTTTTGCTCCCGATGCTCCATATGGTGAAGACGAATTGAGGGTGAGATAAGACTGTTTTGCTAAGCATTTTACTCCAGTATTAAGTTGGTACTCAAGTGTCGTCAAATAACCTTATGAGTGTGATAAGAAATGTGGTAACTTGAAATGTCTTGTCTAATTTTCAGGCAGTATTTTTGATGATCACAGACCAGTTGAAAGGTCTTGAAAACACCAAATCAAACTTGTCCAAAAAGTGTTTTTATCTTTTAGAGGTAAGCCTGAAAAAGAATAATATTAAAATAAGATAAAATTAAAATTATTAAAATAAAAATAAAATAATATTGTCTTCAGTAAGTATATGAACCCAAATATAGTTACTAGCAAGGAAGTGTTTCCTGCGTCTTGGAGATCTTGTTGGAATTTTTTTAGTTTAAGGAGTTTCATTTTCTGTTCAAACCATAAAACCCTCACTCTGTTTTTTGTTTTTCAGAGTTTGGCATTAGTTAAGTCATTTAACATTTGCCTGGAACTGGATTTTCAAGATATCATTCTGAAGTTATTTAAACTGCTTTTCCAAGTTGTTAAGTAAGTAAACATATATTAAAGGTTGGTTACTATAAACATACCGGTAATTAAAAAAAATTCAAGTTATAAATTATTTGGAATTTAACAGAAAAAATAAAAAGATATTATGTACATCTTTTTGCATGGAGGGAGAGTTGTATCTTTTCTATGGTATCAGTTAATAACCAAGAATGTTTTCTTAGAAAATGTGCTGTATTGTAAAAGAGATCATTCCAACTTCTTGGAGTAACTGTTGGGTAACTTGGATTGAATTTTATGTTGTTTTTATCAAACATGCATGAAGCCAAATTTTGGCTCCAGGGAGCCGCATGTAATGTTTTTGGATTTATGGAACCATTAATTTTGTTTTTGTTGCAGTGAAAATCATCCCTATAAAATTCAGAATTTCATGCTTGACGTGATGTGTCCAATCATCTTAGAAGGAGAATCTGTTGCTCAGGAACTGCTTGATACTGTCCTTATCAACATCATTGAACCTCAGAAGGTAAATCTGCAGTGTGCAAAATCTAAAAAAAATGTATGTAAATTTTTGTCTCATTAAAAATATAAATGTTGTGTTTGGTATGCATTGTAAATTGTATTCGATTGACCAGGTTTGTGGCTGACGATCTTTGGGCCTTCTGTGCAATACTAACTACTCACATGTAATAACTGAGAGTGAGGTCTAGGTTATTAAGTTGTTTATTATATGGCTAACATAACGGTTCTAAGGGGAAAAAAATAGTTCAAGCACAAGTCGTCGCTTCACAGTAATCTATTCATTAATTTTTTCCAAACTCAGGTCAAACGTTTTGCTAACAGTTTTCCTGGTCGTGTTTTCAATTTTTTGCTCTAGAGGCACCAATTTTCAATGTAAATAAAACAAATGTGGCCTTTAGATGACTTTTTGCTGTTTTTGTTCCTAATTTGCATCATCCGTAATCAGCCCGTGGGCATTATAGGAGAATAATGCCCTAGCGCTTCGCTTCACTTAGCCAATCAGAGTGCGCGTTATATCCTATACAAACACTAGCCATATAATAAAGGGCAGTAATGGTATATAATATTATTACAAAGAAAAATTAGGTAATGGTCTCTGTTAGGGCTTAAAGGGTTAAAGTGGCTTTGTTTTGTTTTTAGACGGAGAACCCTGTGGCGTACAAACTGGCAAGTGAATTTATCAAGAGGACTGCATCATCTTTAGAGCCGTATTTGCAGATGGTGAGCCGTTTTCTAAGAAACGTGCAGTCGATTTTCACAAGTTTGATTCTATAAACCAAGGCTCAGAGCTACTGTGTATTTAAAGGAGCTATGTCACGACGATTTTGTGGTTTTGGATCAATTCTTTCCAAAAACCGTTACTTATTTATACAAACAATGTTCCTGATAAACCATGAGGTGGATATCAAATTAATTTTATCAAAGAGAGCAACCCATAATAAGGTTTTTGTTGTTTTTTGTCGAGATAGCATCAAAACTTGAAAAAGTTGGCCCAACCTTTTCAAGTTTCAATCCATTTCCATCCTTGCCGCATTGGTAGTATCAGATGACAGGAAACAGTTTTAGTGTCATAACAGTCTTAAATAACAAAACTAGACCATTATTTTTGGATCTCAATTGACCGCAAGACATATTTTGAGCTTTAAAAATATGCTAAAATAGCGTGACGTAGCTCCTTTAAGTCGCATTCTTAAATAATTTATTATTATCCTTCATGCTACAAAGACCAGTGATGCTAAAAGCTCTTGCATGACATACAGATTCTCTTCATTGGTCCCTGTGTATTTTTTGTGGTACAAGTTGGGAGAATTTAAACAAAAAATCATTTTTTTGTTGATCATTTTCATTTCTCACAAACAACTGGGAGCCATGCCAAGCCAACCATGCAGCTTGACCTTTAATATACAGGACAAAAGAGCCACAATGCAACCAGACTTAATACAATTACACCAGAACTATGGCACTACCTAAAATGAGGGTGGGTGGGCGGGGCAAGTCAGGCAATGGCGGATGGCAACAAACAAACAACTGTCAACACTATGTGACATGAAGACTCCCCTCATACTCAAAACCCATACTTCCAGCTGTGTGTGAGAAAAACGTTTTCCACTTCATTCGTTCCTTAGCCAGCGGAAAACCACACTTTCTCATAACCTGTATGTTTATTCAAGTACATTGTTGTTATACTGTAAGGAGAAGCCGTAGTACATTATAGTTTTGCTAAATGAAAATGAACTAAATCATGTTACTTCTGTTCTGGGGTGAACTGAATTTTCTAGCTGACTACCAGCTGAAAGCAGGATGCAAAATACTTGGTACTTTATTTTACAGCTGTAAAGGAGTCGATAATTTGAACATTGTGTTCTTTTCAGTTTTTCAACAGCACACTTGCTTTGGGAAGGACATCAAACAGTACGCTAGCAGAAAGCATTTATGAACTCATTCTAGAGTTGAACAGAATTTGCCCAAGCACTCTGTTATCGGTGGTGCCACAGCTAGAATTTAAATTGAAGGTGATTCTTCTGTGAAGCACTGTGTGATATCATCGTGCCTTAAATGTATGATGAAGGTCAAAATAAAATTCAGGTTAAAATGATTTCCGCCTAGGTTGAAATCAATTTTTTTTGTCTCCTAACAGTCATTATTTATGGATCATGAATATCAAGATGCTCTGTCAGTGTTTACCCAGAATTCGTTAGTGCTTGTCGCCCAAAAGTAGACACATGCAGTTAAGAAGGTTTAGCAGCAAAATGCCAGGATTTCTGGCCTTTACAACTGACTCCCTACTGATCCCTTCTAAAATTTGCTGGAAATAATAATATAGGGAAGGAAAACCATTAAGGCCAACTTAACCCATAGTCTCCTGCACAGCCGTTCTTTGTGTCATCACACAACTCACCTCCCACAAAGAATGGTTGCATAGGAGACTAACTTGAACCAATGAGGATATTATTTTAGACAAGAGGCTACAGGCTGCCTTTAATTTGGCATATTTCCGGTTAAAAGGTGGCCAACTGATCGGCATCACATAATACGACTGACATACACTTAAACTGTTGGACACATAAATGATAAATGATGTCCTTGGAGGCGGTTAGGCATAAAGTTTTCTGTTAGTGTTCATTGTCTATAGCCAACATATGTTCTTTACAGTTGATTCTATTCATACGATGGCCACATTTGTTGCCGCAAATTACTTTGAGTCCTTTGTCTTGAAAAATCTTGTAAAACTGATGCTCAACATCTTTTAGTGTGGGTATACTGTAAAATAAATCGCTGCTTCACACTGATTCATCACAACACATCAGCTTATTGAGGGAGGTCAAATGTATTGCTTTGCTTTAGCCAATAAACTCATCACCACATGTCCTATTGTGTATTTTGCTGCACAAAGAAACTGAAATTCTACTGGATTTAGGACTTAAGTACTTTAGGTATTCCAAGTAATTAGGGTTAGACAGGAAATTGAGAATCAAACTACAGGCACTTACCAAAACTGGCCAGCTGGACTGCTCACTTTGAAAATGAAGTAGGCTTCTTTCGAGAGTTTTTGCTAAAAACCCACCACTGCTATGCATACTACATAGAAATAAACTGGTCTGACTGGACAGTTCTGATTAATGGTAGAATTCTCTTTACAAAAGGACTGGTCTGGCTGGCCAGTTCTGACTAATGGTAAGCGCCCTAGGCTGAAATAGTTTTAACCTGAATTTCATTTTGACCTACAACATAAAGGTTGTGCAGTTCTAGAAATTATTGATACCTCCCCTTACAGAAGGTCAATGGAAATTTCTAGGGAGAGGGGGTGGCAAAAGTCAAAGATTTCAAAGAAAAGTATGAAGCCAAATTGGAATTTCCAGTGGGGTGGGAGGGGGGAAACCAAAAACCTTCCATGGGGAAGGCAGAGTGGATATTTTCTGGTACCACACATTAGGGTTAGGAGACAGGAAATTCAGAATAAAACCAGGTTGAAATCATTTTGACCTGAATTTCATTTTGACCTACAACATATACATCCTTTTTTGTTGACTTTAGATTACCATTATTCTCTTTGATTGCAAATAATATGTTTTCTAGACTGAAGATGTAGAGGAGAGATTAGGAGCAGTGAAGTTACTGGGTCAGATGTTTACCGAACAAGGCTCTGAACTTGCAACTCAAAATAAGCAACTTTGGAACTCCTACCTAGGCAGGTAAAATTGGTCTTCCCATCGTGTTTCTCCTGGTCACCTTATGCTGGGTATCCTGTGAGAAACAAGGATACTAGCTGGGATAGTAGAAATACTTCTAGTCGTTTCATGCCAGGGGTCCTGTGAAGGACTAGAATCCAATCCAGGTTGAGTAGTAACACTCAAAGTCACTTCATGTTAGGTATCCTGTGATGGATTAATATCCAACCAAGGAAGTCTGGTATATAATCTAGTCACATCATCTTATTGTAGGCGTGTCATCACATTGAGTATTTGGTTGGGGACTAATGTCCATCCAGAGTGGTGTAGTACCCCTTTTATTCACTTTGTATTGGGGCATCCAATTATACTCCTAGTTTACTAAACATATACTGGTAACAGAACCTGTTCATTCCTTAACTAGGAGGGCATTTTCAGAGTGTTTACTCAGCAATACATACTCAAGTGAAAATTGTAGGTCTTATTACTTTGCAAATATCTACCTATTTACTTTCCTGCAGGTTTGTTGACATAAGTGTAGAAGTTCGTGTAGAGTGTATAAAGAAAGCCAAGGAATTTCTTCAGCATCACCCTGACCTGGCTGGGGACTTAGCTGGTAAGAAAGCAAGTGACCCTTCTACTGCACTTGAATCAACCCTCGTTTGACAAGTATTTTGCTGTAATGAAGAGAATCCTGCCCCATTCACCAGCAGTGGGCACTAGTTCCCCTTTCCTTGATTGTACTCTCTTGTAAGCAGGTAATGTTCAGCTGTTGCCAGCTGTTGGCTACAGATTGTGTTCACAAGACATCATGATGGCCATGTTGGTGTACTGTACCAAAACAAAGGAATGGTGGCCATATTGGGGCTAACCTTCTGAGAGTTAAACTGTATTTTTATGCAGATACATTCCTTTGTTTCATTGAACCAATGTGGGCGCTGGTCACTCGATCGAAAACAATCTATCTTGGGCAGGGCCATGCATTTCATCTTTACATTAGGAAGAGTTACATTTGATCCACTGATCCATTGATCCACCTAGAAAAGCACTAGCTATCTTTGGGTATGTCAAATTTGTAAAAACCTTATCTATGAGAAAAAATAAAGTATATTGAAGTGGAAGTTCTCAAAGCAAGGTAGATACAAGGTGTAAGAAGGGATTCATGAGACCTAAAGAAATACACACAAGATGCAGTGAGAAAGTGGCTGCAACAAAAGTGTCAGCTCTGTTTGTTAAGGTAACAGAATAATGCATGCATCTTATTGATAGTTTACTGTATGATTGTTTTAGATAAATTACATGAAAGACAACGGGATCCAGATGAGAAAGCAAGGCAGGAAGTAGTGGTTACCATATGTGAAGCGGCATCTGGAAATATTGATGCTGTTCCAGATCAGGTAGTTAATTACCCAATCCTTCCATTTTTGAAATGGTTCTTTTTGTTTGCTTGTTGTTTTTTGTTAGCTGAACGTCCAGGTATAGCTTGTCAATCCAAATGATTACTCAAGATCTTTGTCACGGAATATGGACTGTACAGTTTGTGAATTTGGTGTTTTGGTTATTATTATTTATTTATTTATTTATTTGTTTCTAAGTATAGGCTTGCTCTCTGGACTGTTTTGAATGATAAAATATATTCCCAGGTCTGCGAAGAAGTTCTAGTGTCTCTTTGTAACATACTGTCCTCAGACAGGGCTCAAGACTAACTTTTCAGCTTACTAGTCCAGTGGCTAGTGCACATGTTTTGCAGTGGCCAAAATGGCCAAAATGGCGAGTGAAGCTTAAAACCTACCAGCCAAAACAGATTTTTTACTAGTCTGTGGCTAGCTGGCTACCGTTAGTCTCTAGCCCTGTGAGAGGTCCAATCACTGTTGGTATCAGTCTTGTTTTTACTCCCCATATCCTCCTAAGTTCCCAAGCTAATTCACTCTACTTCTCTATTTTCTTTTCTTCCTTACTGTTATTACATTATTTCTTCTTCTTCTTCTTCTTCTTCTTATTATTATTATTATTATTATCAATAGTAGAATTCATGTGCCCTTTTCTGTATATAATTTTTTGTTTCAGCTTCTTGACGATGTGTGTGAAAGAACAAGAGATAAGAAGGTATATTATTTTGTAATCCTGTTGTTCTTTCCCGTGATGCTTCTAGTAATAAGCTTTTTAATCGCTTCTAATGTGGCTAAATGTTGTCTAGGTGAGGTTAAACTAAAGACAGGGTTGGTCAGTAGTCACCCCATTCCACTGCTTTGAGGCAGCCCTTGTAGCCCTTTGCAGGGGCTTGGCATGGCTTGCATACACATTTGCTTGCTTGCTGGCCTGTGTCAAAGGTCAATTGCTTGCTCAATTTCCATTTTTTTCCCCTCTCCCCCTCCCCTTGGTAAGTATTGGGTTTGGCGGGCAAGTATTCCACTGACTGGTTCAGTGTGATGGTGCCTTTGGTGGTGGCCGCTCACTGGGTTGCCATGGCCACCAATCCTTGAAAATCACCACCTACTTTGTAAGAATTTATCTCTCACTGCCACCTACTTTGTCTATACTTTCACTCAAATGATTAAAAAATCATCAGTTTGACATCTACTTTGCATGGTTAGCTCAGATGGCTATTTTAAAAATTATTGAAAGCCCTGTGAAATAGTACCTGATAGTTGCCTGGGTGAGCAAATGAATAATAAATGAGGCACAGTTTCAGTGTTGCTTTGTGTACTCAAAAACCATTAATCTTACTCCTGTATTTTCAGTGGCATGTTAGAAGAGAAGCCATGATGTGTCTTGGCAAGTTGTATAAGAAAGTAACAACAGGGTGAGTAGATCATGTTTGCTGAAATTAAAAAGTGCAAAACTGTGAAACAGTTTGCAGCTTTATGTTACTTTCCATTTGAAGTCACATCATAAGTTATCTGTCTTTCTTCAGTGCTACACCAAACAAAAAAGCAGCTAAGAAGTTATCGTGGGTTCCAAGCAAACTCCTCCATGGTTATTATCTTAACACTCCTGAAAACAGGTAAATAGTTTCAGTAGTTTTGCAGGAGGATGTTTTACTTACATATGACATAGAGATGTACCTGTTTAACCCTGTTATCACATTATTTGTTGTAGGCTTTGTGTGGAAAGAATTGTAATTGGATGTTTGGTGCCTGTCACACTAGATGCTGATCAGAAGATGAAGAGGTTGCTGCATATTTATTGCAAGCTTGATGAGGCAGCACTTAGGTAATCAGTGCTTTCAATAAGCACCAACAGCCGACGAAAAGCGTCGGCTACTTCGCTTAGAGAAGTCGGCTATTTTCCCCCTAAATTGAAGTAATTAAAGAAAGATTCTTTGAAATTAAATTAAAGTAAAGTCGGTTACTCTTCTCTAACCAGCTGCCCACTTCAAATTTTATTGAAACCCCTGGGTAATGCAAAGATTTTTAGTGCATCCTTTTTGTCATTCATTCATTCATTCATTCATTAATTCATTCATTCAGTCGATTGATCGATCGATCTGTTGATCGCACAGACAATCATTGCTTCATTCAACCAGTTAACCAATTGTTCACTCAACCAGTCAGTAATCTAACTATGGCTCTTCACATGACTCAGTCATGAGTAAATGTTATACTGTTTTCCCTAATGTTATTGTCAACTACATGTAATTTAAAATCTTCTTTCCTCTTTAGTGCTTTTCATGGAATTCTGACCTGTCAACAAAGGTGGGGAAAACAGTGAAGTTTATTAATCTGTTTATTCATGAAGTCAGTGTCCTAGTATTAGTATTTTACTTTTGTTTGCCATGCTGTCATAGCATCTTAGTAATCAACTTTTTCTCAATGTTGCTAGAGTACGGACAGACATTACAGATCTTATTGCACTGTCAAGCCAAGAAGAGGTATGTTATCACTGAAATATTATCTTCAGGTAACATCCCTCATCAGCTTTTGAAAACCAGAGGATATGTGTCAATTGGTAAATAAATAATTGTGAAATTTGCCTAGTTTTAATTGTGCCAAAGTGCATCCTATAGAATATATTGAACTTAGAAAGTAAGAGGAAATGTATGCTGGATTATAATACACTGTCAGTAGCTGTTATCATGTTATTCCTAGAAATTCATAATTTTCTTTGACAACCGTGGAGCAACTTTGTTTACTGAGCTCCTGCTTTATTAGATTTTGAATTAATTACATCCTCTGGCAATTAATAATATTTCATTGTTTCTTGCTGTTTATTTTTCAGACTGAGGATAATGAGGCACTTGTATTCTCAAAGATTATATCCCTTGCAAGTATGTTGTATGAGTTTTGTTTGACTGAAGAGGAAGACAACAACAACAACAAACTTTATTTCAATGGGGTGCTTAACTACAAAAAAAGAACTGTAGTCACCCTTATATATGGCCCCATGGAAAACTAAATTAACTGATGATGATATATAAAAATAGTACTAAGATACAAAATGGCAAAGAATTAAAATACATACTACTGTGTAATGTAAATCCCCAACTTCATCCTAATAAATTTGGTCTTCTGTTTGGTACTTTGTAGGAGTTTTCCCAGATGCTTTCAGATTTCAAGAGAATCTTAAGAAACTGCGAGAAATGCTCCAGGAGCCTACATTAAGAGAACTCTTCAAGAAAAGTATTAACCCTGATCTAGGATGTGCAACAGTGATTAAAGCAGTGGTGTGTATCTTTAATTTAAGTTTCCTTGCCAACTCTGCATTAAGAGTAATTTTTAATTGGCGATTGTGTAGAACATAATTTATTGACAGAATTGAATCAGTTGAAAACAAAAACTGTCAAGATTACATTTACTATCTTCAGGGTTAGTACACACACCAAATGAAGACATAATATATATATTTAGGCAAACCTAAAAGCGGAGCTCCACAGTTCTTTTTTTATTGTATGGCATTTACCGATAAAATAAAATCAATGCCAGGACTCGAGCCAGGACTCTAGTACGTAAGGACTTCTGCATTGTGATTATAGTTTTTACTGTTTTGCTGCAGAGCCACAGCCACCATTCAAACATGTGCTAACGTACATTTTCGATTTATCATCGGCTTTGCCACGTTGGATCAAGGGACTACATAACCAGAGCATAAACGATTTTACTTCATCACAGTTTAATTACATCCGATTAAATTTCAATACAAATGGTGTAAATCTCTAAACTATAGGTTAACAGTCCCAGTGTCTCACTTTTAAATCCAACATCACAACCGGTTATGTGCTTTGGCTAAGTCACAAATTTTCTAACATGTATCGTTGACATTTTAACCTCAACAAACCGAAATATTCCACAACAAAACAAAATGGTAAAACCCCAAAGTGGGTACTCTTCGACACTACCCAAAAAAGAAGAAAAGTACTTTGCTCGCCTTGTTTTGACTATTTTATGGCGTCATTTTTTGTGAGCTATAAAGACGATAGAAAGGTGCCGTTTGTGTCCTTTGTACAATAGCACCAAAAAACATTAACCGAAAAAGACTTTAACTTAACTTTTCGTTGTGAAAAGTGGCTGCGGCACAATAAGCCATGAATCAACTCAGGTGATCAACTACAAATGGTTGAGAATGGTTTTATTCTTGACTTCGATCAACTACAAATATTGCAAACTACAAACGTTGACTACGAGTCGTGGGCGGTAATATTTTTTACATCACTGTTAATGATAACATCTGATTGGCAATGACAACAGACAAACAAATCGGTTTCAGAAAAACATTTGTCAATAAACATTGAATTAAAGACGAAGTTTTTACTGCAATTAGCCCATTAAGTCTACGATTTTTTAACTTACAACGAGAATTGCTGTGAAGGACAACATATTGCTGGCATTTCGACTGCTAAAGCTGTTAAAAATCGTGTTTACTTCTGGCAAGGAGTTGTCGCTCTTTGCGAGAGTTTTCCAAATGTCAATCCGGCTCTTGTTACAAAGCGGAGCCGAGGATTTAAACCGTCCGAACTTCGTTTGGCTTTTCTTCAACCAATTTTGTGCCCAAAAATGAGCGACAGCAGGGAAAACGAAGACTTTTAGGATCCACTAATGAAATATTGAATAGAAAACATTTGGAAAAAACACGAGCATTTTTTAGTCCAAACCATATTTGAGATAAAATTAGCGTGAAAACAACAAAACGTAAGAAAACAAAAAACGATACGAATGTTTCTTCGGCGTTTTGGCGTTTCTTGGAAAAATAAGACAAGCAACAAACATAACTCGTGAGCAACCTAGGCAAATCGCTAGTCCGAGTGTTCTTGACATAAGTCTCCGTATAAAAGACAAAACAGGAATACTAAACCTACGGATGCGGACAGTTTAGGTTAGTCAATAATCACTCCGAACGCAGAGCTGACATAATAGCCGTCATTTCACACAAAATCATTGCTTTGCTAAGAATTGCGGCGAGGGACAATATATTGCCGGCATTTCCAATGCTGCAACTGTTAAAAATCGCGTTTACTTTTGGCATGGAGTTGTTGTTCTTTCGGCGAGAGTTTTCCAAATGTCAAGCTTACCAAGCGGCGCCGAGGTTATAAACCGTCCGGACTTCGCTTGGCTTTTCTTCAACAAATTTTGTGCCCTAAAATGAGCGACAGCAGGAAAAAACGAAACGTTTTAGGATCCAAGATGAAATATTGGATAGAAAACATTTGGAAAAAACAAGAGTCCAAACCAATTTGAGATAGAAGCGTGAAAATAACAAAACGTAAGAAAAGAAACCGATGCGAGTGTCTCTTCGACGTTTCTCGTAGAAATCGGAAAACATAAGTCAAGTAACAAACCGAGACAAATTGCTATTCAATTTTCTTGGCATAAATGTCCATATAAAAGACAAAACAGGAGTACTAACCTGCGCACAATTTAAGTCAGTCAACAATCACTCCGAACGCAGAGCTTAAGCAGAAGCGGTCATTTCACACAAAAGTAAGTCTTATTACGTCTCATGCCTATCAAGGAAGCTTGTTCAATTAAGGATTTTAGCGGCAAAACCGTCCAGTTTAATACACAGCAAAGTCCGAAGACAGCGCATAATTACTGAAACCTTGCCAGACCACACGATCTTTTCTCTTCATGCAAGCTTCTGCAGGCAAACACGAGGAAAAGCTGAAACTTCCTGCGGGGGACACTTGGTAATGTTTTTACAGCTTGACAAGAGACGCTCTCTTTTTCGCTGTTCCTCACTATAATTTCGTCTCTTTTCTCGGGCTTTTTGTTGTTTTTTCTCCCGTTGCTCGTCAGTACGATTCAGCCTGTTCACTCGAGCCCTTTCTTGTTCTCTCTCTCGTTGCTCGACAATACAATTCAGCCGGTTTGCTCGTGCTTTTTCTCCCGCTGTTTGTCACTGATACTCTGCCTGTTTACTCGTGCCCTTTCTTGTTCTTTCTCCCGCTGTTTGTCACTGATATTCCGCCAACGAATAGACAAAACTGACTTTGTTTTAAAACTGTCTTCAAAATTTGGCCATGCAATTTCCCGCCACAAAAACGCGGGTTGAGAACTGCGTGTATGGCCAAATGATCTTTCCAAAAACAGTCCATATGGAAGCGCGCCTACATGCGAGCTTGCACACGAGAGGGTTAACTTGAGTATCACATTTGACTTTGGCTTACATGATGGGGTGGACGTACGTACGGTCGGTCGGACGGTCGGACGGTCGGTCGGACGGTCGGTCGGACGGTCGGTCGTACGATGACGTCATAACCAAAATTTCTCGGATGGATGGGTTACCATATTTTCTTATCAATGGTGCTCCGCGCGCGCGCGCCTTCGGCGCGCGTGGAGCTCCGCTAATATATTCTTATTAGCCATTGTGATATTCTTGGTGTTTATGTTGTTCTACCGAGGAAAGAAGTGTAAATTTTTATAAGGTTGTGTTTTTATATATTCATACATATAGTTCTTAATATTGTAAAGTGCTTCAGGATACTCTGTAATGTAAGCAATATATAAGCTTTATAATAATAATAATATTTTTTTTAAACCTTTCTGTATTTGGTTTTGGAGAATAATTGTAAAGAAAGTTTTGCATAATAACAACTAAGATAATGTATACAACATTCTAAAAAGAAAAAGTATCTGATTAAATTACCGCAACTTGGTTATTATTATTGTTATTATTATTATTATTATTATTATTATTATTATTATTATTATCATTACAAGTCATCCAATTTTTACCTTACTACACATCCTCTTTTAAGGTAATCCCTTTGCAATAACAGCTGTGCACTTGGCCTGTCTGTTATTTTCTAATTGAACTGAATTTTTTCATCACATTTAATTGTTGAAATATTGACATCTCTTGGTGAAAATCTATGTAGTGTATTTCATTTAGTGCCTAGACCTCATGGTACATCTTCAATGACCCCAAAACATGTTAATTTCTTACAGAGTGATGTAGTCTTAAAGGTTGGATCCAAGAATCCTGTATTAGAGACAATCAAAGCTCTTCTGGATCGCGCAGCTCCTCTTCTGGTTGATGAACAGTGTATCAAGGAGCTATTTAAGCTTGTTAAGGATGCTGTTGAAGGACTCTCTGATGAGGAGGATGACGAGTATGAATGGAATGAGCGATCAGGAGTGAGTCCTATAGGAAAGAAGGGACTCGCACTGTTGTTGGTGAGTTAAATCATGGCTTTAGAAATATGTTTGCCTTTGTTTTGCTGAGATCAGTCTGTGTTTGTTTACCAGGTAAGGTCAGGTCAGCTAATGCTGAACACTGACCACTTTGTTTCACTTTATTACTGGCTATCAAATTTCTTGTTTTTTCCTCCTTAACCCCCTCCCCCCCCCTCCCCCCCAACGTTAGTGTTTTATATGGGTGTAGAAAGTGTGCTTGTTGTATGGCTTTGGTGCAGCTTCTAAATCATGTGACTGATTTCTATTCCAGGCACTGGCTGGTGTGTTTCCCTCTCAGTTTCAAAATGAGGACATTTTTCAACAGCTCTTGGTTTTCCTGAAAAACAAGGACCAAGAAATAGGTATGAATTCTGTCATAAATGGTAACAGTATTGTTTCTGGTCATGTGATTTATTTAGCATGTGTCCCTGGGTTTGTTGAGTGGCTGTGTTGTTTTGGTGTTAATTGCGATTCATCATTTTCAGTCAATAAACATGTCAGATATGTTTTACAATAAATTTTGTTGGACTATGACTGCAGTTATAGATGAAAGTTTTGTTACTTTGTAGTTGATGATTCACTTAATATGCTTGCACTCACCGGTGAGGGAATTGAAAAAGTTAACAAGTCGTTGGCCAAGTAAGTTTGTACATCTTGTCGCCTTAAAGAAACAATATTCAGGCATTATACAGTGAAAGTGTTTCCACATGGGCATTATTTAGTCAAGATAATGGATTAGACAACACAATTTCAAGGTGACAACAGATAAAAAAAGCAACCAACAAAAATAAAAGAGCTCATTCTTTTTTCAGATCTCTGTCAGCATCTGGGCAACTACACGCCTACCCCTCCCCTAACCCAACATTTGCACTCACTTATTAGCTTATTATAACTTGTTGGGTTAGGGGAGGGGTAGGTGGGTCAATGTCAGCATCCCAGCAACTACACACCTACCCCGAGTCCCCTAACCCAACATTTGCACCCACTTATTATCTTATTATAACTTGTTGGGTTAGGGGAGGGGTAGGTGGATCAATCTCGGTATCTGGGCAACTGCTCACCTACCCCTCCCCTAACCCAACAAGTTATAATAATAATCTAATAAGTGAGTGCAAATGTTGGGTTAGGGGAGGGCTAGGTGGATCAATCTCAGTATCTGGGCAACTGCTCACCTACCCCTCCCCTAACCCAACAAGTTATAATAATAATCTAATAAGTGAGTGCAAATGTTGGGTTAGGGGAGGGGTAGGTGGATCAATCTCAGTATCTGGGCAACTGCTCACCTACCCCGAGTCCCCTAACCCAACATTTGCACTCACTTATTAGCTTATTATAACTTGTTGGGTTAGGGGAGGGGTAGGTCAGAGATGCTGACATTGGTCCCATTTTTCCTTGCAAATGTAGTCATATTTATGTAAGAAAAGTTCTAGAGACGTTTATGCTAATTAATCAAAATGAAAAGCTTATATATCTGCATATTTGTAAAAACCTGTAAACCATTTTCTATTTCCTTGTGTCTACCAGTTATTACCACCCAGTGTTATCTAAACTGGCACTTAAAGGAACACCATGCCAGGCTAAATACTCTTTGAGATCCATGGCAAAGATATCAGTGTCTTCATCACAGCCATTTGATCGTGTGTTTTCGGTGAGTTGTCTCTTCTACTGGATAACTTAAGGACAAAATAATGTTTGTGAGACAGGAACAGGAACATTTGTGCTCTGGTGCCTAGTAGCTTACAAATTGTGCATGGAAACAATCCAGGCAAATTTTTGAAAGTTGCCTACCTTCAATCCATGGCTTCAAGGCTTGCAAGTTGTGCATGGGAACAATCAAATTGAAAGATGCCTGCTATAAATCCATGACCTCAAGGTATCCCATAATTGTCATTATCAAGAACTCTTTTCCCCTTTCTAAAACTAAGGACACTGAATCAAAGAGTGTAACATATACACTTGCAAAAAGATGTTATGTTTGTTTTTTCCTTCTTACAGTGTCCTTTTGGTTCTATTTTTTTGCCTCAGCTACAAGTTGCAATATGTGATGAATGATGGAAGGAATGAAAGAATTGATCTTAATATTTTCATCTTTGTGTTATCTAAACATAGTATGTACCTTGTTGATCTTGTCATTGTCCATGCCTTGATTATATGGGGCTAAATGTGTGCAAGAGATATGCTATGTTCTCACAATTTTTCTAGAAAAACCCAGGCTGCCCAAAGACGTACATACATACCTCTTACTAACCAAGTTCTCGGTCCATAATGTAAGTTACGGATCCTCGTTTTTTTCCTGTTCACTTATGGCCCAAGCGCTAATTGCGCGGGCCATAAATCAACAGAAAAAAACGACGATCCGTAACTTACATTATTGACCGAGAAAAGAAGGTTACCGGTACTAAGATATTTATTATATCTCTGAGGTTAATCAGGCACGTGGAAAAGGAAACTTTCAAATTTAGCGGGCTGTACAGTTGAGTACAGCCCAAAAAATTGACCAATCACAGCGCATGTACTGAGAGATACTGATTACTTCAGTTTTTTTTTTATAGAATCTTGTTAGTTCCTTGAGCTATGACTGTCCTCTGCTGTTAACAACACTTACAGCTTTGGGAGAAATTGCTCTTCTGGCACCAGCAGTGTTTGAGACCCAGAGAGCAGCTATTGTGCGAGATTTTGTTGTAAAAGAATTGCTGATGAAAGATAGGGTCAGTATGGGTGTTGTGATCTTATGTTTGTACCTCTTGTGTGAAGAAAAAAAAGGTTATAAAATCGACTCAGTAATTACACTAAAGGAACTTCTTATGCTAAAGTTATGCTAGATTTTATGACTGCTACACATAAAGAGATATTGTAAAATTAATCTTTTAAGTTCATCCTCCCCCAATAAGTAATAAATTATATATAATAA
The DNA here is from genome assembly GCA_948470475.1 of Galaxea fascicularis. Taxonomy (NCBI): domain Eukaryota; kingdom Metazoa; phylum Cnidaria; class Anthozoa; order Scleractinia; family Euphylliidae; genus Galaxea; species Galaxea fascicularis. The sequence continues at coordinate 1,134,454 of OX419341.1, read as the reverse complement.
AATTCTGCCAAAACTTAGCTATCTAAATGACTTGCTCTTTTGTTAATAATATGAATGGTAGGACTCGGAGTCGACTATTTAATACCAAAACTTAAGGAACCAATATCAAGTTGTTTTCACATATTTTTAGGGTGCAGTGGCTGACTCAGACGACAGTCAGAACACGTGGTGTGAGGATAGAGATGTTACGCATGAAACACAAGCCAAGGTTAGTGTTTCAAATCATTTCCTTGGATGTTTTTTCTGACAACCTAAGTGACTAAACGAACCAATGTTCTACCCCATTGTAAGTCCTTCTCCCCTACGTCCTTAGTCTTTGATTTCAAGGGCGCTTGAAAAGCTTAAAAAGCCGTTGAAAAGAAGAATTTTATGTACACAAGCCAGCACGGACTATGCTAACATTATGAAAGTAATTGATTGCGATTCCTGTCATCTCTTTTTTAAGTCAAAGGAATAAACTTTCTTACCAACTATCATTATATTTTTGTTCCATAATGTTGACTCCTTTCGTTTCTTCGTTAGATCAAAGGGATTCGTCTCCTTGTCAAGTGGTTGCAGGGCCAAACGAGTAATCAAGAGCTTTGTACGCGGCCGATGTTCAAGACTTACATTCAGCCAGTGCTCAGATTGCTTGACAGCATGCTGGCTAATAGAGGAGATTTACAGCAGCAGGGCTGTGTCAGGTTATTACTTTTTATTGGTAATTCAGTTTAGGTCACTCGAATTTCATTGCATTCATGTTTTTTTTTCTTTCCTTTTTTTGTCCTGTGCAGTGCTGCAGACTGTTCAAGACTTCGCTTGGCCGCCGCCTGTGCTATCATAAAGATTGCCCAAGAACCCAACTGCATCGAATTTATCACATTGGAGGTCTTTCAAAAGCTTTCTCTAGTTATGCAGGTACTACGCTTCTGTTGCAAATTGACTGCACAAGAGGACGACAGCGCAGCTTTTATGGAAAATCATATACTTAACCACGTGTTGTACGATAGGTTTCTTTCACAAAAAGTTGGATCCTTGGGCCTTTCCTGTAGGTTTACCATTAAGGGCAGACATTTGATATTTAGGTGGGGGTCATGTCCGGTGATTAATCATTTATTTATTTATATTTATAGGACCCATGTTATGAGGTGCGAGACAAGTTTACAAAAAAACTGCACAAAGCTGAAGATTTACTGAAACTTCCGCTGGAGTATCTTGGAATATTTGCACTTGCCGCTCCAGAACCTGTCAAGGACAGAAGGAACCAGGTAACCATAGTGATCACAGGGACCACCTTGGTAATTCATTTGCAGGAAGAATGGCCTTTTTATGTATCGATTTCCTGTTTTTGTTTGAGTGCTAAAGAAGAAATGACTGCCATGTGGTTTTGTGAATAGCGATCACCTTTGCCATGATCATCGGCCATCGTATTTTAAGGGAATGAAGCGATTTGATGTAGGACGATTCTCACAGAGATGTTCCCAAGGGAGCATGAAAAGTCCTGGGAGCAGAAGATTCGGAAGCGGCCCTCATGTGACTGTACCCAGGATAGCGGTTAATGGAAGACTGTTTCAGCAGACGTATGGATAACAAGTATTGACAGTCATGAAAACAGTACTTGAAATAAAAATATCAATATTCAACATACCTTTTATTGATATTCTGTTATAGGTGAGACAGATGATTGCAAAGAATGTCAAGACTAGACGAGATTATCTAAAACAGCACTCATCTGCTCAAGGTACAGTACTTAATTATCAGATTGATGCTTCAATGGTACGAACCGCGTTATATACTAACAACATTGCCGGTTGCAGCGTTTGTTTCCGTAAGAGAACACATGGATATTCATCTGCCATTTTTTCTTGTCATTTTTCAGCATGCTCACACTCCATTTTGCCAGAGTATGCGTTGCCGTGTGTCATTCACATGTTGGCGCATCACCCAGATTTCAAACAGAACGACCATGAAACACTGGTACAGTTTAGAGAGTAAGTTAACTGGCCTCAGACTCTAGAGGCAATTCGTGTTATTATTATACGTACTACGGTGAAAGATGACTAACTTTTTGTAGAAGATATGTTTTCTGGGACAGTTTGGCGGAAGGGCCATTATTTTGGACTTGACTTGTGGTTGACTTCTAGTGGACAAAAAATAAATAAATAAGTAAATAATAACTTGATTATCCTCTTCCCATCGGGAATCAGTAGACTATCTGATCCGTTCAAAACTGGATTAAAACTAGATGAACTAAAGGAACTTATATTCACAGCCTTTCAATTTTTTGGAGGCTGCTTTCGTTGGGATTTTATTTGTAACTACTGTGTAGTGAGTGACCTTTGTGTTTTAACCTTCTTTAGCTATCTTTGGTTCTTTATGGAGCCTATTTTAGCGAAAGCTGACAATTACAGCTTCTTGAAGAAATTAGTGGAAAATGTGAAGCAAACGAGAGATGCGCAAGCACCAGAGGACGAGCAAGTTAACAAGGTAAAATACAGCGGATGCACCACTCAATTTTCTTTTGAATAGTTAGTTGGGTCAGTCTTACACGTCACCAACTCCTTCTGGACCTGCATCTGCACCTATCCCGTAGTTAGTGACCGTTGGGGCGCCACGGAGCTAGCAACCCTTTTCCTCCATTTGATTTTGTTTTCAGATTCTCTCAGGACGTCTCAAAACTCCGACCCTGCCCACTCAGAGATATTATTCCCCCAACGCCTCTTTTGTCTTTCTCCCTCCTTGCACTGTTCCTTCAGTGTATGATTGTCTTGTCAAGCCCTGCTGACCTTAGTACGTACTCAAACCACTTTAACTCGTCAACAGTCGTGTATAAAATTTCGAATCATCTGGTACAGCAGAATAAACAGTTCCACGGCAAAGTACTCTCTGTCAAAAGGTCGTATGTTTATTATTGTTCTGATCTGTTTGCAGAATCTTTACACTGTTTGTGATTTGGCTCAGGGGCTTATTTTAAACAAGGTAACAGTACTTCTGCGTTTGCAACGAGGAAACTGAAATGTAGAATGCACGCAGGTTCTTTTTCTCCTTACTACTGTGGCCCGCGTCTTGTCTAATTTGCATAATTTTCCCTCTCGTTCGAGCGGTTGATCTTCTGCAGAATGTGCGACTGCTCATAGTCCTAAAACCATCATCTTGACTTCACTACAGCAACTCAAATCCCTGGCTATTTGTTGTATATCCCCACCTATTTAAAAAATTAGTGAAAGCCCTAAAATTCAGTTTAAAATGTCTCACTGATCTTGGCAACATTTTATGGTAGGTTCACTCATTTGTGTTAAAAGAATTCCCTGGAAATCCTGTTTTACCGAAAAAGTTCTTTGTTCCTTCGGAGAAGGTAAGAATTCAACCCTTTAGGATTTGCCAGTTATTCACGTAATAAGCTGGTTATTTACCGAGCCACCGACTTTTATTTATCACTTAATGAATGTTCTCGAGGGGAACAGTGAATTTTGTTTCCCTAGACGAAGTCGAGGGAAACATTGAGATTCTCGGGAAACAAATTCACTGTTCCCCAAGGGACCAGTCATTAAGTGATTTGTTATATAGCAAAACAAATGGCCCAAACCGGTGGAAAACAAAAAAAAAAAAAGCAAATTTTGAAAAACGCGCTGAGATTCCGGCGACAACATCAGGCCACCTTCAACTGCACGCTCTGATCACGTGCAACAGCGGTCAACATTACGCGGGTAACACTGAACTGTTTCCCGTTTGACGTCATAGTTTTCGCAATGTTGCCATCTCCTGGCATTTGGCGGTAAACAGTTTCATTGTTAGATGTCATGTGACCATGAACTAGGCAATGAATGGGTGCACTGTCGCGGGAAAAACGCCAGCTTTATAAAAAATTCAGCTTATTTATCGGCATTGTGGTCAATGATATTGTTTGAGTGTATACCAAACCAGTAAACAGCTAGCTTGCACGCAGCAGTAAATTGGCGACCAATGCGTGTGGACGAAGAGCTAATACTGTTTGGATTGCTTTAGCCAGTCAGAGGGCCCTAAAACACTGTTATGGTATGTAATGGGTTTTATCAAACAAGTAAATAGGAAAATTGGCTACTTCTAATCATAGAGAAATAATGTTGAGACACTCTCTTCGTTTTTTCCTCTTCTGAGGGTAACACAATCGATGCAATTTTGTTATATTACAGGGCAGCAGTCCTAACACTAAAAGTTATCTTCCAAAGGGATTCCAGTTCACATCTGCAAAGGTAATATTCCTGTAAGACTTATATGCATTTAATACCCTACTTTCCTACGGACAGAGAGAGCAACAAGCAGGCAAAACATCCAGATCAGGAAATGGTTAACCACTACTTGAACCGTGTGAAGCTATGCCGGTGCTTTCTAAAAGGCGATTGAAAGATGCAGTATTTTGTGCGTGACAGTTAAACCGCAAAGAAAATTCGAATTCCACGGCACATCAAGCACTGCGTTGATGCTTCTGAGGCAGTCAATACTACAGATGTCCAACTGACCTGGCGTCTCCTCTTGATGCTTTGCGAAAGCCGATATCCTCCAAACATTTCGAGAAAAACGTCAAGTGGTCCTTTTTAACGAATACTTTACCTGATGAGAACTGTTTATTTTTTTAAGCCTAAAATAAGTTGTCATTTAATAGAGCACTTTTGATTTGTTTTGTTTCTCTCAGGTTTTGTCGGTCGTGGTGGTAATAATATTGAATTTAACTGAGTAACACTTGTTTCATTCCAGGGACCGAAAAAAGGAGGAACAGTGGAATCAAAGCCAGCTCCTTCAAAGGCTTCGTCGAAAACGTCTGCCAAAAGTGATAAGAAGTCACAAGTGAAATCCAAAGGCAGGTAAGGAAAAAAGATGCATTTGTTCAAAAACCTATACATTGAACATAAATGAGCAATGTCGTGCCGTTCACGAGCGAATTTGTTCTTCCTCGGCGGATCCTCGTGCATTCTACGTGCCATCACCTTTGATGCGTGTTTATGCGCTTACAGAAGCTCAAAAACGTCCAGGAATGCTTTCAAGGAGAAGATAAAAGAGACCCAAGCTGACGACGAGGAAGAAGAGGCTTCTGAGACACAAGAGAGTGGTTTTGCCAGCCCAGCAGATGAGCAACCGACAGCAAGGTAAGAACAATAGCTGTAGTTGAGGAAACAATACTTACTGTACACTCAGATCACATGCGCTGCGAATAAGTGCGAACATGGACTTGTCTGAGGCGGTGTCGAATTTCCTCTTATTTTGCTATTGGTAGTCATGGTCTTTTGCAAGGCTGTGCTCTAAGAAAAGTATTGGGGTGCCCAACATCTCTAAACCCGAGGCGAAATCCGGGCGCACAGCATGTGAGTTTGGTACAAAAGCTATTACTTTCTGGTCGCTTAAAGGCAAAAGGCCGACGGTAGGAGCGACCGGCCGCCACAAGAACACAGCCCTGTCTTGTGAATTTGATAACTGATGTTCAGAGGCAAAAAGCAGGCTTTGTTGTATATCATCTTATGGTTCTAGACTTATGCTATCCTAGTGAACTTATGTTTCTTGTTGAATTAATGCAGTCCAAATTTAACAAATACTGCATACCAGAAGGATTATATTACCACTCTTTGCGGTGCGTATATTTCGTTTCATTGTCAAGCGTCAAACTCGGTACTTTTTAAAACGTTTCCTCAGGAAAAGAGGAAGACCTGCTAGCTCAACAGAGCAGACAACATCAAAGAAACTAAGAGAAGAATCTCCGGCAAAGTCTTCGAGAAAATCATCTCCGTCACCATCCAAGCAAAAATTAGTCAAGGAAAGCAAACAATTGCAAAAGAAGAAGGCCTCATCGCCGCCGAAAAGTCCACAGCGACGCTCGCCTTTTGTGGCAGCAGAGAAGTTATTGTCCTCCAAACCATCGACAAGGTAAGTGAAAGACAAGAATTAATGTGTCTAGGTACGCTGAAAGCCGGCTACTCATTGGGCATTACGGCCACGTGGTAGCGGGCATTACCCCTAAAATCTACCAAATGAAGTTTGAGCCGTGTTAGGCCTCTTCAGGGTGGTACATCTAATGCCCAGACACAGTAATTTGTGAGGTAATCAACATCCCACAATTTTACATTTTCATTAAGTGAAATACAAAACTGCTGATGCCACCCTCCCTTCCTAGACAAAAATCTATGGGGCAGCAGTTCTTTTTTGAAGAGCTGTCCCATGTCGTCCTGTCTACTAGCAACCACGTGTTTTAATCCTCGTCATGAAACAAACAGTTTTGTTATATGGCTAGTGTGTCTCTCGCTACAGCATGCCCATTCATTGGCTAGTTCATGGTCACATGACATCTAAAAGTGAAGCTGTTTGCCGCCAAATGCCATGAGCGGGCAACATTGCGAAAACTATGACGTCCAACGGGAAACAGTTCACTGTTACCCGCGAAATGTTGACCGCTGTTGCACGTGATCAGAGCGTGCAGTTGAAGGTGGCCTGATGTTGTTGCTGGAATCTCAGCGCGTTTTTCAAAATTTGCTTTTGTTTTTGTTTTCCACCGGTTTGATCCATTTGTTTTGCTGTATAACAAATCGCTTAATGACTGGGCCCACAGGGAACAGTGAATTTTGTTTCCCTCGAATCATTGAGGTTCTCGGGAAACAAAATTCACTGTTTCCCTCGGGAGCAGTCATTAAGTGTTAAATGTTTCGGACTAGAGTTCATTTACCCTTTTATTCCCAATATCAACATGTGTATTCTCCTAACCGGTCTCAAATATTTCCTGCATCAAATGTAGGGAGAATTTGTATAAATGTTAACTCAGCTGATCCCTGGTGCTCATTTCCTGTATTCTCATGCCCTGTATGCTTGACAAACCAGTGATATGGTAAGGAGAAGTCAGATGGTGATCATTATTGGAATGTAAAAACTAAGAAGGAATCCACCAGAGGTTCGACTAACAAGTGGACAAAACTTTGTACCGAGATTGTTTACATTATATTGCAAACTTCTGTGAAGAAATCATTTCTTACAACACCAAATGTCGAAAACAAATTTTGAAGTTCATATGAAATACGTAAACGGTCCTGGTGAAATGAAACTGATGATAAAATTTTACCTGTGTTTGCACAATTTCTCTGAACTGTGAAATTTATTTTCTCGAGTTGCTATGGGAAATTGTTTTTGGTGTTATTTCAGGCAATTGTTTATCACTTTAGCTTTTAGAAAATGCACAAGGGATGTCATATACTTAAAATTATTGTGGTACAAGATTTTTGTCCATTAAATACTCCAATAACTCGATTTCTCAATGGATTTCATCTTAAGCTGTCTAAAATGACGCATCACAAAGATGACAAAGAAAAGTTGGGTAATTCATGCTTTTTTGTTTTTGTTTTGCACAAGCAGTCCCCGAAAAGCTCGAGCTTTAAAAAGGCAGGCATCGGAGCTGGACGCTTTACCAGAAGACGAACCAGACAGTGGAACCTCCAGCTTAGAATCGCCCAAGAAGCCTCTCAGTTCAAGGTGAACATTGTGTCATACTTTCCTGTCTGTGTGCCTTGCCTTTGTTCTCTGTGTATTCGTCATGTGTTAATGCATTTCAGTGGCATGTGTAAACAAAATTGCAGTTTGAGGGGTAAGGTTTTAACCATTGGAGTATCTTTGCCCATGTTCGCCTTGTAGGCCTGTCAAACAAATGGCCCATTTTTTTCTTTACATCAACAATTCATTGTTGTGGGCCTTGGGTTAGGTGCAGTAGGAAGGGAAGGGTGGGTGGGGAACCGATTGTAACTCTCTTCCCCTGCCTCCCCTCCGCTCACTGTTCTTAGGAACCATACTTCCACGATTCTTTTTGCTGATAGTTTCCTCGACTACAGGACCTCTAGTCTCTAAAATACTTAAGTGGCTTGGAACCGTGACAAGTGCCTTTTTCTGTCTTCTTTTTCTTTCTCGGTCTACAGACAAATAACGCAGTCGAGTCCCAAAACGAAATCCTCAAAACAAGTTAATGGCTTGGTAAGTAAAGCGTGTTGTTATGTTAAGAGTTCCTTTCAGTTACATTTCAAGTAGTGTTTCCTAATTTATAGTACATTATGTCATGTTCTTGTCAACAGAAAGACGCTTTAAATTCGAAATCCAGCCCAGTAAAAAAGACTAAAGTCAAGGAATCTTCGCCAGTGGAAAAGAAAGAGCCCGTCTTAGTGGTAAGCACTGCACTAAGTGCCACACCTACCCGTGTATACCCATAAAGGGTCATGGCTACTACCACCCCCTCACCCACCAGCTCCCCCACCCCCACCCCCTCTAACGCAAAAGAGCGTTCGTTAAACGGCCTCCTGCCCAGGAAACGGCTTTCAGTAATATCAGAGTGGGATATAACAGGTGCTCACAAAGCGAGTTGCTCGCTATAATGTGGAGCTCTAAGAGAGAATATTTTCGATTCAACTAGAAATCGTGGCCGGCTAAAACACAAACTTAGCAATAAGCTTGCCCTTCTGGTTTTGATCCGATTCTACTCCTATTTGATTTAATTTTATTTCAGGTGAAAAGAAAGAGAACCAAGCCAAGATAAATTGGCGACCGTGGAGCTGAAAGCACTGTAATGTACATAGTCAGACTCTTCTTTCTTCATCAAGTCTCTATCACATTGATGACGATGTACATACTCGTGTTGCTCAGAAGCAATGGTTTAGTACATTCCTTTTTAGCTGAATTCATTCAAACAAATCAGTAGCTACCATCTTACGTTGGAATGTCTGACTCAGCCAAGCCCACTGACATTGGAGGCAGTGAATGACGTTTCTACGTGACATGATGTACCAAGCCAAGTGGAGGAGATGCTCGTGTTCTTCGAATCGTCATATGTCATCAGAAATCTTGAGGTGTCTGCAGGATGTTGCCGTTTTCTGGGAAAGTTGTATTTTCTCAGGCAAGCCGTGAGGGGAAAGAAAGAATTTTTATCAAGTTCACAGCCATTTAGCGTATGGACTTAATTTTATTTTCGCCGTGAAAGGATTTTCCGCTGATAATTTGATTGAACAGGAGGGCAGCAAAGATTTCTTAGCATGGGGATGGTGATAGGGTGAAAGTTACCTCAACTGCAAACTAGTAATCGCCTTTTACTAAGGAAGACTTTGAAGACGAGTTATAACCCTAGTTTTTTAAGCCCAGTATAAGTAGCGGTCATATTTCGCCAACAGCAATATTTCATTCTTTAAATCAGCAAGTCTGTTTGAATGGGATAAAAAATTATCAGTTGGTGAAGCGTGGCAAAAGAAAAACGAGGGCGTATGCGGAGAACGTTGCATACAAGTTCATCATGTAATAGTTGGGCGCATGCACGCACATCATCTTCCGCGCAGGAATGTAACGTATGCATAGCAACGTTTGCGCGTGCGCTTGTTTTCTCGCCGGAGTGTGTAAGTGTGTGATAATGTAGTTGGAAACTATCGATCAATTCTGCGAAGATTACAACTTTGGATTTTAATTCTCGCCGAATGTTTTGCGAGTTATAACGTAAGTACATATTACACATACTTTCAATGTAGTGTAGTGTATGTATAAAGTCATCTTTTAAAAGATCTTATCAATTTATTTTACAATGTTTAGTAGGTTTTAAAGCTTCTCTTAGTTCAGTAGAACGTACTTCTACTGTTTGGACGTCTAACTTGTTTGGGATTTCGCTCGATCAGTGGATTTAGTCATCTTTCACTCTTCACACCCAATTACATGTTGTATTTTAGTCTTGACCATTGTTGAACAACTGTCAAAAACACCCTCAATTAGCCCAGCAAACAATTATATGATTACGTCGCGTTCGATTGTCCATTTTCCAGACACCTTTCCAGGTCAAGTAATCACCGTTTTTAACCGTTGACTTAAACCCCATCCACACTAACGCGTTTTCATTTAAAACTGAAATACTTTTTCATGCGTTTTGGCTTATCGCCCACACTAAAAAGCCCGAAAACGCCGAGTCTTTTAAAAACGGTTTCAAAAGTGGAGAGTTTTGAAAACGCTTCGTTTCTAGTGTGGACAGATAAAAAACGGTGACGTGAAAAGCGTAACGTATTAGTATGGATGGGGCCTTACGGCCACTTGTGTTCTATCAGGCGATATTCCAAACAAGCTAGAAGCAGCTTGTGGTTTTCATGTCTGCCCTTTGGGGTGGGGGGGAGGGTGTACACACGATTTTGAAACATTTATTGCATCGATTTATCTTATACGATTTTACTGTCATTCGTACAGTTCAGTATGGTTTTGAATTACATGCAGCGTAGCTCATTATCAGTTTACGGAATTTAAATAAAGTCTATCATTATTCAACACGTATCACCTTCGTTCAAGTTTTTGTGTTCATTTTCAAATTTTCGTCTGTGATCATTAACTTGTATAACTCGTTTCCAATCCGATACCCAATGACATACAACAAGCGGCAGAAAAACTGAAGACACGAACTCCCAAAACAAAGTGAAAGAAAGAAAGTGTAATCTGATTGATTGATTGATTGCGAAGAACACAAGAAAAGGGACACGCGGGGGGGGGGGGGGGGGTGAATTTTAGATGTTTGAACGGATGGACTCAAATTTCAAAAATGCAGTAAAAGCTGCTTAACCAGCCCGATTGCATCTTTCCCCTTTTTTACCCCGAGTTTAATACATGCAAGCCTCTGTTTTATCCGTCGGTTTCGTTCATCCACATGGTTATTTTTAATGCAAGCTTTCTCTGGGGTTAGAGGTCATCTGCTCATACTACGCAGCATAAAAACCAATTAAAATTGACAATAAATGAATTCATTTCTTCCTTCGCAGAGCTTTTATATTAAGTAAACTCCTGAAACTCCATAACTTTTAAGTCAGTGGAGGTCGTAATTGTGAAAATTCAGGAGGAAAACGTATATTTATCGTGTTCGGGCTGTTAAGTTTGTGTTGATTTTCGCCCACTTGAGGTTTTTCCTTTTCAAGTGTAAACTTGAACATCTTGAAAGGCTGGACTAGACAACAATGAAATTGGATTTCCTATGGCGAATAGCATCTGAAGAGGTTTTTCAACTCAACAACCCTAACTTACTTTGTACTTTGAATTACGACCAATGGCATGACAATTTGAGACATGATTTATCGTACTGACTTTCTCAGCATGTCTTGAAAAAACTCCGTCGACTTGGATAGCTTGTGAAAATATCACAAGTTCAGTTGAATGTCGATTCTTACCAAAGCGACATTTCCGTTTCACAGCTTTTGCAAAAACAAATCAAGAATAAACAAAAATATCTTTGCCCATTGGGCAGAATTACTAGTTTGTGACCTGTTTTACGAAAGAAACGCGAACCGGTCATTATCATGAAAAACTTGTGTTTAACAATCAGACGACGTTTTTATTTTCAAACAATTCATCTGCGAAACCATTCATGTTTGACCTCTCGAAGAAATTTCAAAAAATTACTGCTTGGGAGGTAAATCTGAAAAATGTCGAATCAAAATGGCTCGGGCTCAAATCTGGTCACAGATAGCGTAAAGCAAAGAGCAAGAAGGCAGCATAAAGCTCGATTGCCAACCTTACAGAAATTTTCTTTCACTGTAGGACATGTGTTAAATGACGTCGTACTCGAGGTATGGGTATCGTATATGATTGTTTTCCAGACCAAGGTATTGGGCCTCTCAAACCGAACCGCAGGATTTTTGTGGATCATTTCGAGTTCGGTGGATGCAGTTGTCTCTCTCGGCGTTGGCCATGTCTGTGACAAACTCAATTTCCCACTTTTAGCTAAATACCATGGCAAGCGTAAAAGTTTTAACTTACTGGGGACAATTCTGGTAGCCGGATTGTTTCCATTCATAATGATGCCGTGCTTTGCTTGCGGAGAAGATTCTTCTGAGTGGCAAAAAGTGATTTATTACGGCGGTATCATGATATTACACAACGTTGGGTGGGCTTTATCGCAAGTGACTCATTTGGCGCTTATCCCTGAGATTGCTAAACGTCCAAATGAAATGGTAGAGCTACACGGGTTAAGGTAAGTGAATTTTAAATCAACTGAATTTTTCTTTGCGTCTGAAACCCTACAAACACAGGCCTGTATTGACGCAATTGACGCGTCGATCTCCATCAAACCAGGCTTCATGTGCCTACGCAAAACAAGGTCATTGAAGATTTTATAGAACGAAAAGCAAATAGGACATTGCGACAAAAACGTTGTCAGCGTAGTGCCGCTCACCACAACATCACGACATAAACTCTGTGAAATGCGTAGAAAACAAAACAAACAACAAGGTAGAATTGTGAACAGAGACCCCCAATCCAATACCCACAATTTTCCGACGGCAAAACAAATTTACGTTTACCGGTTATCAATGCTTGAAACTGGCACAGGCGGGTTCCAGATTCCAAGAAATCACAGGGGTGCACTGACATTGGACAAGGTGTGAACTTTGTACTGCATTAGATTACCATTTGGAAGTAGTGGGGAATGACACTAAACCAGATTTAAACAAGTTTCGACAGTAAACGTTTCAAGTCATCTCTACCGCACGAGCTAAAACACAGTTTGCACGTGGGTAAGCAACGCCCCCCTTTATGACTAGAAACATGTAAACAAGGCAGGAAGAGTTCATGGTATCAGATGGCCTAACAAGCCGAAGATCATATTTCCGGAACTCATGACCCTTGCGGATCAAAATATGGTAATATTAGAAGCGAGGAATTCTCTACTTTTCCATTTCTTATCGAATCAGTCAGTGGAGAGAAAAATGGTGTTTCATAACATTTCAAACTCTAAACTTATTGCGCACGATTTTGGCACAAGTGTATTAGACATTGCTTGTTACGTAATATGTTCGAGAGATGCATTGGAAGTGGACTCATTTCAAGTAGTTATACTGAGCTGTACTGGCTCCAACAACTCGCTTGCTTTAGCGAAAAATTAAAAAAGTTTTGTATTGTTTTTCCAAATGCACGATGTAAAGTGGTTTATAAGATGATATATTTAATGCGTTTGAACCCCATATTCCGCTGTAATATTTCACGTTGCAGTGTTTGGCGGTTATACTCAGTGTTACAGGTAAAACCGGCTTTCGGAGTAACAACAGATTAAAATAGCACAAACCTGTTTACAAACTCAAATAGATTTACCAATGCAGTGGGTTCCTGGTGATGAAAGCTATGGGCACCCAACTAGAAACGTCGATGAAATATCTGTTCGGGAGAGTCCACCCGTTTTAAGACTTTCGGATAATGCATTGCCGAAAACTACTGATTTCTTAACTAAAACATCACCTAAAAGATTCACAACAAGGGAAATCCAGGAGGAAAAAAGTGCCATGAATTTTCCGAAGGGATATTTTTGCATTTTTTACCGGCTCTTAAAAAGGTCGCCTAGCATTTTCGGGTAAGCAAACAGTTCGCAGTGAAGTTATTCGAAGGTAACGTTCAGCTAGCAATTTCTGAAATGAAGATTTGACTCACTATAATTTTCGGGCACTTCAATTTTCAGCTAAGAAATCCGAACAGATTAAATTTTTCGAGCTGATTAAAACAACATCTTTAAACAATCTTTAAACATTATAAAGAGCCTAGAAATGTCCCTCAAATGTTTTAATATGCTTAATATGCTCGTTGGGTGCCCCTGGAAAGCCACTTCCAGCTTAAAACTCCTTAGTGTTGAAGGAAAAGAAAAACCAAGCACTCAGACATCTGATCCTATAAAGGGATTTTTTTTGTCTGCTTTTGCTAAAATTCAAACTTATGACAGAATGATCCCGAGAATGAAGGTGTTTTCATTAAACTGATCTCACGAAGAGAAAAACTACTTGCCTAAGCGAAGAATTAAAGTTTGGAGTATTATAAAATGCCGAAAAAAAGTTATTTGGAATGCATATCGAAGGGTCTCATACGTGTGCTTTAACGGGAAATGTGCCGAAATAACGGGATTTCCTGAGTTCCAATCGGAATTTTTGAAGGACGAGTTCCTTTTCCTTCGGCGCTATTTTGATTTTAACTGAGTAGCAAACTGGTAAACCAATAATGAGCTTTGATTCCTTTCACGTTTCACGTTTCATTTTTCATTTTCCTTTCAAGGTCGGGAATAACTTTTGTCAGTGGCATCTTCGTGTACACTGTCACGTGGATTCTTCTCAAAACAGATAGCGGAAATGAAAATCTCACTCCAAATCAGTGGAAGGACTTTATGGTGGGTAACTTGGTACCAAACGTTTTGTTGCGACAATAGCCACCTTTTGCTTTTAATTGGTAGATTTGTCTGCTCTTGTTTTCGGAGAGAAAATGGGGGAGGGGGAAGTTGTAGGGACTGATGGTATCCATGAGAAGAGATGAGCGAAAAAAAGAGAGCTGGAACCGAGAGAATAGTAATGTATGTTTAGAGGAAATCTGTGCTGAATTGAATATTATTGTCCAGCAGCAGCGATGGCGCACAAACGCAGCCAGACACACCGACCCTCTCGTTTCACAAATTGTGGAAGACAACGGGACAAACTTATGACAATTAAAACGGTTTTCTTTACTGCTTCTTTTTTAATTCTATTTCTTCCAGAAAATGTCTGTGATCGTAGTAGGTACAGGATGCTTTTTCTCGTTAATTTTTCATTTGGGAACTAAGGAACCTCCTGCAACGGAACAAAATAAAAGAGGTTGGTAAAATTATAAAAAAAAAGCTTTTACGAATAAATATTTGAAGACACTGTGCCCCCCGTGTTTTGAACTCAGGCAGTCAAACACATATCATATGCGCATTTCTCGTTTTTCTGCGCTTCACTTCGGTTGCATGTTCTCTACGTTTGCTACCAGTTTGAGGCGATCGCGTTCTTGATCCTGGCTTGACACTGGTTCCACTGTTTTTCCTGCGCCTGGCCTTGGTTACACGCAGTTGCATGTTTTCCAGTCTTGCTTAATTTTAGGTCGTTTATTCCAAAGCGCATAAACAGTTGCATCAGATACGTCACCTAGATTCCTCTATTTTTTTTCAGGGCCTTCCGATGGCCTAGGAAGACAAACACGCCGTACAGCCACCTTAAGCCTTCCCGATAAGACAGTCGGAGTCTTCTGTTTGTACGACGTTAACCATCTAAATGCTTTACCAGCACATCTTACTTCGCAAGGAGTAGTTACACATTCGGAGTTTAGAAATGACGAGAAAACGATGGCGAACACTGTGTCTGTAAAAAAGGCTCTTGAAAACAGATCTGAAGATTTAAGTGAGGGGATAGACCTTGAAGCACACATTAAAGAGGTAGAGGAGACTGAAAAAAATATCAAATTTTGTTTCTCGAATCCTGGTTTTAAAACTGAGGACGAACCGGACAAGAAAGAGGAAGGCACCGTCGTTGTTTTGGATGAAACACTGGTAATGGAAAGGCACATGAAACTAGAGAACGAAACCATCAAAGAGACGTTCAGCTTTCCAAATCCAGCTTTTATCCGCGAAGGTAAGCAGAGCCTACAAAGTCAAATTTTTCAAGAAACAAACGGTTTAGTTGACAATCCTCAACAAGAGAATTTGGCAGAAGAACGGCAGAGTAATAGTTCAGATTCGAGTGGTTACAGCGAGGGTTACGCCTCATCTCCAGAAACTGATTCTGTCTGCTCTTCTGAGGGTGCCTTCACAGAAAAGAAAACAAGAACTCAACAAGTCGACTCCGTTGAGAACGAACCTACTTGGCCAACTAGTGCCAGGTCTCTCTCATCCAGCTGCGAAGACTCGTCAACCGTAGAGACTGATACACACTTCAATGGTGTTACTGTAATCATCGAAGACGTCAACGATCACAACATGAAAACCAGTAAAACAAGAAAAACCTGGACTGACTGGTTTAAGACTCCAACGTTCTATAAGGTATTTCATTAGAAAAATCGTTAGTGCGTTTTGGCTCCGGAAGGATATGATCCAGAGATATGAATCTTACGATAATGCTATTTTTGCAACTTAAATATCCTGGAATAGTCTGCTTTATCAGAGTGAACTCTGTCACTCAAGCTCCTGAGTCAATTATTGTGATTGAAAAATCCATGATGACGAGTTTCGGGGAGACCAGTCGATCTAAAAACAGAAAGATCCAGAGGACATCAGGAATACTTTTTCAGCTTGTTTTTTTTTTTTATATATTTTATTTCTCATTTCCCTATTTTTCTTCTTCTCATTCTCATTGTTGCCATGGTGATCGTTATAGTTAAAGTTGATCCCTACCACTATCACGGGAGTAATCACGTGACTGCTGACGGCATCACAGTCGTTGTTTACGTGTGCTATCACAGATTCAGACACCCCACAATGTAAGTAACATAGAGTTTTCATTAGTTGAAAACAAAGGATTAAGATCTGTTCTATATTATAGTTTTACTTTCTCTTACACGAGACTAGACTTATAGACTATAGCACGTATTAAATTGAAAGCTTTACTGTTCCTTATTGGGTTGTGTTGTTTGATATCCACAGATGTCCTTCGCCTTCATGTGCACTCGTATTGTTCAAATATTTACTTTCTCATACGCACCTATGTATTTGACTGACACGCTTAGGTTTGAAAAGGTATGGTGGCTCTTTTTTTTTCTTGTCAGTTGTTACTGTTGTTGTTCGCTTTTTGAGTCATACCAACTTTGGATGAAAGAATGATAAAGTTTCCAAATTAAAGTACTTTGTAAAGAGAACTCTCCTTCTTGTCAATAAATCACTCATTGTTTAACAAATCATTCTCTTTTTGTATTTCATTTTAGGAAGCCATTGCTTATTTTCCCCTTGTCATCCTGATCAGCGGTGTTTTTTCCAGCTTAGGCACAAAGAAACTAAACAAGATGCTCGGCGCGAAGGTATTTACTGTTATCGTGGAAAAAAGTATATATACAACTTCCAATTTTCTGTCCTGTTTCTGAGCTGGAGGGCTGTCTCTAAAAATTCAGCGACTGGGTTTGGTTACAAATTGATAGCTTTGTCACAGCTTAAGAAAAGTTCGAAACTATTGGGTTAAAGCAATTATTAAAAGATATTTTCGTTTTCATTGCCATTAACGTTTTCATGTGGTTCCCTGACGCGCGTGGTATCTGAATACTGCATATATATTGAATGACTTAGTAGCACGAATTAACTTGAAATGCGTTATCCATTCCAGTGGACCTACTGTTTGGCGGCTTCTTCAGTTATTGGTTCCTCCACCTGGTTCTACCTGCAGGGCACTAAAGGAAGGAACGCTGCCTACTGCGCCGCAATCCTTGTGGGCTGCGGTGGATCCGTAATGTATGTGACATCAACAACATTGGCTGGGGAGCTGATCGGGGAAAATAAAGACTCTGGTGCCTTCGTGTTTGCGTCGATGAGCGTTTTTGCCAAATTAGTTTGTGGGGGAACTATATTTTTAACTCAGGAATTCTTTCCAAGTGAGGGGTAAGTAAAATCTGCATACGTTTTGGCATATTAAATATATGGCAATTTTAGTTTCTGACAAATAAATCACAAAAGCATCGGTGATAGAGTTTCTAATTCTCGTTTGCTTTAGTGTTGGTGCACTTCGTCCTGCGATTAGCTGGCAAAACTCGCGTCGCTTTCCCAACCAATGCGAAGCAAAATTAAAACCAATCGCAGTTTGCAGGCAGGCATTTTCCTCGCCAGGAGCAGGCTCACGTGTATTTGCAAAGTATTCTGATTGGCTTATTGCACTGTTTGCGCCTTTTGTGAGTATTCGAAGTAACTCCTTTGGTTTTGATTTTGCGACACTTCATTAAACACTGTTCTGTCATAATCATTCTTACTGGCATGGTGAAAAAATAGTTAAACAAATGAAGCGCACTGAGGGTTGCTAGAGTTTACGTTGGTGTTTCTTCGTTAACAGGGCAACATCTGAATATCTGCGTTATGTGTTCTCCATGGTGCCTGGTGCTGGAGCCATCCTTGGTTTCATTGCTGTAATTGTGTTCCTACCTGCGACTGTGAAGTGCAGGAAAGTTGGTAAGCAAAAGTGCAGCCCGACTAGACTGAGTGTGCGTTCCAAAAAGATGGCCTTCCTCCCACGAGCGCTTAGTTACAAAGTTAAAATGTTTCATAGCCTTACATTTATACTTTTGCGATATTGTCTGAGGATGATGTTGAATCCAAGATGGTAGATAATAATATTGTCTGTTTTTAAAAGTCCAGTAATATTTCTCGGTTCCGTACCGCTTTAAGTGCGGTTGCCAGATGCTTAAAATACTTCATTATATATTATTGGTAATATATCATGAGAAGGGTTCTAGCTAATTTGGTTCGTCAATTTAGCCCGTGTGAAATACAAGTTTACTTATTGCTTATGCTTTCATTTTCCCATTTCTCTTTCTCTTAGTTCACACCGTAGACTCATCAGCCCAAACAGAGGACATCTTTTACGACATTCCAGCCTCAGTTTACGATGGCTGACAGAAAAACAGGACTGTAATTGATATGACAAGGAGCAAAGCTCGACTTGTAAACTAAAATGAGAGCTATGAAAACAAGGGCACAGGAGAAGAATGACGCCAAGATAAGGGTCCATATCAGTCACATATACGATCACGTCCTCTTTTCTCCCCGAAGCCCCAAAGCGTCTCGGGAGAGCTGCTCTCCTAACTTCTTGCTGCCTGAGTGCAGCTTACACTAAATTAAATTTTCATTAACTCACCGCGTTATTCGTGCTGTTGTAGATGCACACTGAGAAAGCGGTTAGAATAGAATTACATCAGGTAAAAATCTGTCGATATATTTTCAGCTGCTGTTGGGTGCAACTAACTTGAGATGTCAAACTCACTGACTGGATTGAAACTGTTTTATTGAGATTAAAATTGTAAATAAACAAGGCAATGTACATGAGCTATCAGCTGATGAATCAAACAAAACTACAATTAAAGGCATTGTAAATTTATTTGATTATGTTCGAGTTTATTAATTTGGATATATTTAACACTGTGCGTTGCTATATATGAAAGAGGATGGCGCGGTGGATTTCCCTTTCTTCTTAGTTTTCCTACAAAAAAAGATTGCTATCATTAAACAAATCCACTTTTACCCCCACTATGCTTAGAATTCTACGAAATCAGATGTAAATGCAAAAGTGACACAATAAAAAGTGAAACTGAAATCAGACATGAGTTCGATTACTGCTAAGTTTAGGGTGTAACTGATAGCTCTCGTCCAAAAACGGTTTTCGGATGAGTCTTACTTCCTACGCTAAGGATGATTGCGGATTTATTTTTACCCTACTGCTTGGCTTGGTGCAATGAGTTAGAAAAATCCAGAGAAGTGAAAGCAAAACAAGTCGTAACTTGCATGAGCGGCTTTGCCGTGTTTGCATTCCCTCACTATAATCTATTAGAAACTAAAAATCTATCTCGAACTTAACCTGAAATTTAATTCGAACCAGGAGCCCATAAATATTTATGTGCTCCTGTTCGAACGCAAGAATTCTATAGATGACCCTCAAGGAAGCTCACGTGTTATAGAAGCCTCACTTGAAAACTCGTCTGCTAATAGGCCATATTCGTATTCTCGGTATTGAACTGGA
>OX419341.1:1005000-1110000 GCA_948470475.1 Galaxea fascicularis | reverse complement strand
GATTCTACATTTGTTCATGTTGAAAGAACTTTCACGTGTATTTAACTAATACGCTACAACATGGGAAACCTAATAGAGCTAATAATCCACTAAGTACCGTATACAAAACATATGAAATAACGATCAGAATAGTCATAAAAGTAAAGACGTTACTTGCACATTCGCTTAGCGTCCATACGTGGTTCCGTGGGTTTTATACAAATCCGGCAATATGGCCGCTTTTCCTGTTGTGATGTCATTCTGGCTAATTTAAATCGAAAGCACACACCGACGTAAAACAAGACGCTACTATGCAGTACGCTCACTTCTGGAAAACATGGCGACTACTCCAACTTAGCCAGTTTACATATTTTCACGAAATCAATGTGTCGCCTGTCAGAACAAAATTACCAGCGACCAATGTCATCCAGTTTTGGTATTTGGTCAAGAGGGTAAAGATACACCGGCTAAATTTGAAAGTGTAACAGGAATAGCGCTCAATTCCAGCGACTCTTTCCCCGAAAAGATTTGTTTTCCATGTACTGATAACAAACTTAACTTGGCGGCAGCATTCAAGGAAATGTGGTTAAATTCTCGAAATGATCAAGAGCGCCTACTTCTGGAAAGAGTAACGAGGGGAAGAAATCCTGGGGAAAGTCCGTGTTCTAAAAGAAACGCCGTGAATGACTCCGTGGAAGGTGAAGAATCTGGCCCGGCCATCAAACACAAACACTTCAGCGTGTCCATAGGTAAAGCCTTCATTTCCTTGTTTAAAAACCTCGACGCCAACTCCTCGGGACAACTTTTCAATCTAGTCGGATATGACTGCATTTAGCAGAAACACAACAAGAATGCAGCTGTCCGTTGAACCATTTATTTGATCATAAGCGAAAGGTATAAGATGGACAATTAAAGACTTCCCAAACACCGTTGGCAAAACACAAAGACAATCTTCTGTCAAGAACTACGGCACGCAAAGCTGATTCCTGCTCCCTTTTCAACTCGATATTTTCTGATAGTTGTAGAATCTTAAGGATTCCTGTAAAGCTTTCGTCTCCACGAAGTTTCCGGCCGTTTCGAGTTCTTTTTATTAATCATGCGCAGACGTTTATTGCAGTGGGCATGCGCTGACGGATGTCATGAATTTCACGACATCTGCAAACGGCTGTTACCAGAATCTACGATTCATCCGCTGAACAAAAGGTCGTAGGCTCTGTGGACGAGAATGGTTGTGATGTATTCTCGTCCCCAGAGCCTACGATTTTTTTGGTCAGCAGATGAATCGTAGGCCCTGGTAACAGCCGTTTCCGACTGTCGTGAAATAGTAGCGTCTTGTTTTACGTCATTGTGCGCATTCGATTTTTATTAGCCAATGAAGAAAAAAAATTGTTTGGCTTTTACCAGAGCCCTCTGCCCCAGTTTAAAAGATGCGAGGGCTCTGGGGACGAGAGTGGTTGTGATATTATTTCTAGCGCCTGCACAAATACGCCAAAAGTGAGGTTTATGGAAAACAAAGACGAAGAAGAACAGAGGACATCCTTTCACAGGAAGCCTGAGTAAAAATTAAACTGAGACAGTGGCTGACATTTAAGGTCGGCGCACACGAGGGGACTAGTCCCTGCGACTGGTCCCTGCAACAAGTTGCGGGGACAAGTCCCATCGTGTGAACTAGTCATTTTTTACGACAAATCTAGTCGCAGGGACCAAAATTTGGTCCCCGCGACTTGTCCCACGAATTCAAACTGGTTTGAATTAGTGGGACAAGTCCCTGCGACTAGTCCCTCAAAACCCTTTGTCGGCACGATGGGACTTGTCCCTGCGACCAGTCCCTTCGTGTAAACTCTTCAAGGGACAAGTCGCAGGGACTAGTCGCAGGGACTAGTCCCCTCGTGTGTGCCGACCTTTACGGTATCTCAGATTCTTTAAAGATACAGAAATTTCTCTTTATTGTTACGATCGGTAATGAATTCGTTAGCAATGTCAATTCAAGTGAAAGAGAGTCTGCCTGTGTTTTTATAATGACTGTTTATTAAATATTGACAGGTTACTAAATCGCTTTTGTGTCATTGTAGAGCGGAGCCATGTTTTCTATCTTTGTTTCCTGAGAGGTACGCTTACCGTAAAAAG
Source organism: Galaxea fascicularis (assembly GCA_948470475.1). Classification (NCBI taxonomy): domain Eukaryota; kingdom Metazoa; phylum Cnidaria; class Anthozoa; order Scleractinia; family Euphylliidae; genus Galaxea; species Galaxea fascicularis. The sequence goes on along the minus strand of OX419341.1, from coordinate 1,107,894 downwards.
CCAGTTGGAGGACATTTATTTTAACTTCGCTAAGCTGGCAGGGACACCGCAACAGCCAGCGCCAATTACTGCGGGCCCGAGACACAGGTCAGCACCAGGGGGTGGTCACAGCCAGGGTTCGTTACGTCCCTAGTGGTTCTTTAACGTCCCATAAAATTAATTGTGGAGAGTTGTGAGACGAGACCTCCGGTTTATCGTCCTTATCCGAGAAGACTAGAAAGTCTAACCACTTGCAGATGTCATTGCAAAGGAAGCACTTCCTCCTCAGTTATTTAAATAAAAGACCCTGAGTGTTGAACCCATGACCTCCCGCACGTTAGTCCGGAACTCTACCAACTGAGCTAACCGGTCGGCGGTTAAGTGGTAGCATTAGGTTAGAAATGAAAAATTATTTAATTTTTATCGTTACCTAAATGTTACTTCTTATGCCTGCTCAATTGCGTGTCTAGTTTGCTAATGGTAATTGTAAAGTAAAAGCTGAAATAATATGGAGATTTATGAATTGGAGAATATATTGGAGATTCCCAACCATACAACACATACAAAGTAAGACATACTTGCTTAAGGTGAAACTGGGGAGGTTGGACACTGGTTGGACTCAAGGTCGATGAGAAAAGAGCACACATCTAAGATTTGTTTGACCTGTTTGGGTGTAACGTGCAGGGCGAAGAGCGAGCAACAAAAGATAAATACCCTCCAAGATACGATGGCTGATGGCGTGAGAATACTGGTTGGAGTTAAAAACTCAGTGAGGATAGCAGTTCATTGGCCAAACATGAAAAATGAGCTGAATAACAACTGGAAGACGACATTAATGAGGTCAGAGTGGAAGAACAGGCAAATAAGGCTTTTCCTTTGTACTTCTCGCTTATTTTGTCTCTAATCTCTTCTCGAATACCACGAATACCACACGTGAACGACTTCTACATTACGTGGCAAAAGACTGACAGAAAGAAAGCTCTCCTCGGAGGGTACAATGAACGTAAATACTAAAACACGGAATGACCTAAAACCACTTTCCACGTGGTGTCGATGAAAGGTCTTAATCCCATTGGCCACTTTAGAAAAGAGTAAGGGCCTGGAACCGAATCTAAACTTCATTGAAATTCGATCAAGTTGAACTCAATGGTTTCCCATATGAAAGGGCACCTCAAAATTAGTACAGTGAAACCCCGCCACTCCGTCAACATACGACCACCTCGTTATTACGACCACTTTTTTGTAGCCCGAACTACATAAGCCCACTTATTTCCTTATTTTGAAAGCGCCGTTAATCCGGCCACCCCGTTAATACGACAAAAGTTTCATGGCCCGACGGTGGTCGTATAAACGGGGCTTCACTGTAGTTTAAGCACGTTTGAGCATGTTTTGTTTGAAAGCCGCCAGAAAATCAAGAAATTCCCACAAATATTTTTAACTCATGAATGCGCAAAGCGCAATGAACGAGTCATAGCGGCTGGTGGGGGCCGAATATCACTCCATCGTAACTCGATTGTTAGTTTTTCTAAAATGGACTGGGAATGAGTTGACCCCTGCCAATTGCGTGCGTTCTATCGTACGTTGATTGCGTGTGATTCCAGTTTCTCACAATAGTCATGGGAAGGTTGGAGGTCTCGAGGGACAACAGAGAGGAACACTGGCATGAAAACTCTTTCCTTCCTCAACTTAGTATGTACATGTTGAAAGTGGCTGAATTCGCTTGCGGAACGATTCGTCAAGGCGATACGCGAGTTCGTGTTTGTCAAGAGGAAAACAATGAGTTTGTCAGCATGGCTGGACGATCGATATGTTTCTCCAGCTTCTATTTGAATGGAAAAATCCCTGAGGCTCGAATACTGGCAGTAAGCAATCTATTGGGAATTTCATAAGTGGCGGAAATAAAAAACATGTTATGGTTTACCATATTCAGATTCTTATAAAAATTTCCATGGTGGAGTAAGGACATAAAAATGTCGAGTAGTTAATTTTAGAGGTAATCGAGGAACTTGTCAATCAGTGCATTTTAAGACAAAAATTGGCATCCAAAACAAATGCTCCTTGCAAAATATTTTTAAGAAAGCAAAACCCTGTTTTGCCTCATAAAACATTTTAGGGTAACTTCCAATTAACTCCGTCATATCAAGGCCATTGATTTTGAACTACCATAACATATCATTTGCATTCACGAGTTGACCCATAGGGGCCTTTGATCGGAAAGTGCGTGCTCCCTCACCCATGTCACCACACAGTCTTTAATTTTCACGATTGCCACAAGCCTTTTGTTCAACTCCTACTCAATTGTACAGTATCAAAGTTGGAAAGTTGACTATTTTTGGAGATGCTCTTTCATGCAACAGATACAAATTGTTGCTAAAGTGGCCAATAAGAAATAGTATTGGTGGTTTGAGCTCAAGTCAGCACCAAAAGCGAAGCTCTGTTGAAGAGGGGAATAGCGTCATGATTGGAATCAGGGGAATACTGGTCCAGGCAATATTAATAATGCGCTCCTCCTCTCTCTCCCCTCCCACCTTCTACTAAGGAGCTATAAGGCCTTGGTAACCAGCCAAAATCTGGTTTTTGCAGGTGGTTTCGTCATTGAGTTCACTGGTTGAAATTGTTGGTCTGTTTGTTCCAGGCTTTGTGGTCTACTATCACTGTCGTCGACGACTTAATTCACCAGAAGACGCCAGTTTAAGAGTGTGGTGCCATAGCGTATTTATTTGCGTGGGGACAGGAGCCCTGGTTATGAAGATGAAATGCCATTTCTTTACGCCATTTCTTTACGCTGTGAAACATGCGGCTCAATAAGAAATCTAGGAAGTAGCTGGAGGTAACTGACTTCCATAACAATAAACGTCTCAGAAAATGTAATTGTGGAGCTAACAAAAAACCTACTATATGTCGAGCGGGTTTATGAATTTGTTATTATCGGACTGTTTCCTATTCCGTGGCATGGAAAGAGAGAAAGTGACCCTGGCCTGAATTTCACTCCCAAAAACACCTACAATGACGCTCGTAGCCGCGAACCTGCTTCCGTTGCTGTCCTTAGGTTTCCGGATTTGGTAGTAAATGGGAAAATTGCATTAAAGCTTTTCGTTGCGACTAAAAATAGACACGAAGATGTTGATCTGTTATGCTGGCTGGCTGTCATGTAAAAAGGATTTGTTTCGTATCTTTGAACAAGTAAATCAAATTCCCAACGCATTCAGCAAAGGTCTTGTTCCCTCATGATTTCTTTCACCTTTGGGCAATTGTTCGTGCACCTTTTCCTTCATTTGTTCTCGTAACACGGGTGTGGGTTTTTTTTTTGTTTTTGAGCCCGTGAGGGTTCCTTATCGAACTCCTGTAAATGATTTACGCCCACGCTGTTGTTGTTGCAAAATCGTCCATTTAGCGTAAGCGAATTCTATTCCATTTGCGTAAACGTACAACACCTCATAGTCAAAACACGATTAAACTAAAATAAAGGGAAGAAAAGCTCTAAGGATTTCATTTCCTTTATGAAGATACACTTAAGTAAACCATTTCTTATTCAGTATTGAAAACCAAAAATTTAATTTCAGTATCTCAGTAAATGTTGTGAATATCTTTTCCTTTATGTAGACCAGTGCCAGGCAAATTTATCAAGACAGATCAGAGATCGACATATTGGTTTTATCACTAGGAAACATAATGTCTCTTTTATAAAAAGTCATCAATCAGCCAATCAAACGAGGCTCTCAACTCACACCTACAAATTTCTGTTTGAGAGGGCAAATGCATACATTGATGCATTTGTTGCGATTGCGACGTTAAAACAGCGATTGAAACACTTGACCTTACGTTCGGGACGCCAGGTACGGCTTTCAATTTAGTTTACAATTTGAATTAGCGTGCTCTTCTTGGGAAATATGAGATGGCTTGTATCACGTCTACAGCAACAGATCGAGTCCGCTTCTTGTGGATAGTGTTAAACTAATATTTTGCTCCGCTTACACTTTACTTGTGTTTAAGTCAGTGACAATTTCCAAATCTCTTCAGCTTAGAGGTTTGCCTGCAGTGAACGGCAGTTTATGGTTTGTTTATTTATTTGTTTGCTCAGTTTTACTTTTAAAGTCATACAATCGATTCTTCTCGGCAAAACTTCACGCCAGGGGTCATCTCGGTATTCGGCAATGCTGGCAGATATGACCGTTCGTTTCTCTGGCTAGATCAGACAAACTTAAGGGAGTATCCCTCAATTTAGATTCATTCATTTGGAACACATGGTCTGTATAGTTACAAATTTGACCCAGAAGTCACCGAAATGCCTTGCTATGTTCACCGTCGCGATCTAGGCATGTTCGACAATGCGGGGCTAAAGGCGATAATGTTTTTCTGATCAGAGATGAATGCTTTACTTACATTTTCAGGATCTTAATCAGTCTAATTCATTGTAATGATGAATTGTCTGAAACGATAAAAAAACACTATCAGGAAGGCCTTGATGGAGCCAGGGGTAACTTCCCAGGAATGTTGGATATAGGAATGAATTTCAGCAAAAAAGACTGAGATTGTTTCTGAGGGAAGAGAGGTCGCGGTGACGCCGTGAGTTTAAATCGTTGACCGGAAAAGGGAATCAGCAAGGTGTCCATTTTTCACTTTTCACCGTTTAAGCTTTGTGATTTCGCGCAGCGAGAGGGTAAAAGACATTGCTACCCGATTCTTCTTTGTTTATACCCGGCTGTTTCATTTATCATTATGGTTTTTTCTATGATAGCCATGATTTTGTGGATTTTATTTGCTGAACAACAATTTGGCTGAGTTCGCAGGCTAAGTTAAAAGTGAATGCGATTGAAAATGACACTGACACACAAATGTTGCTTGCAACGTCTTCCACGACTATCAAAACTTAAAGATTGATAAAAACCTTTTTTCAGAGACAAGATGGGAACCGAAGAAAACCGATAAGGACAACAGTCGTAAAAGTGCTTTTAATATCCTGGCGTTTGTTTATCTTCTCTCAAATTAACACTTTTTTAATGGCGAAACGTTTCCTGGGGGCATTTTGCCTTTCGCGGTTTTCATTCGCTCGGCACCATATGGCGCGCACGAGAAAAAATATCTTTGCTAATGTCCTTATAGACATAACTCGTCGTAAGCTGCCCCCTCGTGCTCAAGCTTACCAACATCGCGTTTTCTTTTAGCTGAGAGCATTTGACAAAGAAGCACTTCATGTCAGTGTGACACATCACTGTAGTTATTGAGCTGGCATAAAAAGAATCAGACAAGACTGTTGGTTAAATGTTCTATAATGAAGAAACTAACCTCTTTAGGTGTAAGTTCCCGCCCCATTTCCTTTCTCAAAAACTTGAATAAATTTCTCTTAAAGGCATCATTACTTAACCGACCAGTCTGTCATCCCAAAAAACCGTGAGAAGTAGACTAAACAACCGTGAAGAGATACCGCATTCACTTGGCGTAAAGGGTTTTGAATTTTTTCACGCGATATATGAGTTTTTAACTCGAGATTCGGAGCTGGCAATTTAAACTCGTGTTCGCCCGTTTCTTCCGTTAGCCTGTTGTAATTATTACCTTTCGTTTTCACAACATTTCAAAGGTGAACTATTAGAATGTCAGGTCTGATGTACTTATTATGAATTCGAAGCACGTCTTGCGTCTTCTTTTGGCTATATTTTTTCTTGTGGGGTGAAGTTGCAGTCATATAAAATAATTACTTAGACAATTGTTAGACAACTCTGCCAAAACTAGACCTGACATTTGTCCATTGGTCCCTGTGACCTGTACATCAGGGCTAGGGCTATTGTTGTGTTGTATTATCTATTGTTTTGCTCTTCAATGGTAGACCGCGTCTCGAAAGCCACGGGTTTACCATTAGAAGCATACCCATTACACGATAAGTTATGCACTAGCAACAAAAAAAACCTATTGCCGGTTCGTTCCTTTTCGGGTTAGGTTCTCGTTCTGGTTAGCTCCTTTTTTAGTGACAGTGTTATCGCTTATATATTTATCATTAAGGAGAGTTTGGATGCTGATCAAAGTAGCGTTTGACGTTTACCGCTGACCTTTGAACATCAGTAGAAATATTGATATTGTGTACCTCTCACAAGGGTGTATTTTTTTCCTCCACCAGGAATTATCACTGAACCTTTTTGCTACTGTTATTTCCTTGGTGCGGGTGAGTATTCTTCCACCGGCTCTATATCTCTATATCTCTGTATCTCTATATCTCTATATTTTCGAAAAACTGCTCAGAGCGAGGCCCATGTTTTGTTACTGAACTTGGACCCGCTTATGCAAGATTTAAACAGATTTCTGTTGCATGAAACTCTTAAAATATATGCCAATGTTTTTCCCTTTACACATCTACCGACTTTTGTTATTACTTTCATTAGCTCACTCGTTCATTCATTTGATTCATCCATTTATTCAGGGTGTAGATTCATTAATACAAGGACAATAAGTTAGTATTTAGCAAAAACAAAATACAAAGCAATTAAACGCCATAGCTGAACTAGGGACTTGCCCTTACGCAGCGATGCAGACTTTAGTCCTTTCAGGAAGTGTAATTTTCGAACCTTTCCAACAAGCTAAATTACGGAGCCCAAAATGGCCCATTCCAAGTCTAGTAGTTTCAGCCCGAAACAGGCAAAAAGTCCTTAAATCGGCCCAATATCAACACATAAAACAAATGTTACACACATTACTGTCAGAGGTGAAAATGTCTAATGGATTTTGAAGTTCTGATTCTTATCAACCTTAATTTTGTTTCTAGCGATTTTCAAGTAAGGCAAGCAAATATGATTTTAAAGTTTGTCCCTAGGGGTCCTGGTTTTTTTTTACGTAGGCAATTAGCAAGTCAAATCTATCCGAGTATTAACTATTATTTCAAAAAGAATCAATAATATATTTGTGTCAAGGAAAGTTTAACAAGCGCGTGACTTGAATGACAATGGCACGATCTAATTAAACTGATGAGTATCTAAAAATATATCAAACCACCTCGTTTCCGTTTACGGTTTATTTTACCGTCTGAAAGTTACGTAAAGTGTTATCTTTTGAAGCTGCTGCTTGAGAGTAGAACCAGACTCTAGATAAATCACTTCTATTTGACCATGAACAACGAGTATTTCTTTACGTTATCTTTCTTTTTCTCGTTTGATTGCAACACGTAAACGTATTAAAACCCGTTTCCTTCACAACTATTTGCAATGATGCATTGACATTTATTAACACGCACTCTCTCATATGATATTACATTCCTTAGGGAGTGTACGATAGTACCAGATAGATATGAACACTCCCCTCGGTATTTTAGGTTTTTTGTTAACAGACCCAAACGTCAGGGTCGTACATCCAGCTGCAGCCATGTTTCACTTGCCTAACAATTTTGGCTTTCTACATTGTACATTTGTAATATAGCAGCTGCCTCAATTATTCCGTTTCACATTTGCAATAAACTAAGCACAGTGGGTGATGAACGCATTCAAACCGAATGTTCTTTTAACGTCTAAGTGAACTACACTCTTCTGTTTACTTATTGGGATGTTCCAATACTTGACTTGCGCATGGTGACTGAAATGTTCGTTCTTTTTAATCCTAACAGACAATATTGTCGTATTTTAGTATAGAGTCATATTCCACCAGAAAGAGCAGCTGAAACCATTAGAATAAACTCTTTGCCATTTCCTTGTGACACATGACACCTGTCAAACTGAAATTCTGAAATAAGAATGTCAACTATTGTATACTGAATTCACCTTGATTCAAAAAAACTCCCTACATATTTGATTGCTTTTAGTTTTCATTACCCCTGTTTCTGCAAAGCCTTTTTCATTTGTCATCTGCACGAGGAATGTTTGACAACATTTTAAAGTTTACTGAAATTAAAAATGGACGTCGATGGAACGAAACGTGTCAGACAAAAAGAAGGAAAAAAGGAAGAGTTGAAGGGGTGTCCTCATTTTCCTGAACACAAAGCGCGGATTTCAGAGTCCAACTCGATCGTAAACGTTTGAACCCCGATTATTCTTCCCTGCACTTGTTTCATCTTTTCCTCTAAAAAATATTTTACTACACTTAATTTATGCTGTTTTACGAGGTAGCCGTCTCGGCTCTTTCCGTCATAACGTGTAAAGAGAAAAAGTATAATACATTTGAACGCTTCACTACAGATGTATTACGGCTTTCCTTCGGTTTTGAGTTTCCCCCAAATTTGTGTCAACATTTCTGTTGCAAAATAATATGTTACAATACATACAAGCACAATACTAGCATCTGGTACTAGAATTTCAAAATTTCCTGCAGTCCACTGGATTTATCTTACATTCGATGTTTTTTTAGTGGAAAATGGCAAAACTGTCAGAAGAACAGGAGCGATTATTTAACTAAGACTAGCTAAGATCTTCAAAGACTGGTGAAATCGACAGAAATAACTTCTTCCCTTGTAATCACCTACAATCCTGATCTGTTGTCCGCCTGACCGGTCGTGTTTATACCTATATTCCAGGAGTACTCAGCGGTTTGTTACGGTGAAATATCAGATGGCACCCTTTAAAGGCCTCAGAAACTCTGAATAAGCAGTGATGATGTAACACTGTATTTTGTGAGCGAACTTTATTAGAGCGAGGTTAATTTTGTTCCTTCTCGTAAAAATCCTCATTGCCAAATCGACCGAAAACTTCTACCCTCGCCTTCGTAATCATATACGTCCTTTTTTGCACTTGCCTGTCTTTTGTCAGGTTTATAGAATAAGATCGGACAGTGATGTTTACCCGGCTATTCCGTCAGTTTGCTCGCAAAAGCTTGTTTTGGTTGAGATATCTGCTCGGATGGCTTTCGGCAAGGCCTCAGATACTCATCGGAATAAATTATGGTGATGTAGCATGTTCTCGGACGAAACGCCACCTTCAACTTTATTATCTCTTAAAAAGTAAGTCTTTTCGGTTCCGTGGGGGAGATATTCATTGCTCTAGGTAAGGCCAGCTAGAATCTTCGGAAGAACCTTCGGACCATTATGTACTGTAAAGACCTGTTTAAAAAGTTTCGAATCAAATGCTCACTGAACGTTTAAACATGGCGGTTTAAATCGTTCAAATCATCAAGTGTGACAAAATATTCAAGGAGTGTTGAAATGAACCGATTCCATTTCACAGTTTTCACATTTCACTTGTCCTGGGTTCTGTTGGAAATGTTGGATTTCACCACAATATTGATCAAATTCGAAGAGACTCCACAACTCTTTACGACGTGTACTTTTTAGCTAAAACTTCCCAACAGATACCATGCACTGTGTCAGCTGACTCAGTTGTAAAATTATCTGAAAATAAAAGTAATGACATTGAAGGTATTTTGCTTCCTTACGCTCTCTATAACGATGCTCCTGAGAATCGATGTTGAATCTTATTCGACTCGTTAATAATCGCGAGCGCCATCAAGTCTCAACCAAGTGATAGTAAGACAGAGCCGCGATAAGGGCGTCAGTAAATTTTGCAGGCTTCAGTTTCTGCGAATTCTGCGGTTATTTTTATCCTATCGATCCAACGATATCGTTTATTTTCAGTGAAATTTACTTTTACCTTTAGAATCTATAATGAGCGACATCAATCAGTCCAGCATGTTGATACCTGTCTTTCAGTGGTATGGTGTTGAGTTCACTTGAAAGCAATTTGCAAAGATTGTTTTTTTTAGGAAATTCGATTCAGAGATAGTTATATATTCTGAATGTAATTACAATCTTTGCGGACTAATCACAGACACGGAATTAGGTTTCTATAGTAGGAGTTTGACAACACGGAGGACTCCTCCGTGTTGTCAAACTCCTACTATCGCACAGTTTAATAAATGTTTTACGATATCCACAGCTGATTAACCCAGATTTTAGGCTGTTAATCAAACAAGGTACAAAAGGGACATTTCATTTTCTGACAGTAGTTGAAAGCCATACTAGGAGGCAAAGCCACCAATAGAATTAACTGAGTGATGGACAAAATATTGTCTTCATAAAAATGACTGTTTCAGCTGGCGTTTCATTTAGTATGTTAAGAAACACTCGAAGAGTTCTTAAATCTACTGCAGTAAAATTTAACACTTCTATCAACTCAATTGATATCAAAGTTAAGCGTTTCTTCTCACCAACGACAAATTGCCACACTTTCCTTCGGCCGGCAAACCATAGGGACAAAATGTTTGAGAAAGTGATGCAATCCATCTTCGTGCTTTTCTGATTAAAACTTCGGTTTCAAGTTTTTTTGTTCCTCTGTACCAACTGGTTTCAAACTCTTCCGCCAATTTTTTCTTAACTCCAATCCAATGTACCTAAACATTGCCATCTGGAGACAGAGGATAATATAAATGAACGATTTCTGAGCCACGTTTACCATAAACAAAAACAAGGATTGATTAAAATTCAGTGACATTTGACATAATTTCTGCAGGCAGTGGTTCCAGTAGATATGCAAAGCAACAACCATTTTGACAAGGTCAACGTTTGTGTGTGACGAAAAATTTTGTAAAAAAATCACCAATATAAAATACTGCCGTAAGAAGTTTTCAGTCTTGTGATGCAGTATATTTTCGCATGAAACTCTCTCTGGCATTGTACATTTTTGACAAAGGAATATATTCTCGTATTATCTTTTAGCGTTTCTTCCCTTTTATGTTGAATACGCAAATAGAGGTATTGCCGAAAACGAGTAATTCAGTTCAAGTACAGCCGGTTTGTACAACAAACAATATTTCTGTTACGATTTTCTTCATCTTTTTTCTGAGGAAATATGAACAGAATAGTAATTACAAAAAGTCAATATCAGAAGGAAATAGATTGAATTTTTCCCGTCTTTTGAGTACGTATTTCCTTGCTGTAAAACGTGTTGTGTCTGTTGAATGACAGGGGTTAATAAAGGTAACAGTAGTTGTGAAGTGAAAGTGAACTTCATGACAAAATATTACAAACGGCACAGCATGTCAATTTGCTGAGATGATAATTTTCTGGATATTTCAGTCGGACTTGGATGTAAGAAGCATGGTTTTGCACTTGGAAGTTAAAGCACCGAGCACGCCAACACTGAGAAAACGAAAAAGTAACACTGTTGAACAATGCTATTCCTCTCTTTGGAGACGTAATGGAGGCACGAAGTACACATTTTTTGCTTTCCACAGAGAAATGTTTTTGCTAATACACAACATTTGTTAGTTATTTACGGTGCAGCCGTCCGGTCGAAATTGATGAAAACACAGAAAAGGCAAGTAGCATAATGTAAAATACGAACGGAAATGTAATTTAGGATACCGCTTGTGTAAACAGTTGCCACAAAGTTGTTATTCAAACTTGATGCTTCTTTCATAAACAATTTTTTCTATCAGTTACAATTGTCTCCATGTCATTTAAATGTAAGACCTCCCAGAAACATGTAAGCTGTCATTAAATTCCAAGAACTAATTGACAAACTTTAAAATCCTATTCTTTTCACGGTGCAAGTTTACTATGGCATTCGCAACATCCGAGCAAGAAGGAAATATTTGTCCAATGGTAGTGATTGTTGCATAAAAAAGAGCCAGTTCGTCACCTCTCGACAAATAACTCCCGAGTTACCATCGAAAGTTCTCGAGAAGTAAGGATTTGTTTTTGTTGATGTATTTCCTTTTTCCTGTACAAATTATGCTCTACTGTTGTCTCCATCAGCTCTGTAGCAGTTTTCTTTCGCGACCATTCTGCGATCAGTATTTTAATTTTACTTTTCACAAGTAAGAAGGAATGAAAAATTTAAATCACATAAAAGGAAAACTTTTCTTCTGATTTGTAGGATTTAACGTATCATGGTTTATCCCCCTTGGGTTACGGCACTGAGTTGGTTTTTCACTGGTCTTGGACTCGTTGGTAACAGCTTTGTCATTCTGCTCATCAGTTCAAAGAAGCAGCTTCTCCACCAAGCTACGAATTGGTTTCTGTTGTCGCTGTCCTTCGCTGATCTTGGAGTCACGTTGAGTCTAACTCCTGGAGAATTTTTCTGCTTTCCAAGCAAGCATGCGTGCCATTTTGTTGTGCTCGCCATTTTTCAATGGGCGTTCTTATTCTCCTCTGTGTTTAACCTGTGTATGTTGACACTGGATCGCTACATCGCCATAGTAAGACCTCTCATTTACGTCCTGTTTATGACGAAGAATCGCGTCATAGCCTTGATCTGCGTGGCATGGCTTACTTCCTTCATATTCAGCTTCCTTCCTCTCACTTTTCTGTACAGCCAACACCACTTTATTACTATGAAAAAATACTCCTACTTCGTGGTGATTACATTTGAACTTCTTCCCACTCTTGCTTTGGTGTTAGCCACCGCACACATGATTTTCATCGCTAAAAAGCACGCTCGCGGGACGGCGTCTATCGAGGCCCAGGTGCACCACAATTACTCCGGGACGGAAGACGGCAACACTGCACGCTCTCGACAAGAAAACCGAAGGAGATCCACCGGCGTGTTGTTCATAGTGTTCATCGTGTTTTTCTTCGTTTTCTGTTACTCGCTAACACTTGGCATGACGTTCTGTCACATTTTTCAACTTTGCCAATTTCCACAGTCCTTGAGTCCGGTTAAAAGGCTTCTCCTGATCGCCAACTCGGCATTCAATCCGTTCGCGTACGGATTTCTGAAGCGTGACGTCAAAGCAGAAGTTAAACAGCTCCTGCGCAAGAGTTCCAACGAAGGTCGGCAGTGGTCTTTTCAAATGGAACAAAGTTAGACATGTGTTGTACCACAGGCAGCCCAATCATGGTGTGACATCTGAAGTTTATATTTAACAATTAGATTATGAGCTCGAGTGTGAAAGCTGATGAGGGCGCAGCCCGAATCAGCTATCGCGCATAGAAATCGAGAGCGAATTATCTCATTGATTTAGTATAAATCTACTAGTCGTTCAAAACTAAACAAGTAAATTATCTAAATTCTCCCTGCACACACTTTGAAAACGCGAAGAAGCGGCCGCCATTTTGTTGACAAATGCTACTCACTGTCTATCACAAAATAGAGAGCGAGTAGCATAGCCAATCAGAGGCATTCGTGATAGAACACTTGTAGATTTATACTAAAAAGATATACCGTTACTTAGATGAAACCTTGAATTCCAACGAGCTTAATAGCGGTGAAAATATTTATATTCTAACCAAATTACGCCTTCCTACCTTCACTCTGTTTCTTGTCTCTTTCTGTGATGACTAAGTGCAATGCCATGGCTTCATTTAAATCCGAGGTGAATGTCCATTCTAAATAAAGGGAAGGCCGGTGACTCGAGATCGAACCAGTCGGCGTTCGAAGCCAAATAAATCCCAAAGAAAGCGGAGTGGCTGCTCAAATCACCAACAACAGCACCCATACCAAACCGTGGTGTAACTGCCCAGCAGTATATCTTCTAAGTCATTTTGAGCGTTGTGAAAGAGTGCTAACCGATCCGACCAAATTGGCTTAGTGACCGCGGCTGCTCAACAGATGGGGCACTAACACGGGGAAGGGATGGTTGTTCTGTCCACGAGAAAATCACTGCATTGGGTGAGTGCGGTGCCCGCGAAAATATTTTACCCACGATGCTGACGCACCGCACTTCCCCAGTGTAGTGATTTCCATCCGTGTAAGTGTCCCTTTTGTTGAGCAGCCGCGGTCACGAAGCCAGTTTTGTAGCTGACTTGAATGGATCACGCATACACGTCATAGCACCGCCAGCGCGGTCAAAATTCGAGCGCTGAAGCGAGCGATTCCCCGTTTGTCTTGGCCGAATTTTCGGGCAAGTTGGCAAAGGAACAGAAGAGATTTATCTACGCGACTGTTGCTGGTGATTTGAAGGGGACACTCCGCTTTCTTGGGAATTTATTTCCCTTCGAACGCCGACTGATTCGATCTCGAGTCACCGGCCTTCCCTTTAAATAGAATGGACACTCACCTCGGATGGCATTGCACTTAGACGTCCCAAAAAGTGACAAGAAACAATCGAGTGAAGTTAGGAAGGCTTTATTTGGCTAGAATATAAATATTTTCAGCGCTACTCGAATCGTTGGAATTGTAGGTTTTAACAGTATATTTCTTTATATAAACTTCAGATCTCACACACCACGATTGGGCTGCCTGCGGTTGTGCGTTCACAACACGATGTGAGCCATGTTTTAATCTAATCCATATTCTCGTTTTCGTCACTTAAACTTTTTTTTATGTCATTACCATACATCTATTTTGTTGTTCTATTGCTCGAGAACAATAGTTTTGTGGAATTCTTCATTTTTAATTTGTTCTTGTTTGAATTTATGAACTTGGTGGCATACGACATCTAGTTCATATTTAAAACTTGCCATTGCTACCTTAAAAAGAGTGAAAGAAAGAGGGAAACAATAATTACCATAAATATGCAATAATTTTTTCGTGAACGGAAATAGACCTTTTTACCGATACGGCGGCCATCTTGAATTCCGAGGAAATTATGGGATACCCAGGGGGCAGATGAGAAATAATTATAAAGAATACTGTGGCGTGATAACTTTTAACAATAATTTTTCGCTAACCATAGAAACCACTGCCAAATACCGTGACAGAAAGATGTAACGCTTGTAATATTTGTTTTGGAATATGAGAGACAAGCAGTAAAAATTTATCCTGAAAGCTGTGTATACGATACATTTTGCAGCGATTGCCCCCTCGGCAGCCCATAATTTCTTGGTCAAAACAACAGAATTCAAGATGGCCGCCGTATCGGTAAAAAGGTCTATTATGTTTCTTCCAGACACGATGAAATTAACTGACTCTTTTTTCTTTTTACAATGATGTTTGTTACATTCGCCAGGAAGAGCGCACATTGCAATATCTGTGCGGGTCACTTATAGATGAATACATGCACATTAGTTGCAAACCCTATTTTAATGGTGCAATATGATTATATCGGAAATAGAGAACAAATCTGAACAAAAATAGTAAATGTATAAAAATAAAAGCCACTATATATGACAATTATGAAAAGGGGTTATGAACTAGACAAGCTCGTACTAGAATATATATGAAAAAGAAAACATACGATAATTTGATGACAAAATAAAGTGCTTCATAAACCAGTTGGGATGTTGTTGTACGCGCGAGAAGCTAAAGTGTACAAATTGTTGTAAGCACTGACGGAATTTGAAGTGTGCCGTGAGTACGTTCACACAAGCCATTGACACTGGAAAGCCAAGTTTATCTCTTAACTTGTCATATGAGGACGACAACCTGAATGTTGTAAATTATGTTGCGCGTTAATAGTAAAAGTTTCAAAAGATTAGATCTGGGCAGTAAAGAGCCAGTAAACAGTGTCGCATTTCTTTTGTTGGCAATTGATTCTCAACTCTCTTTTCTAGCCACATGACGTCATGGCGGCCATGCTGGTGCACAAAAACAAAGGAATAAGACATTTGCACTATGATGCCATTTGACTACAACTACCAGAATTCAGTTTGTTTTTTCTTTCTAATTCAAATTTTGTAATCGCAACGGGGTAAAAATAACAATAGCTCTAATTAGCACGAGAAAAGCAAAACCTGAAGGATTCTGGTAGTTGTAAACAAATGGCGTCATCATGCAAATGTCCTATTGTGGCCATATTGGTGCAGAAGGCTAACCCTCTGGGAATTGAACTCTATTTTTATGATATACTTTCTTTTGTTTCATTGAACCAATATGGCCGCTGGTCACGTGAGTGAAAACCATCTATACAGTCCCTTGTACATTAGTTAAGAGAGTTTAGGGTTATATAAAATAACACCGTCCAGCTGATGAATTTGTCTATTGTCATCAGCTGTGTGTTGGACATTTTGTTTGGAGTCGACACAAATAACAGCCAAATTATAAAGCCACTTTATTGTGACAAAATACAACTAAATAAATGCCAAGAACTTATAAACTACGAGTTCTACTGACTTGTCACTTGTATTGGCGATAAGCCGAAACTTTGACCACTTTGCTTCTTTGAACTTGTTTCATCACAGCTGCCGACCAATTACAGTGTAGCAGATATCCAGCAAATTCATTCTTGGTGTTATTGCCAAACCCTGTATGCTCTTTCTTCTCCTTCCACAAGCTGTAAACTGTATCTCGTTGGCAAACGTTCACTAAATTCGCCCTCCTTCAAGGCCGCCCTCGAACCTTCTGCGGCATCGCTCCACCGAAAAGCTCCAATGGCGACGAAAATTGGTTTCCATCACACTACAAAGCAAAGCATCTCGTAAAATTTATATTAAAGTGCACCTAAACCCAAAAATTTTTTTGCTCTAAAAAATTTCTGTGCATTTTTTGGAGTATTTTGCCGCAAAAATTTTTTGATTTGGTTAAATCCTCGATTTTCTATGCACTGTTGAAGTTGAGCTTCGATGGCCCCATGACCGTGAAATAGGAGTCTGGGGCGAGCGGGACGTTGTGACGTCAAATCGAGAACGATTCAGAAGACGACCAGAAGATACACTGGTAAAATTCTCAGGATGCGAAGACTTCACACTGCGAAATTGTTTCCATAGGAGCTTCATGGTGATACGAGTTGTCTTAAATTAACAATGTCGACCACATCCTCTGATTAAGAAATGAGTTATGAGTCGGAGGACTCGGAAATTTATTTTATCGCTGGATACGACGTTGAAGACCGCGTGAGTTATGCACACTGTGCAACTCGGAGGCAGATCTTCGCCAACTTCGAGCGATGGATGTTGATCCCCATGCTGACGATCCGCTCGCAGACGAGGAATGGACAGCAAAGTATGAAAAGGAGTGAGAGCCGACGAAGAACTGGAAGGAAAACTTAAGGACCGGTATCATAACGATCTGACCATGGAACGAAATGACCGGATACCGAAGGTTGAAGTCAGCGAATGGTAAGCTGATGTACGATCGCAACACGTGTTTGCTTTGTTTACATTCAGATGCTTCTTCACGCTTACTTTGTTGTTAGCATGATGTTGTGCTTACCTTAAAGCCTCCTTTTTTATTTCAACTGCTTGCATCGGCTTTCCTTAAATTAATGTAGTGTTTGTACGTCTTAGGTGCAAGTGTAGCGATTGCGGTTTTGTTTCCCTTCAATACATCAGCGAATGTTTAATTGCTGCAGTGCATACTGTAGAGTCAATGAAGAGTGATCCTGGTCCTTTCGTCAAAAACATTTTTTGTTTCCTGGACGGCAAATGTTGTTTTTCAGTTTAGCCACCTGAGCAGCAATCCCAAGGAAACAATGTTTCTAGTTTAGCCAGGCCTTAAGTCTGATACAATGTAGTAACAAACTTTTTTCCATTGATCTCTTACAGTTTCTTAGAGGTGTTTCCTCTCGAGAGTTGTCAAGGCTGGTGTATGGAATGTTGGGGGCGAAGAGGATTTCTTTACCTGCTCGTGCATATGCATAGCTCTCAAGTTAATTATTTTGTTGCCAAAGTGTGAGATCAAGGCAAAAGGCATCTCCTTTCTTGTTATGTGGGGTGGGTGGGGGATGCTCCTTATTCTGAGTGCATTTTTCCACTGTTGGAAAGCGTTTGGCACCTCAAAGGGAAAAGGAAGTGAATTGTTTCCAGAATGATGCTTCAGTTGGTGTTTACTTAACTTCAGCAGAATTTTCCCTCGGTCCAAAGTAGCATCTTCTGTGCTATATTTTATCGCCGAGTTGAAATAGTTATTTATTATTTTCTCCCTCAAAATTAACTGTTTAATTAAAAAAACCTTCGATGTGTGAGAAATAATAGTTTCAGTGTGATAGTGCATTTGTTTTCATGAGACTTGAGAGCTCTGGCATATGTAGCCATCAGGAAACTCAATTTCCAGTCAATAAGGATGAAAGTTTCACAGGATTTGACTTTGATGAAGAAGACTAGAATGTCATTTTTAGTTACAATATTGTAATGCTTGGTTCATGAATAACCTTTACACATCAGGAAGTGCTTCATGCAGCTTGCACAATAAACATGGAATAACAATAACACCTTTATTAAAGTATCAAATCTTTGTAGCCAAGCACAGATGCTCTGCTAATTGAAGACATTAAATCAAACCAACTCTAAATAAAGTAGAATCAATTTTATTGTGGGGGCAGTCAAGAAATTTGCTTTGCCCCTTCATTGGTCACTTGCAAACTGGAGAGTAATGGGGCATAGATTATTTCTTTGTTTGCTGTCTACTTCCTGTTCTTTTGGTCGATCCTTTGCTACTACACTGGTGAGACAAAAAAAGAAGAAATGAATAAATAACTTAACTTAACCAAGGCCAACTCAACATGTCTTCAGGCACAGTATAGACATTAATTAATCTTATGTGTTGCCAATGCCATAAAAAAATAGTTCTACTGGACTTGGTTGCAGACAGAATGCCAATTATTCCCTGGGGGAGGATAACAATGCTTGTTGTAATAAATGCTTTTTACTGCTTGATGCTTACACTGAAGCAAAATGTTTAATTTTACCTTACTTGGTTTTGTTCTAGTGTATGTAAATTCTAGGCTTAATTGTATATATTACTTTCTAAACTTTAATTTTGGAGGGCCACTGGTTCATCAGAATAAGCTGTTATGTGTAAACCCCTCTTAACATGATGATGCCACAAACTTCAAATTATTGGGCTACTCAAAAGAGCTTCTCGAAAATACCCAGTGTAGTAGTAGGGGGGATATCTCTTGTAACCATCTTACTCCTTGCAGCTCTCTTTTGTAGTGCCTGTTCTCTTGGCTGTTTGTCAAGCACTTACACTGTCTTATGTTCCCTCGTTGACGCTTTGACAAACCAGGAAAAAAAGTGAATTTCACAGGCTAGAATCAGTAAGAGTTAAGCAGGGAAGTTGTTGACTAATCAATTTTTAAAAGACAAAGGAAAGTCTCACCATTCTTCGTTCTCTGTCACTCGGTGGCTTGATGTGTGCTTCGATCGCTAAAGCATGAACAGATGGGATAGCACAGATCCCAAAGTAATCTCGCTGTTACCACGGAGTCAGGGGACCTCCTTGTCCTTCTACAATGACATTCAAACGTCAGGAAAAGTCTTCAGCTTTAAAATGATTCGAACAAATCTCCGAAGGCTCCCACTATATATGCTTGATTCGTCTTCACAAAGCCTGCATTTCTTCCGACGCTTTCTGGCTTCAGGGCGATCATCTCCGTATTACGGTATGATATGAAGACCCATTACCAAGCTTTAAATTTCTGGTGTTGCTACTCGCTGCCACTACACATCTGGCTGGCATTTTCAAGCACAATTTGAAAAAACTCGCTCAAAGGAACAAGAGAAATGTGGGAAACGCAGATTCTCGAGTTCTCGATTTGACGTCACAGCAACCACTTGACCCATGCCCCCAAAACTCGGCCGTGGGGCCAAAATGGCGGCGTTTTTGCCCAATTTTACGAATTTCGGCAGGGCGTAGAAAATTAAGGATTTAACCAAATCAAAAAATCTTTGCGCCAAAGTACTCCAAAAAACACGCCTCATTTTTATAGCGCAAAAAAATTTTTGGGTTTAGGTGCACTTTAAATATATTTTTTACCTACACAGGTGACCAAAATTGAATTCAAATTGCGCGATAGAGACGGATTGCTTGAGATCTTTCTTACCGTTGCATTGGCTGAAGATTTTCGTGGTCCACGAAATTTTAGAACATTGTTTTCCAAAATATTTCTTGGGTGTGAATACGAGCACGAAGCCAAAAAATTGTTTTGCTTCCTTGCTGCGCAAACGAGGAAACATTTGCCAAGGAAACAAAATGTTTCTGAAAATATTCAGAAACATTTTTGCTTCCCCGGAAGCAAATTTTACTTCCGCAACAAATGTTGCATGTGCGCGCAAACGGGCAAAACAATGTTTCCGTAACAATGCTTCTACGACAATGGTGTTTCCTCGTTTGCGGAGGCCTTTAACCCATTAACTACCGTGCCGGCCAAAACCGGCCGCAAAACACTCCCATGCTTCAAAACGTTGCAACTTTCTCAATCGCGCGAATATTGGCTCAACTGTCAGTTGCTAGCATGAAATAGGATGCCCTTTAAATTTGGATATCCAATAAACGCAAGAAACGTAGTACTTTTGACCAAATATGACCTTTTGAGTTTGGACAAGAACAAAAATGACCATTTTTAGCGTTAAACAGAAACGACGAAAATGCCCCTTTTTACTGTTACGTTTCTTAAAGAAATTATCGTCGAAAAACAAAACTTCGACCATCATAGTAAAATTCAATCCTTGTTCTAGCTTAGAAATGACTTTTTTTGTTCATATTCTTTGCAATCCAGCCTTGCCGCTATTTTCAACATCTCGACCGCATTGCATGCTGGGAAATAACGAGAATTTTGGACAGCACCCGTCCCTTCCCCCATTTCTTTCACATATAAACTCAGCCACTCTCAGCCACTCCGACCTACCGCCAAAAATTGGTGCTTGTGGGGATATTCAGGGCTTGCAAATTCCAAAATATGCGGCGGTAGGTCAAGAAATTCATCCGAAGTCCAGTCCCAAAGGTACTAAGTGTCTGACGATCCGAATTCCCAGTTCGTGGAGTAACAAGCCAAATTTGACAACAAAGTACATCACCTTGCTCGCTTCTTTGAGAAAGTGGACTCTAAGCAACCGTCACGCTTAATGATGCTCATCAGGCTGCCACTAAAGATGAAAAATGGCTGTAAACTTAGCAAAATTCGCAAACAAACCGAACTTGGGCCGTTCTTGAGCTCCACGATTGAAAAATAGCTACGTCACAATGACGTTTTCAGAAACCTTGAGCCTTCAGTACTTTAGAACAGCACCACTTCCTGTGGTAGCTTCAAATATAAAGTCATGAAATGCTATGGATCGTTTTTGCTGGAAAATCACTCCGAAAACGTAAAAACGGCTGGTAGTCAATGGGTTAAAGAAAGTGACAACATGTCTTAAGGACGTTCGCGCTAATTGTTCACGCGCATCCCTACTGTGCACAAAATCCATGTCGCAAGGTCATGCCACGTCACCCATCAAGCACGTGCGCTGAGGAAGAAAGCTAAACAAATAAAAGGATGATAGCTGTTTGCGTTCCCTTCGCTTTCAGTTTACTCTCTTACATGGTGGGTGACCCCTACTCTTCTTTCAAGAAACATTTTATTTACAATTATCTCCACATTGACCAAAAATGAACAAAAAAACAATGTGGGAAGTTTAAAAAAATCAATATTTCTGTCCACGGGACATCGAATCCTGCCATCTTGCGGCTGCAAGGCGCCTGAAACTATGGTCGCTAGTACAAACTTGTTGTTATTGTTACTTTTGTCGTAGCTCCTATGCGTGTAAAAGCAAATTGAGCATAAAGCGGTTTTCAATTGAGTGTCGTAAAATCAAAACCAAAGCAACTACTCTATAACCAATGATGAAGGCAGCTCAGTGAACCAATCAGAATTTGAAGTAACTAGATGTAACCGGCGTCAAGGGCGGGAAAATGCGCGCGTGGAACTCGCGACTGGCTTTAGTTTTGCTTCTTATTGGCTAGGGAAGTGGCGTGAGTTTTGTCAACCAATCACAGAGCGGAGTAAAGCAAAACCCAAGGTAACCGCTCCAAATTGAAAAAATTGAAAATTTCGGCAAAGTTCAGAATACCATACAAAAACCCGGTACATCTGTTTGCCGAGTTCTGTACATGACCATGGACAGATGTTGACAGATTATCAGTTTCCATTTAGTTTTCTCTGTAGAAGGAATAAGGTAAAGATAACAGGCAGACCGGGGCGGCCGCAATTTGCTAATTCGCGGCAAAACTGTAGAGACTATTTTTAGCTTTGCTACTGAAATCATCTACTGGTTGATGTCGTTGATAATTCTTCCCTCCCTTCTCTTTATCAATGTTGTTTTTTGGCTGACTTACAAGATGTTCGTTTAACATGCAAAGCACGTTGGCAAAGCATTGAGTTATAATGGCACCCACGAAGGACTAAGGGGCCAGCTTTGAAGGACGGCATTCTTGTTATCTTTTCTGCGAAGCCATAAACATGTACGCCAGTGCATTTTGTATTTTTGTTAAACAAAGACAGAAGAATTAAGGATAGAAGATGGACGCTTGTAAAGGCACTTTTCAAAACTGATTGAAACGAATATTTTACTGATTTAGCTGACAGCAACATCGAGGTGCAAATCTCTTGATGCGTCGTCAAGACGACAAGAAAGAAATGCTAAACCAGGGACGGCAACTTCTTGCCGCTGTAGATCCACAGTTAACCTTTTAGCAAATGTCCCGCGGTTTCGCCGCAAAATCAGATGCTAATATTAGTTATAAAAGGTTTAATGTAGTGCAATGGACCATATGGTAAATGAAAATCATGGGTCCTAGAGGCTAACCTCAAATTGTTGACTGACTTTCCGGGTGACTTTGCGTACCTTGCATTCCAGACTCGGGCGTTACCAAGCGAACTGTTCAGCCAGGAGAGGGTCACCACAACCTCAAGATTCAAAGGCTTACCTTTCGAGGTCTCTCGATAATTATAAGGCGGATTTGGCCTCCAGCGGAAATAGGCTTATTTTCGTTGTCGTTTTAAGAAATGCCTTCAGATCTTTTGACCATGAATTTGTTTGTTAGCTGAGTCGTCGGCCGGCTGGGTTCCATATATTTCAGGAGGGGAAGGGGAGGGGATTGGAGAGGAGCCTCTCCCCGGTCTGTTCTCGTTTACTGTCATTCTGCTTACAGTTTTTTACTGACGGCAGGATCCTCGCAACGTGATGTCGATTGTTATCTAGAAGAGGACTGCTGACAATATAACTCAGAGTGTGAGCCAATTTCGGCGGCCAAGACTGTCTGGGGCGTAAAGATAAGAAAACAAATTAAAACATTAAACAAACCAAAGCAATACTGAGTCGACTTAGCACACAACTGAAAATGAAAACTGATAGTCGCCGTTATTTTGTTTGATTGTTTGCTTGAGTAACTTCTTAATGAGATCTACCTTTGTAATAAGAGAGCCTACAAGTAAGTTAAGACACGCTGATGACTCCTTGTTTGGCAAATGGATTGTTCAGGAATCAATTTTCGAGAAAGGAGACCGTGCATCCAATCCGATCTTAACATTTATTTAACCAAATAATATTTTAGTGTGTGACTACGCTCCCTTGAAAGATAACTGCAGT
This sequence comes from Galaxea fascicularis, assembly GCA_948470475.1. NCBI lineage: Eukaryota > Metazoa > Cnidaria > Anthozoa > Scleractinia > Euphylliidae > Galaxea > Galaxea fascicularis. The sequence goes on along the minus strand of OX419341.1, from coordinate 1,084,844 downwards.
CTTTCTAGTCTCCTGTCGCAACGTTCTAAAACATGTTTCTAGGTCGCGACAAATTCCTATCCATGACCGGTCAAAAATTGTAGTCAAGTCTTTCCGGAACACGGAGCTCCCAAAATTCCACACCAGGGCCTTACCTACTGTAGCTAATGACCCAGACGAAGGTCAGCTACGCCCTTGGGATAAGGGGATCGCTTTCCGAGCTCTCATGGCAAGCTGTAGAAGCTACCGGGTGTCCAATGGAGAAAATCCATTTTATTTAACAAGCGAGTTTGAAGAACTAATGACCTTGAATCTTCATTCGTGTCGCTCCAACTTAACATTTCATTTATGCGTATTAATTCGTGGAATTAGAATGAACACTGACATTAATTTGTTTGGCCGTAAAAAAATTCAAGCGATGGTATTACTTATCATATGATCGCATTTTCAGGAGACGGTCTGCTGGCGCTGTCCTATCATACTTTGACAGCTACACACGGGGCCTTAGTTACCTACTTTGTTTATTTGTTTACCGATAGTATCGGCAAATGAAATAGTGATCCCTTAATGTTACGTCATGTAATACTTTGCTGTGTGTGTGCTTCTGTTGATGTTCCTTGACGCCTCGCAAACAACTGATGAGTCACATTTAAAAACATTGACTTTTCGTTGATAAACACGTACACTTGAAATACAGCAATCTTCTACAAGTTTCCAGTTCGAATTAGAAATTATTCCGAAACATCCAACATCATAATCAGTGTGCGTGGTAAATCAATGCATTTATACCGACTTGACGTTTGGTATAAAATAAAAGCCATACATTGACTACTGAAGTACGCAGAAGGATTGCCCTCGATCTTCCAAAACTTGAAGAAACTTCGAAAATATCGGCTAATCTTCGAGATCTCCGGAAGTGTTCGGCTGATCTTCGGAAATCTTCGGAATCCTCGGAAGGTTTCGTCAATCTTCGGATTTCTTCGGAAGGTGTCGCACAATCTTCGCGGGTCTTCGAAATGCGTTGGATGGCCTTCGGCAGTCTTCGGAAATCTTCGTTGTAAATTTGCACTGCGTTAAACTTTTCTGCACTGTGTTAACTAAAAATGCACTCCTTTTTAGCCAATCAGAACTGAGTAATTTTTTCAAGTGTATTATTAACTCTTTAAAAATCTACAGATAATTAATAAAGCAACGGCATCTCGCTGCTGAAGTTGACATTAAAAGTTGGCTTATGTTCTAAGAAGACTGTAACGGTTCCTTTTGAAAATTTATGTTGCAACAAACGGGACGTCAAGTCTGTATAAAATGCGTTGGTTTACAATTACAGCTGTTTGTGTTTTATTTCTTATCAAGGTAGATAGCCTAAGAACAAGAGTTTATACCCGACTTAATTCTACAGTTTCGTCACGCTAACAAAGAGATTTCTGTGTAAATAGTTCTACTAAGATCGGAAGCACAATTCTCGAACAGTTCTCCCGTCGAGAGTAGGGAATTTGATTTTGTGATCAGGCGATCTCCAGTTCATGTTCCCGTACACGTAAGTCTTCACTGCAGCATTTTACTCCGTGGGTACGTGACACATTTATCAAGTTCAAATCAAGATGTGATCAATTTTCCATCAAAAGACTTCCGTTGAAATTATGAGTCATTAAACTTGTGTGGCCTCCGTCAGAGAAGTCTCACAGGCGTACAGGCCAGACGTTGGAACCAACTTACTACAAACTTATCGCCGAATAAATCGTTTGCGTTTCCCATTCCAGGGCAATTTCAGGCGTTTCATACAATGCTTTTTCACTGACACTTTTTTTTTTCTTCGTGTAAATATATAGTGGAGGGACAAGTAAGTTTTATTTACGGATTATAACTTCATCGTGGAATAACAACAAACTATGATTTCTGCCTTTTGGAACTATAAGATCCTGACACATTTTCAAGAAATCTTGAAATGAAATAACTCGCTGCTTGTAAATACATTGGCGAAATCCTCTGCAGCATGTTTTGGAAAACGGAATTTTAAGGTGGTGCTCAATTTGCGACACCCGTAAATGTCTGCACGAAGAAAGGGTTAAAGTACTTCCTGCTTATCATTATTTTGCCCTCACTTATCTCATTAAATAACACTTAACACCAATCCCCGCAGCCTTTAATTATTGTACCGAAAGCACTGGAAATATTTTGCTTTGGGTTTCCTGTCGCATTTTAAATACATTTTTAGGGTTTATAAATTTCTCAACGGAAAGTTATGCAATTTTTGTTTGTTTTAAGTAAGCGATATTGTCAAATTTATGATACAGGCAACAAATTTCAAACATTCTTTTCTACGAAACTGAATTTGTAAATCGCGAAACGTAAACTCGTTAACATAATCCTGCTAAACTGAGTTAAACGTCTTAACTGTACTCCAATGGTCACCTCACCTCGTGACCCGGCTATCCTGTATAAGCATAAGCATAAGATAAATATATGTGTGAACCGGGGTTATATAAGCATAAGCATAAGCATAAGCATAAGCATAAACACAAGGAATGGAAGTTTTTCCGAGGACAGAGATATCAAATAGCCCTCTTGACCTAAAAATGTGCTATTTTTAAAAGGTCGCTAAACATTTACATGTATCGTAAAACGCCTTTTAACCGTGTGGCAAGGAATCAACACGTACAATAAGTAAACAACGTGAAGATAACTTCTGAGTTTTAAGGACTAACAATTCAAAGGCGGCCATCTTTACGTTCTTTTTATTGAATCTCTTCTCAAAATTATTCTGAGAGCATTTGTGTGAAGGAATCTCGTTCATGTGCATGTAGACAAGGCCATCACCTTACATGGTAAAAATTCCAGAAATGCATTTTTCAGTGGGTCGTCTCGTTGTGTGACTAGACCAAGATTTTTTTGGCAGACTTGCCTTTTGTAAATCCGGTAATAAAAATATTTCCTGGCACGCAATTTTCATGCCGACCGATTTTCAGTACTTTCCATTTCAAATTAAATATCATGGTTTCTGTAGGTTTAGTCCACAACCTGGCGATATATGTTTCGGAGACATTACGTGGACTCATCACACTTCAATTAGTTTACTTTGTGGCGAAAATTTTTTTTTTTTATTTGGACTGACCTTAACACGCCCCCGAACGAACAGGACTACGTCACGTTATCAAGTTGTTTAGCGAAATTCAACCCCGTTGCTAGGGGAAAAACACTATAAATTTGATTTTTGAACACATGTACCTCACTGAAGTGAGCCGGTAGGTTCTTAGACGACTGGTCGACATTGTGTTCCTCAGTCAAACAAGACACAAGAGGCATGGCCTTTGTTAAACTGCTGTTAATCCTTGCGTGTGCTACATCGTTCTCCATGGCGTGTTCCTGTTTTCCAGAGCATCCACAGCAACACTTTTGCAAGTCAGACTTCGGTAAGTGTTTTTCATGAGCTTGTAGTACTTGCCTTCCCTATCCTCTTCTTTGCTGCGGCATTATCGCCTCAAATAAACATGTTTCTATCTTTTTCTGTTTAAGCCCAGTTTCAAGCCTTACATTTAAGAATATCTTTTTCGTTTTACGTCGATGAGTATCATTGTACCCGATACTACTTCAACGAGCCTTGAAAAGAATATTTTGTCTTATGCAACTAGTAAAGGCCAAAATAATCACTGGCACTTTGTCTGAAACTGATGGCCAGCTTAAAAAGTCCGTTTCCGGATTAGTTCACTCTGTACTGAATTTTGCTCGACCAACAACACTGATTTTACATCATGCCGCTCAGCTGTACTAATCAAACTGAAAGACCTGACAACCAATCTTTGTTTAAAATCTACGTACCGACATCGTAGCGTCTTGAGGGATGTGAGTTTTACTACAAAGGAGTCTGCTTCGTTTCTTTGCCAAGATCGTACCTACAAAGCGACAAACTTTCAACAGCACCAGGGATTGTCTAGTTATCGGTTTCCCCCTTAGTGTCCAAATGAAACTTTTGTCAAAAGCTTTTGTTTCAACAAGAATTTTCGGGTGACAGGAACCTTCTGTAAATTACAGTTTACTCAAAGCAGTTCCCCAGTTGCCGGCGTAAAAATCCCGAACTCAGAGTTCCCGCCACGAGGATCCCGGACGAGTCAGTTTGTCTATTACGTACGAGTTTTAAGCCAAAGGAGACAAAATAACAGAAAGCTTTATCCCACCAAAAACATGTCAACAAAAATAGTATCAGGTAATCATGCAACCTTTACCATTCAGAGGAAAATCTTTCATTGCTGCTTAAACGGTCAGGCTTTCTTGACACAAGTGATTAATTGGTTTACAAGGTGGCTATTAAATGAAGTTTCTGGATGAAAGCGTGTGACCTTTCAGGAGAAAACTATGTCCTCTTCTTCGTCTTCATGCGTCTGCGGTTCGAGGTGTTTTAAGCCGGTCACAGCATGCAATTCTCAGGTGTGGCGATTCAAATGAATGAGCTCTCGATCTCGCAAGGTTTCTTTACCGAGGTTCACGGAAATCCTTGTTACTGAAAAGAAAACCGCTGAGCAGTGCTTTCTTTTTGTACTGGCTCAAACGCCGAACCGGCTTTTTTTAGTTGATCACGTTCTTTTCGATTTTCGACGTGGGGCCTGGTTATATTTATTTCTTTATTACTCCAAAGTGTACAAACTTTATTCCCCATCTAAAGCCAGGTTCACCAAAATGAAAGTTATGTTTTATTCAGGCTGAGTCCCAAGCTACAATGTTCGACAATCTCTTGGGACAATCTCTTGGGAAGATTGAGGAAACTCGCGTTATTCGTGCTTATTTTGGATCAGTATTGGATGGTGCTTGACAATTTGTGTGCTTTTTTAACCCCCAAGCAATTAACATTGAACTAGGGGGAGGGGCAGAAGAAAAGATTCAGAATAATGTAGAATTACAGTAGTAAACTGAAGATAAAACATTTATTTAGTTCGAAGATGATCAAATTTTGCCAACTAATTTTGCGCTGTAATTAAGCCATAGGTTTGTAACTTGCCCTGGTGAACTAAGGGTGGATCGCCTATCCGATATTTGGCTAAACAGGCCCAGGTCATGGGGAAATGGCAAGAGGGGAGGTTTTGACGCTAATGACCTTGTCGATACTCAGTATCGATGCACAGTATCAAAGTAGATCGGCCTGTAATGGTTGCCACGGGGGCCAGCTAGTAGGTTGGGATGGGCCGATACCGTATTTTTTATTATATTTCTTATTATATTTCATTAATTTTGTTAAATGCATATTTACTACTTTAGTTATTTGTATTTAGTTCGTTACTCCAGTATGTCTGTAATATTTGGTATCGGTATCGTATGGCCTCGTGTGGTAGCCAGCTCGGCAGCCAGCTCCAGTTGAACGCGGAGGGTACAACAAATGATATGGTCTGCCGGATCGAACGTTCAGTAACGCGAGGTCCACTATCACTTGAGAGTATTGATACTGCCTATAGTAGCGATATCAGAGACAAGTTTTGATTTCAGTCTTACCTCCACAGTTGTTGCTGTTCGGGTGGCGTCACAACCTAGATCACAGGTCATGCCAAACAGTAACATACCGATGCTGTTCCAAGCCTACGAACTAAGACTTTTGGCAATTTTCAAAGATGACGAAAAGGCCATCAAAGCAAATTCTCGTGGCTTCAACAAAGTATCACTCTACACCGCCCCAGCCTTCCCCTCATCGTCTTGCAGTGTGACTCTTCAGCTGGGGTCGTTCTACGTTTTGTCAGGCAAGTTTAAAGATGGGAACCTATACACAAGGTTTTGTGATCGGCGTGAAAAGTGGAGGGATTTTTCCGAAACGCGGCTGACAGAACTACGCGAGCGCTACAGAAACTACAGCAAAGGATGTGAGTGCTGGATTGGGCCGTTTTGCTTCCTCTATCCAAAGTCCAGGTGTGGTTTGCGTGGCTGCAATGGATACGATGTTAATATTGACTTCGCTTGCAGAAAAACATTCCAGCGTTGTGAAAAACTAGACGAGACCAAGTGTGCATGGACTGGGCGAAGATGTGATAGAAACTTGAAGGAAATGCCTTAGCTGGCTTTGAAACAGCATAACGATATTGTTATTGTTTACTACGGGATTGGTAAGGAGTGGGGCCGAGGCCACACCGTTTTATAGCATTATAAATTACTTGGATATTTTAGAAGACTTTATCAGATATCTCTTATCGTTGAAGACTCACTGACAATACAGATTGTTTCCTGAGTATTTTCCTGTTGGAAAGCTAATTGTAAATACAAATAGCCTAGTTTTGTTCTTAGTAATTTGCAGAAAAAAAGATTAATTTGCCTGAGACGGAAGAGAAACCGTTTCGAGAACCTGTAACTGGACCTTAAATGATATGTGCACTGTATGTAGATGAGTACAGCGTATTCATTATGGCTGATGTCAAAATTTTCCTTTCTAAAAATAAAGATTTAATGCAGGAATCTTTAGTCTGCAGGTAACTCTTACGTGATGTTTTTAGGTAGGTTCACTTTTGCAATGCTGTCATCGAGTGGAGCACAGTTGAGTTCCATATCGTACGACAAGCAACCCCCGCTGCCCGCCTTTCCCCTCACACCGTGGTGTGCTACTTAACCTGTGAGATTTGCCATAGATCAGAATAGATTTCATACAAGAAACCAACTTGAGAGAATTTCTTTCACTCTTTTTAGTCTGGATTAGAGTCTAATATAAACAACTTAGGCCATGACCTGTTCTTACTCGCCACAAGCTCTAGCTAAATTAGAGCATTCAGACACTGTACAGTGCGCCACGAGCTACCTTCAATGGAAGCACTAAAAGTAACGTCAACACGCAGGGATGCGGAGGGGATAGATATTCACGGCACTCCTTATCACTTAGTCTGGTTAAATGTTTCCTCGAGATCCAAACGGGATCTTCGTCCAGGGATTTTTTTGCTTTTTGAAAGTGTCTTCATTAATAATTTCAAGAACTTTTAAATGTTTCTCGATTTTACAAATCTGTAGACGGGAGTCGGTGAAGTTCATCCAAAGCTTGTTTAACAACTTCTATATCTAAAAAAGAGAGAGAAAAACAATATTGAAACATAACCAATTAGGGTAAAGGGTCACGCACGGCCAGATTTGAACCTGCGCCTCTGCAGACAAAGGCTCCCAAGCTCACGGTACGCACTCGGTCCCAAGCCCCTAAAGACACTCGAAATCTAAACAAATTGAAAATTATTTGAAAAAGGAAATCATTGTAGTAACAGTATAAGATTCAACTACCAAGGCACTATAAGCATATTCATTCCCTCTCACTAGATTGCAAATGTTTCTGTCTTCAAACCCACCTTTCTTGAACTCAATCGTTAGTTGAAAGTATTAGAAACTGAGTTAGAGGGCATGATTATTTTTCTTCAGAAAACAAACCTTGATCACGATGGCTGTGAGTATGCGTTTCGTCAGGCCCAGCATCTGAAAGAAAAACCGTTAAAAAAGGAACCCATCACCATCATCATCATCATCATCATTATCATCATCACCATCACAGCCATCATCAACATCCTCGTCCTCCACCTCTTCATCATCTCCCTCATTGTCGTTACAGGGTTTGTTCTTGCTGTTGCCGTCTTTAGCGCAGTTATGATCGACGCCTGCTCAGAAAGACTTTAGTTCCCGAGCATGCATGTTATCAAACTCCGCCTCTCCCAAAGAGCCTTTGTTCCAAGTGATTGAATACTTACTCATTGCAAATGTTTTGAAAGCATATTATGTATGCTATCCTGTTGGCCTTAGCTCTCGCTACCCATATCTTTTCCTATCTAACACTTTCTCCTTCCGCTCCTACGTTAAATCAGGCAGAATGCGATAAAAAAAAGTTGTCTTCGATGTTTTCAGTCAATCTTCTTGTTCACTAAGAACTAACTTATCAATAAATACCAACCTTGATCTCGATAGCTGCGAACACGCGTGTCTTCTTGCTCAACATCTGAAGGAGCAGCTGTTGATGTAGAACCTTGAGGGAGGTGACGATTGTGCATTTGTTATTACCCTTAAAATAGCCATTGGTCATATGTATTATCTGCGATTTGAATCCAATTTAGATATAAATATTTCCCACTATTTGAGCGGTCCACATCCAATATTAGTTGAAACTGAACACGGCTTCCAGATTCCATGTATGCCATGTCGATAACGACCTACTGATGATAAGCACCCATACCTTTCATATTTTTTTTTTGTCAAATTCTGTACCTGCGGGTATATTTCTCTATAGAGAACCTACAATAGTACTAACTGAGGAGAGCAAGGGTCCCCTCCCTATTGTATGCCTTGCCTTTCTCACTGCCCCGCCCCCCCCCCGCCCCCTTCAGGTTTAAAATTGACAGGTGCATGTTTTCTGCACTCCACCCCAGATCCCCGTGTGTATAGGCCAATGATCCAAACCTTGTAGCTCTCCGCAGTCGCAGTGAGTCTTCCTGAAGTGGTTTTGCTCAATGTCCACTGGGGGAGTTGATCTTTCTGATAAAACAGAAATGTAACGGCAGTAACTTTTAACATATAACCCTAACTAAACAAGGCATTGTTCTTGTCTTTCTGGGTCAATGAGATGGGAGAAGGGATAAGCGGACTCTGATACCAAAATGTGGTCAGTTAGATCCGCTGTCTTGGATTTGTCCATTATTCCAAGACCTCTAGCTTTTTCCGAGCAGCTAAAATCGATCAAAAGAAAAAATAAAAACCAGTAAAGCACAAATATTTGTAGTTTCTTCATTTAAAACACGGTTGCCATGGTTACGTCAAATTTAATAGCTTTGAGTTGTCACACAAACTACCAATACATACCGAGGCGGTCAACATAGTTCATCAATGGTAGGCTCGTTTGCACAGGTCCACTGTTTTCTCGAGGGCTTGCCGCTGTTATGGTTAACACAGGACCTACGAAAAAGGGACCAGATTATACCTGCTTGCATTAACAGTAGACCTAATCTTTTTCCGCGTTGGTGAGTTACCTTCACTGGTGTTCCTCGAGTTCATGAACGCAGTGGCAACAATCATTGGAACTACAATACAGGTCGCACAGGCTGTCGGGAAGGCAGTCCGTAAAAACTCGCCAACTGATCTGTTTAAGGCAAACGTTGAGTCAAAAATCGTGTTTGGTTTGGTTGGGCTGGTCAAAAATGCTCCCAGAGTGGGTCTTTGTTAGATTGTGACCGACGAACCAGGAGAAGAATGGGGACAAGTGCCATTGATCTACGGCTCATTTTGTTGCCAAAACTTCACCGTGTGCCACTAATATGATCTGTTATACATGAAGCAGTTTTCTCTCTTTAGGCATACATGTTTCTTTTAGTGTTTTTGTTAAGTTGTTCATTAAGATTTCAACCTGTTATGGCTGCTATAAATCTGTTGATATGATTGTACCAGTGGCACGGCAAAGTAACGATAAACAGAAGCAGGAGCCAACAAAAGTAAAGGATAAACATTTTTTTATGCTTCTCTTACCTGTCCGTATTATAAGGATAAAGTATTTGGAGTATGAGTACGATTACTCCAAGCAAAAGTTTTTCTGTGCAGTCAAATTCTCCGGAAATAAAGATGCTGAATTCCTGAAATCAAGAATGATCATAACTGAATTTGAAAAACAATTCTTACCATACGTAAAACAAGCAATGCTCACTGCTCTCTCTCTGTGAGTCTCGAAAAGGGTCGTACATTACGGATCAGTGTTACGATGTTTTAGAGGTAGAAACGTGAGAAGGTGAGAAGCTCTTGGGAATAATATAAATTATTGAAAACTGGAGCATTAGAAGATAAAATTCTACCGAGTTGTGGCTGGCTTATCGGCCGTTGGATACCAGCCATTGCAACAAGCCTAATAAATGATGGCTAATAGCCGGTCCTCTGGTGAGTATCGCAAAATGAAATCAGTAAGCTCCAGCGATACTTCTTGGTGGTTTCTAGCAATACAATCATTCAACTCGTACTTGTTGCCTTAGCTGATGGCTGCTAAATTCACCCAACTGAAAGTTAATGAAATCAACAATTATTCGACCTTGAGTTGGATAAGAGATCGGGCAGACATGTTAGTGTTGTTACAGTTTTGACCTGCGATTGTCCGCCTACCTTTTCGTTCTCAGTCAACGCCAGGTGCATAGTCGGCGTTACTATGGTGAGAAGCGAAGACATACTGGCAAATATTACTGTGGGTGCATACACTGTAGGTGTCCTCTCAGTTGACTGCAGGAAGAACCACAAGCAAATGCCAAATATGGCAGTGGTAGTGCATAAGATGACCACCTAAAGAAGCAACATAATAAACTTCATAAACAAATTGAGATAACACCGGTAATCCTCTCATTGCGCTCCGAGGGGCCCTATTTATTTTAAGGGTAGCAAGGATGGCATAGTGGTGGGAACACTCGCTTCCGACCAATGTGTCCCGGGTTCTATTCCCGGTCTTGGCTCTATATGTGGGTTGAGGTTGTTGTTGGTACTCTTCTCTACTCCGAAAGGTTTTTCTCCGGATACTCCGGTTTTCCACTCTCCTCAAAAACCAACATTTCCAAATTCCAATACGATCTGGCCCCGGTTGTTCAAACGTTGGATAGCGATATCCACCGGAAAGCTAATTGGGAAAGCTAATTGCACTATCCACTGGATATATGTTTATCCGATGGATAGCGCTACCCAGGCTTTGAAAAACCGGGGCCTGGAATGCAAGTTTGAACGAGTTCTCTTGAGCTCTTTAGTATTCCGTGGGTAAACAAATTACACATTTACTGTATTTTACATTTTACAAGTATGTTTGTGGGGGTGCTCAAAACGTCGGGGCTTAAATGCACCAGTAGAAAGAATCTATAGTATCAGTTCTTCGTAAAATCAAAACAGATGAAGCCGAATATCAAGAAGAAATTCGTGCGTTCCGAAAGTTCAGCACGTTTATTAACCGTACTTTGACCGGTTATCGGTACCAGCCAGGGCGCATGCTCACCGTTGAGCGTGCTCCCTGGTCCTGCCTAGTGCTGTACGTCAGCATGACAAACTTTAAATAGATTGGCCCATAAAGGGCAAAATAATTAACACCAACGCGCCAGTGTGGGGACAAAAAGGTCTGCACGAATGTCGCCCTAAGCTCACGAAGACGAACTTACTTACCCTCACTTTCAGCCTTGAAATGAAGCTTTTACAGATGATTTCTGTCACCATGCGAGTCATCACAATTATAAGAGGGAAGAACGCGACTGACTCCTGAATTCAGAAGCAAACCAGGCAAAAGTATTAATTATTATTTGCACCACATGTAATTGAATAAGGAACACCTTCAAACGTCTATAGTATATTTCGTGACACTGGTGAGTCGCTTACTTTTCGCAGTTGAAGAGTTTCGATAAGGTACAGTGGGAGGTAGCACTGGACAATCCGAAAGGCAGTGTTTGTAAACAGGACAACACATCCAACCTGACAACAAAACAAACTTGCCATAATCGATCTGGATTAGGAAGAAAAAGATGGCTTTTCGAATTCATAATATATATATATATATATATATATATATGTGTGTTGAATGCATTGAGCACTGTTTTACGGAAACATCGATACACGGACTTCCTATATATATATATATATATATATCTACCTGGATTTTTGAAAACAGGGTCGCAGGAAAGTTACGCTGAGCCTTGTTTATTTTAGTACTGAGGTGTGTTTCCCCCTTCTATTCTTCTTCGTCTTTGCTTGTGCTGGGGGGAGCGACGATGGCAATTAGCTGATTAGTAAGAGAAAGTGAACATTGAAAGTTAAAATACGCTCTCCCCCCCCCCCTACCCTCCCCCTCCTCCCTTTTAATACTCTTTAATTGGTCCCACTCTCTCTCTTTCTTAAGAAAATTCGTGCATGAATTTGAAATCTTAGCGTAGGCTTAGTTTCAAACGGAGTCAGTATATTTAGCTTTCCTGTTCTCTTCCTAGAGCAAAGTTTTCCTTAGAGCATCATGAAGCTCAGTGAGGGAAAAATTCTAGCGAGATGCAGTGTCTGCCTCGTCTAATAACCTTGGTGCGTATTTATCTTGTCGGGTCTATGAAGTCGACTGTTAGGCGCATTGAAGGTTATTGTAGAGCTTTGCTTTCGGAGGTAAGGAGTCTTTAGCCTCAAAACGTAGGTGTCAGGGTTGATTTGTAAGCGCACATGGTGAAATTGGACTTGACTTTTGACCAGGCTAAAGACTTAGTAAAAATTGAGCAAGAAACAAGGGCTTGACGGAAGTTCGCTTGAAATCGGTTTTCAACATCCGGGACTTCAAGTAACTATCAGGCGACGACAAGATTTGCCTCTGTATTTCTGCGCGAAAACCGTAAGTTTTTCCAGTTTCTTGACTTGTTACCGCCCTTGCGGCTTTAGCGATTCTATGCTAGTGATCTGATAAGTGATGTGATAATTTGAAGTGTCATAATGTGTGATTTCCGGCCTCAAATCTAGTCGTAACATTTGCCACATGTTTACGTAGATGTAATTTACCAAGAGCTTGCTGTTATTCGTGTTAGCCACCAGGGAATTCGGTTTAAAACGTTGCTTGATTTCGTGCAAATCGATGCCTCTTGCCGACGGCAACTTTGCTCTCGGCAAGGCCAACGTTTCAAAGCAAGATTTGGGCAAAACTGACACTACTGCCCACACGATAGTTCAGGTCAGAGGTTACGTCGATTTCATGTCTAATTATATAGCAAATAGCCGTGTTCTTTTTTTTTCCTTTCGTCGACACTGTTATCTGGTAATAAGCAAAAAGTTAAGTGTCCTTGTTGAACAACGGAGGTAATAGCACAGGAAGTTCTAAAACGCCTCGAATTTTCGTCGACCTGGTTTTCATAAGGTCAGGTATATATATATATATATATATATATAAACTTCCTATATAAATGCAGTTAATGTTCACTTCCTATATATATATATATATATATATAAAACACAAATGAAGACAAGACACGTTTATAGAGAACACCTATATTTCGACCGACTTGTCGGTCTTCTTCAGGGTGAATGAAGAAAAACCGTTATACAAAATTTCAGTAGTATACTAGTACTATACTATAAACCACAGTTTGGATTGTAACTCTAGGAATGTTGTTTACTTAATTAGTTGCAAGGTTTGTGGTTTTCAGTATGTAGGCTCCACCACCACCAAGTTTAGGTTGAGGTTCAACAACCACAAGAGCCGTTTACGAGCCCACTCTAGGATGTCTGCTGTTAATAAGGAGAGCGATGATTTTATCTATAAGCATTTCTATAGTCATGGGCATCATGGACTTCAAGATGTTAGCATACAACTTATAGATAAAGTTAATGCAAAAGACGATCTGCTTGCCAAGGAAGGACAATGGGCATATCGGCTCCGATCCTTGAAACTGGATGGGCTTAACGAGAGTGATTTCTTTTTTAGCCAGAACAGAGGGGAACGTAGCCGAAAGTAAAATTCTGTTTCTTATACAGGATTACCTATTACTTACTTTACTGGATAATTTATCTGCTATTTTCCCTTATTTTTACACTTCTTTCCCTTTTATTTTTAGTGTAATTCATATGCTCTCCGTTCGCACGCTATCCTTTGGCACGCGCGTATGTTGTCCTTTGGCACGTGCGGATGTTACTTATGTTTGAATTGTTACGGTTATTTACGGTTAAAGTCGTAGCGCGCACTTTCGTATTTCAGTGGCGTAGTAGAAATTTTGTATAACGGTTTTTCTTCATTCACCCTGAAGAAGACCGACAAGTCGGTCGAAATATAGGTGTTCTCTATAAACGTGTCTTGTCTTCATTTGTGTTTTATATATTGCTTCTTCAAGAAAACATCTACACGTATTGGATGCTTGTGAAAGATTTTATATATATATATATATATATATATATATATACCTGACCTTATGAAAACCAGGTCGACGAAAATTCGAGGCTTTTTAGAACTTTCTTTGCTATTACCTCCGTTGTTCAACAAGGACACTTAACTTTTTGCTTATTACCAGATTACAGTGTCGACGAAAGGAAAAAAAAAAAAGAGAACATGGCTATTTGCTATATAATTAGACATGAAATCGACGTAACCTCTGACCTGAACTATCGTGTGGGCAGTAGTGTCAGTTTTGCCCAAATCTTGCTTTGAAACGTCGGCCTTGCCGAGAGCAAAGTTGCCGTCGGAAAGAGGTATCGATTTGCACGAAATCAAGCAACGTTTTAAACCGAATTCCCTGGTGGCTAACACAAATAACAGCAAGCTCTTGGTAAATTACATCTACGTAAACATGTGGCAAATGTTACGACTAGATTTGAGGCCGGAAATCACACATTATGACACTTCAAATTATCACATCACTTATCAGATCACTAGCATAGAATCGCTAAAGCCGCAAGGGCGGTAACAAGTCAAGAAACTGGAAAAACTTACGGTTTTCGCGCAGAAATACAGAGGCAAATCTTGTCGTCGCCTGATAGTTACTTGAAGTCCCGGATGTTGAAAACCGATTTCAAGCGAACTTCCGTCAAGCCCTTGTTTCTTGCTCAATTTTTACTAAGTCTTTAGCCTGGTCAAAAGTCAAGTCCAATTTCACCATGTGCGCTTACAAATCAACCCTGACACCTACGTTTTGAGGCTAAAGACTCCTTACCTCCGAAAGCAAAGCTCTACAATAACCTTCAATGCGCCTAACAGTCGACTTCATAGACCCGACAAGATAAATACGCACCAAGGTTATTAGACGAGGCAGACACTGCATCTCGCTAGAATTTTTCCCTCACTGAGCTTCATGATGCTCTAAGGAAAACTTTGCTCTAGGAAGAGAACAGGAAAGCTAAATATACTGACTCCGTTTGAAACTAAGCCTACGCTAAGATTTCAAATTCATGCACGAATTTTCTTAAGAAAGAGAGAGAGTGGGACCAATTAAAGAGTATTAAAAGGGAGGAGGGGGAGGGTAGGGGGGGGGAGAGCGTATTTTAACTTTCAATGTTCACTTTCTCTTACTAATCAGCTAATTGCCATCGTCGCTCCCCCCAGCACAAGCAAAGACGAAGAAGAATAGAAGGGGGAAACACACCTCAGTACTAAAATAAACAAGGCTTAGTATAACTTTCCTGCGACCCTGTTTTCAAAAATCCAGGTATATATATATATATATATATATATATATATATTAATCAAAATCTGACAGAAATAAAAAATGGAGAAAATTGTAGATTTGCTGGTGGAGACATTTGATGCTTACCTTGCAGAAGTGACGCTCTTTGAGCCAGTCATACCAAGTTGGCTTTGGTCTGCGGTATAATCTCGTCAGCCCCTGGTTCACCACTGTACTTGGTGTCGAAATGTCCGCTGTTGACCTACCACAGTTTTTATCTTGCAGTAATCGAGAGAGTCATATATGGAGAGTAAAGATGGGTACTAGCGTTAAGAAACAGACATTGATTAGCAATCTCGTTTCCAGGGAATTTCCATTCCCCCTCACAATTTTTAAGCGAAGAACCCTGGGAACGAGGGTGATGGTCAGGCAACGTTCATACAGCAAGTGACAAATTTTCTCTGGTCTTATTGACATGAACGGAACTCCTATGACTCAAGTCCACCACTCATCACATTTCTTGGTACTTGGTCACGTGGATATCTTTCTGGATTAGAAATCTGATTGGCTCTCAACAGTGCAATTTATTCCCAAATTGCACCATTTTATGCTCTAAATCACATCCTTTTTTTTTAACAGCCATCAAAACTCAAAACTGGTTTTCCTGAGGTGAACATTAAATAAATATTAATATTGACAAAAAACGATGTGATTTCAAAATGATTGTAATAAAGTGGTAATGGAACTTCGTGCCGTACAATTTTGGTCTAAATTAATTCTTGTGATTTCAAATCGAATTCGCGCTGCACGCTCGTTCGATTTTGAAATCACACGTATGATTTTTCAGACCAAATTGCACTCCACTCAGTTCAATTACCATTATAAATCAATACCATTCTCAAACCAAACGTCACAGCACCAATGCTGCGAGCTACATTTCACTTTCTCTGTCGCACTTGTTTTAACCCTTCAACTCCCAGAACTGATCAGCATCTATCTTCTCCTTATGATATCAATACATTGTCCAGCAGACAAGTGATGAGAATTCACAAACTTATCAACCTGTACCAAAGGAGGTCATCTTGATATAACCCTAAATTCTTTTAGGTAATGACAGGGAAATTTATAGCGGCTAGAAAGGAGAATTATAATCAGATCTTGAGAGTAAAGGGCTAATTAAGCACGACGCGTTATCGACCTACATGTGTACTGGAGTAATTTATTAAGAATATTGGAACTTATCTGATGCATTACCATCTTCTAGTTTTGCCTCTCCAGTTTCTCTGGGCCGATCACATTGGGGTCTATGCTCCAGAAATGTCAAATGGAAGGCAAACACGAAAACGAAACCAACCGGAAGTAAAATGAGATCCAGATACTAAAACAGGAAATAAGTAAAAAAAAAAGAACAAAATTACCAGTATATAGGATCATACCCAGATGGTGAGATCGTTGGAAAATTGTTTTGAAGGAAATATTTTTGAAATAGTTCCAATGCAGTTTAACTTCTGACAACTAGCAGCAAGAGAAAACGATGGTTTTTAGCCCACGTGGCGGACGCTGGAAAGGGAAGGGAAATCGGGCGCACCCACGTTTCGCGGGCGCCTAATTTTCATTCTCCTTCTCCTTTTTAGCGACTGTCATGCAGGCTAGATAGCTTTGTACGCTATTCTTGGTTGTAGATTTCTAAATGACCCAAGAACCTCAAAGAAAAAAGAAAAATTATGACCGTAATAAGTTAACATTAACGAAACCAAAACGCTTGTTTCAAACATCAGAAGCTAAGACCGCGTCATTGGTCGTTATGCTTCATATGGGAATGCTCTCCCTAGCGATGGTGAGTTTATTAGGTTTACGAAAATACTAGAAAACCTCTGGTAGCACTTACTGCAAACTGCTCACTGATGTTCGGATTCAGTCTGTTTTCTGTACTTTCTTGCAGTAAGAACCACAATACAATATAGAGGCCTACTTTACACATGCGAACAATGAACCTGCAAAATGAAGCCATAAGAATAATCATCTGAGCGATACGCCTGAGGATGGTAAGTCAGAAAACAAACAAACAATAAACAACGTCGAGCCTCTCAGCTACTAAAAACTTCACAGAATTGCTGTCGTAACTCATGCGGATTTATGGACGGAAATCACCAGCAACTCCATCGAATGCTGAATGAGGTGTTAGAAACGAATTGCTCTCTATTAAGCGCTACTGTAACGTGAATGATCAGAGAATGTCGTTTGAAAAACCTTTGCTTACCAATAAGATATCTTAAAAAAGACAATTTATACTTTTAATCTTGTCCGGTTTTGGTTGTTAAAAGTAACATCTCTGAAAGGGCTGGAAAAGAAATGGTAGTTTCATAAAATTTCCTCTCTACGTCAATTTAGCGCTTTCTATGCCATCAGCATCTTTCAAACGAAACTTCCAGATTAAAGAAATAAACAATAAAAATGGATAAATTGGTGTCACACGGAGTGAGAGAACATAATTTTGAATCCATTATAAAACATTTTGAAATAGTATTGTCTAAGTTAATCAGTTTATAGAAAATTAATACACAGAGGCGACGTTTGTAGTGTTTTTTTCGGGCTACATATTATTTAGCAATGTGGGAATACAGGACTGGGGTCATTTTTGCTGGTTGACGATTTCAATTTTATCTTATCGAGAGGTCTTGAAACCACCTAAAATACCCTGTTATGTCGACAACAAACCATCAATTGAGAAATTGTTGTGCTCTTTACGATCATTGACGTTCCCTATCAGCATTTTCTTAAAACATCAAAGAAATCGGTCCCCAAAAAACCAAATTTGCTAAACGATGAGTCAATTGATTTCTTTTTGTCCGTGAGACCAGCAAAATAAACTTGTTCAGCGTATGTTCGCGTTGATTTGAAACCAATTTAAACAATCAACAACGGCCTAAACTAATTGTTTTCAGTATTCGAAAACATTGTGGCGAAACTATTAAGATGATTTCACCGATCGAAAATTATTTTGAATTTTAAAGCCCTGCTACTGTAAACTCACCTCGATGCATCATAGTCGTTGTCATTTTCCGCTCGTATTTCTTTCATCAGTGAAGAATAACTTAATTCTACCAGGGGCCAACATATCGACAGTAAAACTACGGGGATCAAGTAGTACATCCCTAAAACTAGATGTGATGTATCGGCCTCACAAAACAGACAAGGTGTGAAGGCAAACGGCCAGGCAAAAAGTATCCCTGCTGAACCCATAGCATGTCTGGCCTTTTGAATTCCGTACGACGAAAATGGCTTCCATATACGCTCGTCCCGGCCAAGGTTTATAACAAGAAAAGTAACGGCCATAAGAATTTGAGAAATGAAGAACAATATTCCAGCACTGAGAGGGGACAACGTGACCACATTCTGAAAATATAACAGGGCATAACTGTACCACACGCTTAAAGTCAGGTTGCTTAGGATGTGACCTGTCTTGAAGGCTATACGGTTCCTTATTGACGGTGTTGTATCAACGGTGATGTCATCGGCGCCATTGTTGCTTGAAACAGCTGTATCAGTGTCACGGAAACTCGCCATTCTTGTTAAACTTGTCATTCTTCATGTTGGTAGAGTTTCTGGTTTGCCGGAGAAAACGGAGAATTTAGATTTTACAACACAGAGAAAAGAAATTCCCTGTTTCTTTTTCCAATAACGCAGCTCGAAACCTATATGACGCCAAGAATGAACAGAAATTTTACGATCCTTGTTGTCCGTTATATTCATTGGTCATATCAAAATGTTATGATTCAGAAAAAAAATTATGGAATGAAAAAAATTCTGTTTAGAACACGATCGCAAAGTTAACAAGATCTTGGTAGCAAGGCTAAACTTATAAATTTACCCCAAGACAACGAACTCGTGAACTGACCTGATATAGACTAAAAACTCAAATAATGCATATTGAAATAACAAGTCCTTGGTGGTCGGGAAGAGCACGCAATCAACCGAAAGATTTCTGTGGTTAATGAAATATTAATTTTAGCTGATGTACTCCTAACGACTTCAATTATTTTTATTTTGAGATTTTTGTCTTTTTTGTCTTTTTTGAAACATTGTTAGGAGAAAGATCCGCTCCGCTAAGAAATTGGTTTTCTCAGTGTAAATTCTCTTTTAGTTTAGTGTGCTTGTCGGAAAACGGCTTTATTCATTCACCAACGAAACTAAAAAGATAAACTGGAGATTAAGTTCTCTACTGGGTATTTATTTTGGCTGACACTTAAACGAGTTACCGAGAAAACAATTTTGAAGACCTGAACTTTAGTAAAACTAAGCTCTTTTGTCAATGTTTCTTCTTGGAGCATTAATTTGCAGAGCAGCGTTACTAAACAAAAATATTGTTTTCTTCAGTCATCATTAGGCTATTTTGAACAAACGTTTACATCATCTCACAAGTAAACAAAAACATAACCAAAATAATACTAGGATAAGAGGCCTTTATCTTCCAAAGCAAACTAACGGACGGAGTTGTCTAAAATTTTGCTATCAATTAAGCTAAATATTGATATCCCCCCCCCCCCCCACCCACTTCTGAGTCCTTCTGAGTGAACTACAGTTTCATTGACAGCTGGATCTTCTTGAGATCCTGTTTTCAGAGATATTTTCGGGTTCTTGAAAATATAAGGCCGAACAATCTGAGAGTGTGATGGAAATGGAAAAGTGTATTGAAGGAAGCGACTCCAAATGCAGTAGAGCTTTATAGAAAATAATGAACCCCTTGATCGCCTGAAAGCCTGTAGCTCTCCAGACGCGATCTGTGATTGGAGAACGAAACAATACATGATACAACAAACAATACCCGTAGCCCTGATAACAAGAAAAGCTACAGGTCATAATGACCAATGGAAATAGAGGTCTGGAAGACCTACAGGATCGTTGATCGGATCTCCAGTGGGGTAGTTGGGAGGCAGGATGGCCGAGTGGTTTAGGGCGCTGGATTTCAATGCGGTGGCCCGGGTTCAAATCCCGCTCTGGCCACTATCTGGTGTTGTTCTGGGTTTGTGCCTGGTTCAACTCCTCGGTCATCCTTGTAAATAGCCAACTGGTCTGCCTCCCGCCAGTTGGGATTCTTAACTCTGTTGTGTTCATTTGTACGATTTGTCTCATTGTCCCTGAAAAGCCCCTCTAGGGGAGTGGTCAATTAAGTATTTATTTATTTATTTTATTTATTTCCTAGTCTCCCACGCAGTCGTTCTTTGTGTAAAAGAATAATGAACTAAACATCATTGTCATCAAGAAATGCGGCCGCCGAGAACTCCCAATCAAAAAATCCGAGTTTTAGAGGCATTACTGTAAATACCAAAGTAAAATGAAAAAAAAATCGAAACTAATTTTTTTCGGTGCGGCCGAGCGCTGCCACTGCCACTACCAGCATGCAATGCGTGACTATGACATGTTCATGCAATCATGGCTGAGCGGCCATCGATTCGAACCTTCAAGGGCGGCTTTTGTGTGGTGGACATTTGGATGAACTTATTAGCATTTTTTTCTTGATTCGTTACATATGGAGAAAGCCACATAAATTCTTTACACAACCTCCCCGTTCGGCGTCACACGTAGACACGATTCACCATACTGAAAAGCCAGAAAAACCCTTTTATTGACAGTAAGTTTACCCTACTTAACCTGTGCTTGATTACAAAACAAGCAAACAAAACAAATTCACCATAACAAACGTCTGTAAAGGTAAGATAATCCAAGACAAAAAATATTTAGTCCGGTATGTAAAATGTTAAAAAGCGCAATATCAATCAATAAATTATTACCATACTATTACTATTATTATGTAAAAAAATTGGTGTGATAAATAGACACAAAATAAGTAACGTGTATTGATATCCGTAAGAAAAATTATTCTTATTATTATTTCATGAAAATATGCTTTAACCCCAAATTCCAATCTTGCTTTAATAACCAATTTCAATTAACTTTAGTAAACAAGATAGTAAGGGTTGTAAATAGTATAGAGGGTCCCCTATAATTTTTTCGTGAAACGTGATTTAGGTTTTTTATTTATTCGTGATTCGTGATTGCCCACATTTGATTTTTGCGTGAACGTGAACGAATTTTGGGAATTGTCCGTGACGCGTGAACAGTCTCAATATTTTTACGTGAATGCATTTTGCAAAGTGGTATAGGGGACCATCAGTATAGTCCCGTTCAATTTTAGCGTGAAAAATTTCCCCTTTCATTTATAATAAGACTATCACTAATCAATTTGATTAATAAAAATCCAGTCCCCTGTAAATGGGGATAAGGCGCTTTTGCTTTTCGGTAAATATAAATACTTCTTATCAATTTCAGAATAATATTTTAAGCGTTATTTCAAAGTAAACCTAAGGGCTGGTTCACACTTTGACATAAGCGCATAAGCATAAGCATAAGCATAAACATAAGCATAAGAAAAATACATGTGTGAACCGGGGTTACATAAGCATAAGCATAAATATAAGCATAAGCACAAGGAATGGAAGTTTTTCCATTCCTTGTGTTTATGCTTATGCTTATGCTTATGCTTATGTAACCCCGGTTCACACATGTATTTTTTCTTATGCTTATGCTTATGTTTATGCTTATGCTTATGCTTATGTCAAAGTGTGAACCAGCCCTAAATACTGCTGTATGAAAACCTCTAATGTTACCCTATTGAACTCAAATTTGACCGTTGCTCGAGCGACACATAGAGTCTTTTTCGCAAGAGCGTGTTGATCCGTCAGAAGACCACGAGCTGCACATTCGACAATTTTTGCTTAAATCACGCGCTTGCTTCGCTTCGATCACGTGATCCGAAAGAGAAGATCTTGATACGTTAAACATCGGTTGACTTCAGATGTGGTAGAGCATCAAAGTCAATATCTTTTGTGGAGTCGTCTTTACCTAAAACTACAATACAGACAAACAAAGTTAGTTTTCATGAGGTGTACTTCTTATTTGTTAACTGCCACAGGCATAATCCGAAAAAAAGGAGATGGGGACACTGTGCCACCCTGCTGTGAGAGACTCGTGGGAGCTTGGCCAGCAAGCTCGGGCATTAGCGTCTGAAGATATTCTTCCAAGTGACCAACGAAAAAACGTACCAGATATTTTTTGGATTGCATGTGACGTCCTGACAGCCAATTGGTCGTCAAGAATAAAAGCCTGTCTCCGTTGGGAACTAAACTCTATTTTTATGTGTATTCTGCGAAAATAAAAGTCCTGTCTGACTGACTCCCCCACATGACCGCCTTGTCACGTGGTTGCTTTCTCGTTCAAACAATCAAGACATTGTTAAATTAAATTTCGCTCACAGATACGAGTAGCAAGCACCACGGGTTTTCAATGCGTGAAGCCACTGACCTGTATGTCGTCGTTTCATATTTTTTCTTGAAGCCGGTCGATATAACAAAGCAACAACAAGGAAAGCAGCCAATGCCTCGACACCAGGAAACACTGAGAAAGCGCCTCGCAGGTACTGGGCACAAGGTTCGCCACAAGGTCTGAAAGATTGATTTGGAGAGAGAAGTTATAAATGGCAAAATTTTATTGTTTACGTATAGATGTCAAAAGGGTAAGTTGAAACTGGAAAATGACTGGACTTGAGTTCAGAGAGACACGAAATGTGCGGGCGTACGCAAAGATTGCTTTTCGCACGCAGACTTCAGAGGAATCTAGTAGCTCTGATCCCAAAGTGAAGCGCCAATTTTCTTGCGTCCAACATACCCCTTTAAAGTTGAAAGTGCATGATGAGTAGTCAGGGCAACACGGTGGTTTGTATGGAAACTCAAAGCAAAATAAATTGTTCATGACTCTAGTTTTCTAGACTGTCGCCATAAACCAAACATATAAACTTAAGTTCACAACTGAGATGACTTGGACCCGATATCTATTCTTTGGAATCCCTAATTATTGCCGTTTTTCTCCATACATTTTCTGTAATTTTGTGCCTTGCAGGAATTGTATGATAGAAACCTTTTTCTGCAAGAGTTAATCTCTCCAACGTTTTTCAAGCGCACCCTAAAGTGCACATGTTCTGTTTTTTGTGAGATAAAAGCGACCCTGATTACCCATGATTCACTCTAGACTGAAAAGAGGTCCATTAAAGGACCGTTCATTTTTTATGGGTAGGACTGGGGGGTCGAGGGACACGGCAAAAACTTGGCTCTTGAGGGGTGGCTGACAAAAAAATTCAAAGATGATAGGTGGGGTCAAGCAAAATTCTGATGTAAAAAAGTGGAAAAATGGCTGGTGTAACTTATTTTGGAGAGGGCAGGGTCATCCCCCAAAAAATTCTTTTTGAGGTGCGTGCTGTGACTAAAACTGGTAAGCTGGGAGGTCATACAATTTGCAAATGACACTCCTCCAAATCCCACCACAGTTCCAACAATAGTTCTATACCATGGCTAGATGACTTACCCAGAAGATGTATCCTGCTGTGGGTAGTTTTCTTGTAACGCTAAAACGATGAATCCAAGCGATAATTTGTCCATCAAAGCACACACACCATACACAAAACCACTAGATTTCTACAAGAAGGAAAAGAAAATAGATCATGAAAATGACGCTGAGGATCAATCTAAATTCAATCCCAGCAAGGACGTGAAGAGGCCATCCTCCACGCAAACCCTCACAAGGTGGCACAGCCAAAAAATGCTTGTAAGAGGTCTTTGGTTTCACGAGTTTCGGTGTTGTTAAGTTTTACTTAGGTCCCATTGAAGCAGACCTTTTCTCGTGTAATGTGCAGGTTCAATTCATTGATTCAATTGTTCAATTAAAAGCCATTGAGCAGGCACGATGGCCAAGACGTTAGGGCGCTAGATTTCAATGCAGTGACCCGGGTTCAAATCCCACTCTGGCTACTAGCTGGTGTTGTTCTGGATAAGTGCCTGGTTCAACTCCTTGGTCATCCTTGCAAATAGCCAACTGGTCTGCCTCCCGCCAGTTGGGATTCTTATCGTGTTACGTTTATTTGAATTATTTGTTTCACAAATTTGCTCAGCCCCACTGGCCTTGTGCTAAATAAACTGCTGAGGTAAATAAAGGTATTATTATTATTATTATTATTATTATTATTATTATTATTGAGCACTAACTTTATAGCACTCAGCTCTGATGTAGCATTTACTACAACTTACTTTATCATCACCAATGATGTCTGCTACCATGGCCAGTGATGTCACCAACATCATAGAGTTTCCACAACCCATAATAATTGTTGGTGCATAAATGATGTTTCTCTGCGACTGGGGTGTGAAGTAAAACCATGTAGCACAACCAATGTCAATCACGGCACCGACACAAAACAACACCTTTGAGAAAACAATATGGTGGCTGTCAGTATGGCAGACTCAGTTATAAAGACCAAGTAGAAGAAAAAGGCTCAGGGTACATGGTTTACTTACTTTTACTTACTTACTTTTTCATTCACCAGCCCCTTCTCAACCCACTGAACACAGTCCTCACTCGGCGTCAATGGACTGCTTTCTTTCAACATCATCATTGACGTCAACAACATAATCATCACCATCACCATTGTAATCTTCATCATCACCACCATCACTATAACCATGACCATGACCATGACCATGACCATCACCATCTTTATTGTCACCACCATCATTTTGTTACCACCTCCTAATACTTTTATGAGTCCAAACATTTAATGACTGGAAGCTGTTTCTTGCTCTCCTTAACACCTTCTACTTGGTTAAACTACACATACCGGCACTTGATCATACCAAGACCAGTAGAATGTATATAATTACTTTAGCTGATGTACATGCAACTCAACTCACCTTGTTTGAAAAGAATCGGTTGAGTCGTTTCATTAAAGTGCTCATCAAAATACCACTAATTAAGATCATTAGAGGAAAGTATGCAATGGCTTCCTGTTGGAGCAACAAGTTAACAGTTAATTCAGTTAATGTAAATGAACCATGGATAAAACCTGGCTGCTGGCCCTTGAGTCAGTTAGAGGAAATACATTATTATTTTGAGGCTCACAAGGGTTTTTCATTGCCATAGTGTTTATTAAACGATGAAAGATTAAAGAGGAGCATATTTATTGGTATGGGCAAACTGTGTGTCTCCTTGCAACTCTATTGTTGGGCTATACTTTACGGGTACTTGTGACATCATATCAGTTACCATGGCAATGTGCCAGGGCCACAAAGAAAGTCCTCTAAATTTCAGTTTTTGTAACCTGAAAAACTAATTTGGTAACCTACTGTTTTTATTTCTTTGTAGGAAAGCTTCATAAATTCTTTAACTTTTCAGACAGAATGACAAAAAGTTATCTAGTAGAATTTAATAATATTAAAAAATGCATTTTATGGCTTCAAGAAAATTATGCTAGATAATTTCCCCTGAAACGTTTATATTTGAAGTGCCATCATGAATGCAGTGCTTAAATGCAAAAAATCAGGATAGGTCACCAAGGAAAATTTTTTGGCTAAAAACAATTAATGTTTTCCACAGATTTCATTTCCGGTTTGTGCAATTTGACATAGTATTTAACTTCCAGTGTGATGCGCTCCTGACTTTTAATAGTGATTTTGATTTATTAAGCTGACAATTGAGCATCTTAGTTATGGTGTATGCAGATTGCACACGCATGCAGCTAAAAGCCCTTTTCAGCCTCCCTAATACACCTTGAGTGTCAAACTGTATACAAGATGAAAATGAAAGCTTTTCCTTTTCTGCTAACCCCATAATAAAACCAGTCCATCTCAAAATAATGATGTACCTTTGACCACCCCCTCCCTCCCTGCCTTGAAAAAAAAGAAAAACAAGAACAACAACCCGCTACCCAAAAACACTTACCGAACTCTTATTATTGGTATATAACCAGTTAAAAAGCTGTCTAATAATAATTAATTATACCTTATTGAAGTGAAGTGTGTCCGTCAAGTACATGGGAAAATATGACTGAGTTAGATTTACTACATTTTGAGTCATCATGTAAATGACAACAATCTGAAATGAAACAAGCAAATCACAAAAATCAAACTGCAGTGGAATTGGCATCAATTCATAAAACCCTTCATGGGAGGGGCAATGGGAAACAAGATTGTTAAATCTGAAACAGAACACTCTACACATCTTGAGAAGTGATTCTTGTTAGATGCCTATAGTCAGCAGCAATACTGTCTATTACATGTGACAACATTGATGTGCAATGCAAAAACATGACATCAAGATTTAGGTTCAATCCAATTCTGTGAGAATTCAGAATTTCTTTGCTTCCACTTACTGTAGTTATCTTTTTGGAAAGATTATTTGCAAGAAAAGGGGCTGCCATTGATACATGTTGATGCTTTTCAGGGCATTTGATTTAATAAGCAATGCAGATGGTTCCTTACCTTGTAGAAGTCTGGATTCTTAAACCACTCTTTCCACGTTCTTTTGTGTTCATTTTGTTGTTCCTGTCTCTCTTGTTTTTGAAGCTCAATTTCAAGTGCTTGCTTTTCTAAATCTTTACATTCTGGACCACTGCCTGGAGGTTTGGATTTTGATGCCTTGTCTAGATTACCCTCTAAAGTCAATCAATCAACCAATCAATGAGTCAGTCAGTCACTCAGTCACTCAGTCAGTCAGTCAGTCAATCAATCAACCAACACTGCAGTCAATCAAACATCTTTCAGCTGATCAATCAAAGGATTGAACAATCAATCTACAGATGAATTATGGGGTCTTGATTATCAGAGAAAGGTTCATATGCAAGAAAACTAAACTGCATGGTTCCTACAAGGACAAAAATAGAGAGCAGTTTTTCTGGTAGCCAGAACATCTTAAATCATGCCTTGTTCTCTTGGTAGTACAGTTTTTAAAGGTTATAGAAGATATTTTAATTCAGGGCTTCTGACAGGGTGTGGGAAAAAAATTGAAACTGTGCGGGAGTTTGAGAACTCAAACTCCTGTAAAAAAAACAAAAAAAAAAAACATTGAGCATGCAGGAATTGTGCAGATTAGCTTTTTTGATGAATGAGGTTTTGTTCCACCACCACCTTGGATTCTGAAAGAGAGCTAAAATTAGTACCCAGTCCACTCTGTTCTTGGAAATGCCTTGTTAATATTTCAATCTCGTAAATGGAAGAGTGGGGGCAATTTCTTGGTTGTTTCGGAAAGTAAAACAGCCTAAAAGAATCAAGAAATCGTGGTGATGGATAGAAATGCGCCATTGAATTATCATTTCAGCAATCGTTTTTGACTATTTTAACTATTGCCACTTAATTGCCAACTATTGTGGGGGAATTTGTGGGTTTGAATGAATTGTGCAGTTCTGCACCTCTGCACCGCATCAGAAGGCCATGTCTTGTTAATACCTGCAGAGTGGTTTACTTCCTCAACTCCCCATTGGAAAATGAAAGCAAAAAATGATCCTGTTAACATGATGATGATGGATTGGTACTAAAAGGGAAAAAGAATCAAAGGCTCCTGTGAGCCAGCTCATGGATGAGGAACATTACAACACTTTGAGTTTACAACAACTTTATTTTCTAAAAAATTATGGGCAGGAAACCTGTACATTTGTTTGTGTTTTGTGGGAGCATATCCTTTCCAGGCACACCTCTTGGTAAAAGAACCGTTAACTCACTAATATTTTCTGTAAAATTACACAGTTTTAATATCCCTTAAGATCCATGGGCACCATATTCATTAATGTAAATTACATTCAACCAAATACCCAAAATTCTCAATTCTCACAGCTTGTGCTCTTTATCTTATTAACTTCCCATTTTCTGAGTCAACAAAGGTCTGTTTCATGTAAGGATCGAACGAAAAACTATCTGCAATTCGGGGAGCAGGGATGGCTTAGTGGTGAGAGCACTCGCCTCCCACCAATGTGGCCCGGGTTTGATTCCCGGTCTCGGCGTCATAGGTGGGTTGAGTTTGTTGTTGGTTCTCTTCTCTGCTCCGAGAGGTTTTTCTCTGGGTACTCCAGTTTTCCCCTCTCCTCAAAAACCAACACTTCTAAATTCCAATTCGATCTGGAATGCTCGGACGTTTAATACATGAGCCTCTGGCTCAGGAGATTGGGCAACCACTCCTTACGTTACCGAACTTAAAATAAATTGATTGATTGATTTATTGATCTGCGTTACATCTTTATTTCTGTACCTATACCAATGGACATCATGAACATTAAACACGTAAACAGTATCTGCAGAGAAAAAATCTATGCCATTGTACTACCTCTGAAACTTGCAAACATTGGGCCAAGAAGACTATGGAGACAAAAGCAATACTTACCAGGGGAGGGACAGGAGGAGAGTTTAATGAACAAATTAATCAGAATCGAGTGAGTGAGTGCCATAAGACCCACACCGAAGCCTCATGGCATGAAAAAAAAAAATGAAAAATGAAAAAATGTGAATTTGCATAAAGGGTAAAAAAGACAAACATTTTACTCAAGAAAAGAGGGACCATGAACCTGAGACAACCCTATATTCTTTTGTTATACTTACTGTAAACTGTTTCTGTGCTGATGCATCAACAGTTTCTTCACTGTTCTGTCCTAAAAGAATCCAAGTGACTAAGAAGACGAAAACACCACAACCTAATTTCAGAGCAGATCTGAAATACAAAATCACATTAAATATTAGATTTCTTTTTTTAATCATAGGGATACTATACCTTAACTATAGTAGAAACAACTCTGTTTTAGTACCACAAGTGTGGATGCAATACAACAGCAACAAGTTCAATGGTCACTGTTTGAAGCTTTCCCATGTGTTTAGTACATTTACAGGCCTGTTCTTTGTGTGAATTTCACTTTGCATGCTCAAAATGCAATGGTAATTAATTAACCTTAAAAGTTCAGGTTTATGTTTTTGGTTGTTTTGGTTCAAAATTAGGCATGGATTTTATATCCTTGATCTCAATAATTTAGACCAAGGAATTCAAATCTTGTCAGAAAAATGAGTGTTTCGGGGATGTCAGAGATAACTGATAAAAAAGATTTAATTCTCAGCATCTTTAACCCAGGGTGGGTGATGATCAACTAAAAATACAGTCAGTCAGACTTTCTAATTCTTCACGTATCACAGAGGGAACATGCAGATACTACTTTTGTTCACTGTAAAATCTAACAGCTAAAAATTTTGTGAAATGGGGAAAGATTTTATGAAGTTGTCAACTAGTGTTAAAAAGAGATCCCCATGTTACTAACAACAACAGAGATAGTCATGGGTTAGGGGACATGAGCTCTACAAAAACATCATCGGCATGGCATTTTTGCATTGCAAGAAATTTTAAGCATTGATATGCATGGAATTCAGATGTCTCTCTCTCTCTCTGTCTCTCTCTCCTGTACCACCCCCCCCCCCTCCCTGTGTTAGGGGGAGGAGATGGCTGAAATTTCAGACTCATGCAGGGCACATCAAAGCTCTTCACCAGCACCTGCAACCTTTCTCTTGATCTGAACTATTTTTCTGTGAATCTGGCTTAAGCAAAAAGATCAAGCATTTCTGATTAAGAGCTAAGAAGTTTATTCCGGAAAAAGGAAACAGCTTCACGGTAATATTATTTATGGAGTTACCACTGCACACAAGCTGAAAATCCTAATTATGGCACACACCAATGATGTGCCTGCAGTGAAACTGAAAGTGCTTCTTTTTGATACCAAACACATTTTTGATATCTATATAAACAATTTTGCAATTCAAATCCAGGGGAAGTTAATAGTTTGAAAGACAGGGTTATTTCTGTCAACACAGGAAATGACGTTTTGGCGTTTGGACCCAACACATCCCAAGCACTCAAGTACCCCATTATAGGCATATGGAAAGATGAATGTGATAAATTAAAGAGAAGAAAAAGTGATATTCAAACTCCTTATCTCTATTTTGGAAGTGTGATCAAAATTGTGTATTTTTACCTGTAAGATTAAGGATAGGAAGGGAACATTTGAATAACCATTACGTAACTTGAACATTTTCGTCAGCTCCAAGCATGGAACAGGAAAAGCAACCTTCTATGCAATTTTAAAATCTGAAAATCATACCACCAACATCCTGAAGTCAAGATTGTGAAGAAAACACGTATTTCCACTTATTTTAGTTTGTTGAACCCAAAATTTTCTCTCTCTCTTGCTAAAATATATCTGTATCCTCTTTAACATTTCCACCTTCAGCTGAAAAGCTTATACAGACATACAGTGTATTGAAGATAACGTTCAAATGTAGGCCCAGCTTCGGTGAGTGGTATTTAACACTGCACCATGTTTCACACACAAACTACTTACTACTGTGTCAAGAAGGAAAATAACAGTGTCTATAAACTTCAAATACAGTGAGCACTGTATGATGTTTCTACAAGCTAAAGGTATTTTAACATCTCGCAAAAACATAATAGCTCCCTATTTAAAAACATTTTTAATACCTAAACTTGTAAGTTTAAGCTTATAAAGGGTTTTATTCACAAAAACTTAGCCTCCTTTCTGATGGAAACCAAAATAAATGATTGTCAGAAAAAAATTTCCAGATTTCCTCAAAACCGGACATGCTCGTTTCTCGATCCAATGAAATTCCCAGAGATAAAAGCTTAAAAGGGCACTGTCATGCTAATGTACCAGCACTTTAAAAAGGTTAAAACTGCCAATGCATCAGTGGAAACCTTAACATAATAGTCTTATTAGTTTTGCTTCCCATAACTGTAGAATTGCATTGACACTTAAACTCCTGTATATCAAGATTGAAATTTGAAAAAAAATTGCCAGTTTTTTCAAACTTTCAGCTTGAGCTCTCCTTGCTAAAATTTCATTGGAATTCTGTTGGAGCATTTTTCACACGATAACAGGCAAAAGGCGGTAATTTTGGCAGAACTGAACCCAAAACGGCAATAATCCCGATGACAGTGGTCCTAACCGAGTGTGAAATATTAAACAAAGGCGATAATTACAGGTTTGCATTTAAACGAGATTTTTAGAACCAATATCTTTGTGAGCTGTGTGTTGTAAATAACTACACCGAATTTGTTAAGCTTACGCACAAGGAAAATTATGGGGTTTTTTTTTACAGTCAGTACAAAACGCCCTTAAAAACACCGAACTTGATAAATGTTCGCATAATTCATTCCAATGCGTTTTCTAAATTCAACCAAAACAACAAACAAAACTCTATGGTTGCATAACAGTCGTTTCCCCTCCAAGCATGGGAAACGAAGAAGTGAGCTCGCAATCGGAAAGGAAACGGATGCTAGTCAGGCTAAGACTTTCAATATGCAGAAAAACTTATCCCCAAGCAACGCTTTTCATTAGTAAAATGAACTTTTTTCCGATTAGCTTTGTGCCCATTTGACACATTGTTTTCAACACCGATCACTGCATACATTGGCTTTCTCGTGAAAGTCCAAAGGTTCCTACGTATACTGTACGTTTCAGGAAAACAACAACTGGTACAACAAGCACTGTGATCATGTTTTCTGAATGCCGAATTTGCGAGATTTTAATTCTACTTTTGACAGGATCCTTTATGTCAGTCTCTTGTCATTCAAATTTTAATTAAGCTCAAAGTTGTTGTTTTACAAGCTGCCAGTCACAAGACCAGCTCTGTCCCGATCACCTGATTCACCATGCCTTATTCCGGTTGCTTCGCCATCGATCAGTCGATCAGTGAAGGAAAACCCAGCTCACAATAACTGATGCAATACAGGATTACAGATAAAAAAACTGTGAGAATTAGCGAAGGCTCAAACAAGAACATCTGTCAATCAGTATTTATAGTTTTTCGAGAAGTGTACAATTATGGATGAAAGGCTTTGTTCCGAAACGAAGCAGATAATTAAAAAATAAAACATTCTTACTTGTAACAAGAGAACCTTTTCATTTTGGAAAAACGCCAATGAATCGCTATGCCTCATTCATTGCCACCAAGGATGAAAGTAACGGAAATTATGAAATCGTGCTACTTTCAAGCAAGATTTTTTCATTTCAAATTGCCAACTTCTTACCTTATCGCACTCAACTCCACTGCATCTTTGGGCCGTTTAGCAATGTGCGGCATCAACGATAAATGACTTATCTCTACCATTGGCCAACAAACGCTAAACAAAGACGCAAAAACTCCATAATACGCCACCGGAACCCAGTCTGGGCTGTCCTTATTACACACTAAACACGGGCTAAACACGAAGGGCCAAATCAACGCGATTCCAACACTTCCCATCAAATGCCATATTTTTCTGTTGCCGTATTTTTTGCTTATTGTTTTGGAGAGCGACTTGTCGCATCCATAGCCTATAAATGGAGTGGAAATTGCATCGGCGACTTGTGAACAGAGGAAAATGTAGCCGGTACTCATTGCGGATAGATTGAGAATTTTTGTGAAGAAGATTATGAGGTACGTGAACCAAGCCTGGATACAGAGGTCGTTAAAAACGTGGCCCACACCATAGCAGATCTTTTGTTTAAGCGAAGTTCTTTCCTCTTTGTGAACTACTTGTCCGTTCTTTGAACCGCGTCCGCAAATCCAGACCATTTCGAGCTATGCCTGAGTCCTTCTTGCCTTGGAAGCTAGAAGCTAAAGCGCAAGCATATCCGCTTTCAAACTAATCAACTGCGATAGAGACCCTTCGAAGACTTCGAAAGCGATCTAATTCATGCAGACGAGGAAAGCCCTTAACAACTTGCTATATTTGGAAACATTCGTCACAGGCTATTGTTTTCTTGACGTATGATTGACAGTATCGCTGGGTTGAGTCGCTACTACTAGGTCTGGTCGCTGAGCGATACTTGATACTTGAACGAGAGGTTCATTGACCGAAAGAGGTTACCAAGACAGGAAATTCCGCAGTTTGACTTAAACCATGTTTCCCTGCAGAGGGAATAAAAAATTCATGTAAACTTTTTCATGTTGCAGGTAATGTTGCGTGTTATTTTGCCTCGCCTTAATTAATGCAGACAATAATAATAAACTACAGGTCAAGTTGCAGTTAACAATTTGTAAAAGTGACCCTTTTGTTTTGGAAGAAGCCATGGAGTTTGGCGCCACAAAAATATTTTTCTAGCTGCGATTTTTCTGATCAATCCATAGAACCCATTTTTTTAAAAAAGTCATGAGCTCGGAAAAGGTCATCGAAGATCAAAGGAATGATTCGCAAAAGCAATAGTTTCCTGTATTAGCTGCATCCCAAGGCTATCAAATGTTTGACTCGAACGAGAAACCAATAGGAAATGACGTTTTGATCACATGAGCTTATTTTTGTTTAATTCGGAGGTGGTTCGATCAACCCCATGACAAGGTCATATCAACTGTGTTTTTCCGACAGGTACTGTGCTGATGGAATCACAGGATAGCCAAGCTCTAAGATGTGTGATGACCTCTGTAATGTAAACATCAGCGCACGTAATGGGGAAATCATAAGGCTCTGTATGGGGAAAAATGTATCGGATTTGAAGGGAATATTAGAAACGATTTTCAATAAAACGTTCACAACTCCTTTGTGATACTCTTTGTGTCCTGTGTGGTTCTTGTGCCGATTTGAAGGGATTTGGTGGAGTTTCAGTTCCAACGGTTCTCTCTCTCTCTATATATAGACTAACCGCCCAGTTGGAGGTCTTGAGGAGGGCAGACAAAAACTTGATGGGCTCCTGCTTTCTGTTTCAGCTTCAACAAGGGAGGTTTCTTTGTTTTTTCATGTAAGTTAACCGTGACCAAAGAATAACCGTTAGCCGTGAAAAGGCAATTTTTTTTACCGTTAGTCGTGAAGCTATCCCACATCGAGACCCTCCCTCGCTACCCACATTTTCAGACCGAAGAGTCAATATGAAGAGTGTCAGTTTCAGTGGTTTCAGACTCACACTCGCCCTAGCTATACACTGTCCCAATGTAGATGATCATACCAGTTTTGAGCCCGCGCTACCGCGAATATTTCCGAGTTCATGTCTGCCTCCTCTTCAAAGCGAGTCTAAGTGCGAAGTTTTTGTGATGGTAATTAGTTCTACTTTACATATGAATGAAAACTAATTTTCACAACAAAAACTTCGCACTTAGACTCGCTTTGAAGAGGAGGCAGACATGAACTCGGAAATGGCCTATTTCACTCGAGATTTAGGAATGGAAACATTTGCAGAATGTTTGTTAAGAACGGAAATGTTTCCCAGTTTAGCCGCATAAGGTAATACGTTGCACCGCTAATCCACAAGAAAGTTGTCGTGAATGCGGTCACAGGCGCGGATCCTGGATTTTTTAAAGGGGGGTGGCTGATACAGTCGGCCATTAAACTATACTATATTTTTTTGGGACTCATGCATGTATTTCCTTTTTTACACGTACTAGATTTTTAAGGTGGGCTTCTCCGAATGGGGGTGGCTAGCCACCCAATCCTCCCCCCCCCCTTCCCCCGAGATCCGCCCCTGCGGGCAAAAACATTCTTGTTTCTCAGACCAAAGTTTAGGCGTCTTGTTTTGTGCTCCCCAAATGCTACTTCAATCGGTATACCGAAAAAAAATTCTTATCATAACAACAATGTGCCTTTCTTGTCTTTTGAGCAATAGATCTTTATTTAATTATCATTAAATTAATTTCACCCGTTCCGGAAACACCCCTGATGATTGCAGACAGTTTTAAAAAGACTAAAACTAGTCTGTCTACATTCCTCGATTTCCCTGCTTGAACCTGTGTTGCGAAACGTTAAGCCCTTATTGCTCTTTACTAACTTCTTCTAAGAGTTCAAATTTTACAGTCGGTCAGTTCAAGCAATGATCTTGTAACAATGATTTCCATTGCACAAAGCAAGAGAGGCGTCGAAGGCGTCGCAGGCATGCCATTGAGTAAAGAAACCGCTGGCCAGGTGAATTGGCTCGGAGAGTTGGCGTTGCGTCACAGCAGTTACGAAAGAATCAATTCACACGTTAGTGAAGGGAAGATCGGCGATTTTCTTAAACAGATCAAAAGTGCTTCCATCTGTTGTTTGAGTGCTCTGATCGGCTGTCTCAACTGAAATAATAAAAAGAAAAAGATCAGTGATCACCGTGTTACATCGCCTATTTGGGTGTAAGTTGAAAAATGAAAAATTTACAGACGTATGTATGACTGGGGGTATACGCCATACCCCCAGTCAAACAAACGTCTGTAAATTTGTCAAATTTCAACTTACATTTTCTCAGCTGATACAACACCTGATATGCTGAAACTTTGCAGGGTTACTAAACTAAAGGTGCTATTCCTATTTCTGGTATCAGTTTTTCATTCAGTTCAATTTTAACCCATTCAAATTCATTGCCGCGATTTTGGAGAAGGGTCTATTGCGCTCACTTAAGGCGGGACTTAATCTAAACATCGTTTTTTAGTCGCTTATGGATTTAACATTGATATCTCGATCGCGATTCAAGCAATTAAAAATCCCTATGCTCATCCCACGAAGCTATGAATTGGAATTTGAAGTTAGAAATTAGTGGATGGACACCAAAACAGTTCCCGAGCAACCTGCAGTGCCCTTGTGGGGTCTCAACTGTCTGGTGGTGTTTCAAAACATTTTTTTTTTATATTTCAGTTCCTTCTTTTAACTCCCTAAAATTTCATTCCAATTTACGATAAGCCCCACCTTTAGTCAAAGGGGTAATTAAATAAAACCATATGGATGGCGTCCTCGACCAAGAATGACCTTTTCAAGAAACGACACTTAAAAAGTTTTCCACTCCGCAAAGATAGTTGACACGGATTTTCTTTCTTAGATTTCAGGATTTTTTTGTCCATTGTAGTGCAGTGTAGTCCAGAGAGTTTTGATACTCACTTCTCGGTCGACAAGAGAACACAAGTTTCGACTTGAAGGAAAGTCCTACGATGATCATGGCGATGACAGCAGATATTCCAGGAGTCAAGGTGAATACCAGACGGATGTAGCTGTTACATTCTTCACATATCACCCTGGACAGGAGAAAAATTGAGAAACACCTTTTTGATAAAATGTCAGCCTTCATTATTGGCCAGTGAGGTAGTCGCCCTTCCCCCCCCCCCCCCCCTTCCCCTACAGATGACGCGACTTCTCAACCACCAAATAACTTCAGTATGTGGTTTTTCTGGTGGGGAAGGGATGGGTGGGTTATTCCACCCCCCCCCCCCCCTCTAAAGATGGCCTGTTGATTCAGGTTAACCAACAGAGAAGAAGCTTACCCCCTCTCATATTAACAGGTCTTTAAAATGATCTTCGACGGTGTAAAGAAAGCGAAAACTTTTAACTTGATAACAGTTAGAAGACGTACCCCTCAGGACTGTCCGGATAAAACGTCTGGATTATTAGAACCACAATTCCGACGAATCCTTTATCCAAGAAACCCATGAAGGAATACACAAAACCTCCAGAGGACTGCCATGAAAGGAAAAACAAACACAAAAGTACTTTATTCTGAAATCAAAACTATGAAAACGCAAACTGATCTCAGTGCAGGGATCGCCAGAGAAAACAAGGACAGTTTATATTACACTTTGCCCGCTTTCTCTCACCTTGTCGATTCCTATCATGTCAGCGGTCATAGACAATACCGTAACGAGCATTACAGAGTTACCACTGCCCATGATAAATGCTGCAGCATATATACCATCACGTCCGGAAATAGTCTGCACATAGAACCAAGCGCATGCACAAAGTACAATTGCGCTCGCAATACAGAAAGTCCACTGCAAGAAAAAAAAAACAAACAGGATGAAAATTAGTTTGTGTTGGGTGTGAGCAATCGTAGACGGGCAAAATTGCAGAGGGGTAGAGAATTTGGGGGATAATGTGGGGTTGTTATTAAATTGTGCTGCGGGAAACTAATTCTTGGCGTTAAGGGTGCCGAGTTGAAGAAATGAGTCAGAAACTGAAGAATGCACTTTGATGTCGTGGAGCTCACCTTAGTTCCCAGTCTCTTGCTGATTCTCTTGACAACAACGCTTGCAAATGCACCGCTAATCAGAATGACCAAGGGGAAATATGCAATGGCTTCCTACGAAGAATGAAAAGAAACACAAAATTTATAAGGAACAAATACGAATTAACTTAAGAGAATTAAGAGAGCAAAGTGAAACTTGCAGGAAAACGGAAGGCTAGAGAAGCGTCATTGTGGCTGATCTTAAGTGGACTACGCCGCAATAACAATACGACACAAAGTATTTTGAATGCTCCATTTTGAGTAGACGCGAGGCTGGGTGACCTTGTTTTGATACAAACCTCACTGCTTTCGGCTTTTGTTATGCGAATTAGCCCACGTTTGCACGAGAAAGACAGGCAAACCCCAGCCTCGCGTCTACTCAAATTTAGGCCAGGTCACTCAACACACAACTGTAAAATGAGCTGTTCCTCAT
This sequence comes from Galaxea fascicularis, assembly GCA_948470475.1. Lineage (NCBI taxonomy): Eukaryota > Metazoa > Cnidaria > Anthozoa > Scleractinia > Euphylliidae > Galaxea > Galaxea fascicularis. The sequence continues at coordinate 1,047,529 of OX419341.1, read as the reverse complement.
AGTGCGTTCATTAGCCGAATCATTAAAAAAGGTAGAATAAACGTCGCTTTGCTTGGTAAACAAAATAGTCAAATGCTGAAGAACTGCGATTGGGAGAGACGTTCGAATAAAAACAACCCGCCAGTTGGCTTGGGAAGCGTATGGTCACGTGCTAACAGACTTCACGTGCGACCAGCTGCTGGTTATTTGCGGCCGCGGTAAAGGCAAAGTACCCATACTGAATAAATTATGCAAAGTTACCAGAGAAGTCATATTTTACTTACTTTCTGGAAGTGCAGAGTTTCCGTCAAATAGAATGGAAAATAAGATTGAGTTACATTTACTGTAATGCGGGTGCACGTGTAGATCACGCCCATCTGAAAACGAATGTCAGAGATAAGGTGAAACTCGGAAACTAGAAATTATGGGCACTTATGAATTGTTTTCGGTAAAAAAAAAATATGAAGGTAAAAGATAAAGGGCAAGAGAGGACACAATCAGAGTTTTGCAAAAACCGGCCTCCCAATAAGAGCTGTCTTTAATTCTTGTCCCAGTTGCAAGTCATGTCAGATATCTCATTCGACGGTGCTGTGTTGAAACAGATTTCAATGAGCTTGAACTATTTCAAGAGAGAATACCTTTGACTAACGTTTTCCCGTGTCACGGCATTGACATGTCATCGCCTGCCTCTCGCACGTGTGGTTTGATTGATAATCAATTTCCGGACTCCGTTCTTTTCTAGAATGACTACGCGCACGTTTTTGTCACCGAGTCTCATATTCGAGCAACGCGATGCTGGCGAGCGCTAACAAGGATGAAACAGCTATCCATGGCTGATTTCTAGCTAACATGGGTCTACGCAATGTTGCGCTGAAAGAAATATAGGGCCTTAAGACGATTTACGACGACATTGGGCCACCTGTTAGTCCTTTCACTTGATGGTAAATGACCTTGAACAACTCAAAAACAATGCATCACAGAAACAATGCATCGGCAATGTTTGTTTTCTTGTTTTCTTCTTTACTAAGCTATCAAATCAGTCCATAAAAGAAGCAAGTAGTCCTTGTTCTGTGCACTACCTAATTGTCTCAGTTAACGCTTCTTACCGCGCAAAATCGTGGGTCTTTGAACCAGTGCCGCCATGTTTTAGGATTGTTTCTCGCCGCGTTTCTCTCGACTATCTCAATGTTATCCGCGTCCTGTGAGGAGGATTGCTCGTCCAATGGTTCTTAGGAGAGAGAGAGAGAGAGAGAGCACAACCTAAATCGCTTTGAAACAACAGTCTCTTCCTTGGTTTGTGCTCTTTGTACGACAGTAAAATTCTTTGGCAGTTGTGGGGGATGGGGGGAGGGGGGAAAGGGAGGGAGGGAGGGGGGAAAGGGAGGGAGGGAGGGAGGGGGGTGTTAGCTGGATTATTGGTCTTCGTACAAACGTTTCATTTTCTTTAGCATTGTAACATCCAGGTGTTTCGTCTTCTCTTACATTTTCAACTGTCATTTCGGCACTTGGGCACAGAATAAATCATTCCTTTTACATAAACGAGGGCTTTAGTCGTTTTTGTTTTAACAATCTGGCCAGCAGTGCTATCCCGTGATACACGAGGTGTGAGGCTGATTAGTTGCTTACCTTGCCCAACCTCTTCCGCGTCCGTTGCAGAAGACACAGGTTCGACTGTTCCCCAGTGAAACAAGAACGAAAACAAAAATCCAGTAGCAACAACTATGACGCTCAAATGCTGAAAATAACAGAATAAATAACATTATCGGACGGGCAAAGATCAACCTGACAATATTTTTTCTTCCTGTGGAGACACCAGAAAGAGTTTTGTTGTTTTTGGTCCAAGCCAGTGATTCGAAATCAAACAAGAGACTGTCGGCGCTTAAATACTTATTTACAAGGAGTAATTTGCTGTGGTGTTGCTTTCTCTTATTTTATCCCTCCTCACTTTTTCGTCTGCGAATTGAATTCTAAACTCTTTTCAAATGAAAGGCACTGAGCACTACTTTTCTGCGTTGCTGATTGTTTTGAATCTGCAACTGAAATCTGTAAGTAAAAGCATTGAGCTTTTATTTCTTCAACGCATAGTTAGTTGTTAGTCTCCTCTTAGTCTACTATGTTCAGCGTGATGCTGTTTAGTGTATGCGTTCTTGTATTTATAAAGCCGGTTCATTAAGGTAATGTACAAATGCAGAACGTACCGTAAATTCTCGCCATAAGTTATGACTTATTCCCTCTTCACTCGCTTGTCCAAGCAGAATCCAAGTGACCAGGTAGATAAAGATACCGCAAACAAATGTCAGCCCAGATCTGTAAGACGTGAAAACTTTTTGCTGAGTTACTGAGATATGTTGGCTCGTGCGGATCCTTGGAACGCGCCGGGAAATAGTGTTTCTACTTGATGCTAAAGTGAGAAATTTCTTTAGCACTTTGTGTGGAACTGAATGGTCTCAAACTGTTCCTCGGATCATAGAAACGTCTTCACGAATTTTCAACTGAAGGTTTTCAAGATCAAGTTAGGTTCTACCTCAACTTCAGCCTCGGCATGTTCTAAACATGTCCTTAATGTTTGGGCAAACCTCAGCTTCTTTGTTTGATTCCCATTTCAAAGTTCTTATGAAAACTGGACTGAGTGTTTATAAAATAGAACCGAAGTATGGAAATAACCCCCTGCCTGGGTCGAGTGGCCAGTTGCGATCTCCAAATTGAAGCCAAGGTAAAGAAATTATTTCACGTGCGTGCAACTTAAAAACTGATTAAAACTCTCGGTCAGAAGTTTGGCATGACGTGATTTTTAATTTTTATTCTAGTTTTGACTGGCAAACATCAGCTCCACAATGTCAGCTTTGTTGCACAACACTTTATCATTGCTAGTGAAAACAACAAATCGCTCTTCACGGGTGCACTCCAAATTAAACTTTCTTTGCTTTAAGCATGAAAATTCTTATTCCTCGTTCAATTGTTTGCTTTACGATAAAATCTTTTTAATGACTATTTATCTGTATACAAAACACATTTCGTGATTGTTTCTTTAAACTGAAACTTGACCCGGGGAAAACAAGTTAACTTAAATCAAAGGTTGCAGCTTCTTTAGTTCACATTTTGAGTAGAGTCAGAAAAAGAGATATTTAGTTCGGGAACGAAACTGCGTGTGAAGGAAAACATTTGTACGTGAAGGGAAAGATTTGTACTCATAAACAGCGATGAACGGCAAAAGGTGCAAAATTTTTCAGTTATTAACTCTCCGGCAGACTGTCAAGTACAACTATGGATTATATCGGCTTAAAAGAGTGCAAACAAAAAAGTTTATTGGAGGCAATTCGAGAACATCTTCCACTTACCTAACAGCATTCAACTCCACTATTTCACCGGGTCTTTTAGCTATCTCAGGGATAAGCGATAAATGAGCTATTTGCACGCCAGCCCAGCCTACATGGAAGATAACCACAATGACAGAATAGTAAAGCATGGGTAACCAACTCGGGCTGTTGCTTGAACACACAAGGCAGGGACTCATGATGAATGGCCATGCAATGGCCACAAAAATTGTTCCAAACAAATGCCATGTCTTCCTTTTGCCGTAAGCTGCAAGTCGCTTGCTGACGAGTCGATCGCAGCCAATTCCCATGAACGGAGTTAAAATGGCGTCTGCTCCTTGAGCAATCAAGAAAAGCAAGCCAGTATCCGTGGTGGAAAGCCCGACGACTTTGTTGAAGTAAACTATAAAATAGGTGAACCAGACTGCAGAGCACAAATCATTGAAAATGTGACCGGTGCAATATGACATCCGCTGTTTCAGTGGAGTGCGAGTTTTTATATCTTCGGGCTTCACATGTTCGACCGGCTTTTTGTTAAAAGCACTGCAAATGTCTTGTAACCCCATCTTGCCGTTCGTCTCTTACGCTTTACAGATGCTCTACCAAGGCGCAAATATTCCTTTTTTCTTTTTGGTCTGTCTGGGCAGAGTATTTTGTAATTATATCATGATAAAGCGTTTTTATTCTTACGTGAAGACGCCACGTGAAACTGAATTTCCGTAGTATAACCATCTGTTGACATACACGCCTTCCAGTTGAGGCGACATAAACATGATTGTGCAATATTCAATTGTTTTGTTTTGAAACCAGCTATTGTTACAATAGTTAGACTGAGCAAAAACATGGTGAAGATCAAGGTTGTTTTCCCTGATATTTCAAAATTATTACTATAATTTAACAAAAATTGAAAAAATTCAACTTAGTCTTTGAACACTTACAAAACGTCTTGAGAATTTGAGCGAAAAGCCACTTCTGACGTAACTTAGGAGATTTCCTGCGGAAAGAAACATACGTGATGCACTGGTGAAGAACGAGTCAGCATTTTTGTGCTTGAGGGGATTGTTTATTTTACGAAACTCGTTTGGTTATTGCTGCTTCGCATTCCGTTTCACAATATTTGCTCCTTCAGTATTTGGCAATTATGTGACTCCTTGTATGGGGAATTTGTCAATGAATCAATCAACGACCTTGCCACGCCCAGCCAGTGCAACAAGGGGTCTTGGGGCGGAGAGAGGCGGCTGTATTCACAGCTAGGCAATCCGGTTATCATTGGTATATCAGTCAAAAATTATTTAAGAAAAACAGCCGACTAAATATCTCAGAACGATAAATTGCTCTCTCTTGCTTTACTTTGAGTTATTCAGTGTGTTCTTGTCACGCTGACACTTTGGTTCTTGGGTAACGCGAGTGCCCCCTCCACTTGAAAGTACAAAGAGGAGAGCAGTCGTGATATCTTTAACCACTACAAGATGGTAACCTTTGATGGACCAGCGTCTCGTTCAAATACCGCATCCACTGTTTTCCCTGGCAATGGAGTTCTATCTTAGAGTTCAAACAGAAACAAGCTTTTACGCGTTCCTTCTATGGGGTTGAGACCATGCAAGATATCCTAAAGTGACACCACCAAAATTAAGAAATGTAGTGAATCTTAGAAACGGATGCTCAAAATTTATTTGTCATGAAAACTCACAACATTTTCATGTTTACAACATACCGTTAAATTTGCCAACATTTTAAACATTACAAATGTGACCTGTTCAGTTTCTTTCTTTCTTTTTCCTTCTCCTGTGCACGAGGCGTTCTCACAGATTCCTTTTACACAAAATGCAAATGTTCTGTTTACAGTTTGCAAGTTTTCCTTGGTTACGATTTGTTTTCACACTCCTTTCGCTTTTTTCTTCTGCACATGGCATTCTCAGGTTCCTTGTGAACACAACAAACTTGCACAGACCCGTTTTAACGAAAATATTGCAACCTGACAAATGTTACGTTGCAGGCTTGCAAGCTTAGTCTTGTATTAGTATATTTTGCATCGCAGGTTTTCACTGGTTTGTCTGTTTGTTTTGGGATGTTGCCCATCTCCTTTTTATTCATCAAAATATGGCCAAATATCACTCAACATATTTTCAGAAAAAAACATGTACATCCCAACTTCCCAAAACTGACAAGAAAACAGTAGAACACAGTCTCACGCGTTCCAAAAAAATGGTGCTAAGTAAAGATTCATCCTTTTCCTTTTCAGCGCCGATAAAGAGTTTTTATCATAACGAACTTCCTGTACCCGATCCCCTAAAGTAGGCCTCATGGGTTCTGAAAAGTATACTGTTTGGTTTATAATGAACGATTTACTGGAATTCAGTGTATCCATGAATCCATGAAGCTTTCTCACATCTTTTCAAAACTGTCCATCATCCTGCACCCTGACGGGTGTCCCTTTCTCTTCTTGCAATTGTTTGATGCCATTCAATTGCACATAAAGCTTCAATAGATCGTTTGAAAGTTTCTCCAAACGGATCTTACTATTGGTTTCGCTACTTTTCCTTTCGTTCTCAAGCTGTAACAAAAATAAAACAATCAATCAATAAGCTAAGCAACCAATTAACCAAACAACTAACAAATCGTTCTTTAGATCAACAAGCCCAATGCGAGAACATCCACGTAACTTAAAGAGAAGTTTTCAATTGAGGATCAAAACTAAATTGAGTTTGCTTGTTTGGTTTTTCATTGCTTCCCTCTGTGATTAGCCAGTAGTAAATTTTCGCATGGCCAAGCGCTGCCACTAAATTTTAACGTTATTTGCATTTTGTTTCACATTTTATTTGCTTAAAAAGAGAAAAACAGTAGATCTAAAACTCGTGCCATTTTTTTGGCAGTGAAAACCAAAACCAATCGTGACTTGCACGCGCCCATTTTCCCGTGCTTTGCACTGGTTACATGAAATTGCGACACTCAATAGGCCATTTTCGTATTCTCGGTATTGAACTGGATCTAGCATGAAGTGGAGGCTCTTGCGGGGGAATCTTTTCATATGTAAATGTATTCCCCCGCAAGAGCCTCCACTTCATGCTAGATCCAGTTCAATACCGAGAATACGAAAATGGCCTATTGAAAACTTCTCTTAAATCGTAAGCTTACTCTAACCAACTATCGTACTAACCTCTCTCTGTAACTGCTGATCGAAGGCAGCTTCCAGTTTTTCTCGTTCATACAAAAGTTCTTGTTCAGCTTTCCTAAGTCCATGAAAGAAGAAAACGAATAAATAACGCTTTTCTTTGACTGACAGTGAACTATGGCCTAGCGATGATGATGATCATGACGACGTCGATGACGATGACGAATGAATAATACCTGTAACTTCAAAATTTGTTTGTGAAAACCTAAGACATTCTTTAAAGTAAACTGATTTTTTTTCTACTCACCTGGCTCTGATCATCTCTCTCTCTTTCTGCAGCTGTACTTCTTTTAAATGAATCTGAGATTTAAGAGCTTCCCTGCGGATTACAAACATGACACACATTAGTGAAATAAACGAAACCCCCATGAAATTGTACCACGAGAGTTAGCGATCATAGAACAAGAACGGTGACTAGTGAAATAATCATAATGTTATAAAGTCTGGAGACATCTGCTTCAAGGTTTACCCCTGAGTTGATGATTAAAATAAACCAATAACAGTAACAGTCAGCCACAACGAACGAACGTCCTCCAAGGGTGTTCAGCTGCAAAAGGTTTTATGGGTAACCTTTAAGACCTTTAAACAGGGGTTGAGATCTAAGTAAGGTGAAGCAGTTTGATAACAAAAGAATTAGAGAGGGGAACCAACAAAACTAGATAGAAGAAAAAAAGGAAAGGCAATTAATAAGCAATCACCTTTTCTCTTTGGTTAATGCATTGTCGGCTGCAGCTCCCGGTTTATTCCAATCTATGCATTGGCGAAGCCTTTCATTTTCACGCTGAATTCTTTTCAATTCAGCCTTTTCTGGACTTGGAGTTGCAGACAGCTTTGTGTTGCTTTCCTTAGAGCTACCACTTGGAGAGCTTTGGGTTCTTAGTAATCCTCTTACATAGTCTTGAGCGCATGTATCAGTTCCAGATCTCATCGCGTTGTTGTCTTCCATACTACCAGCCACACCACTTTTCACACCTTCAGACTCGTTATTGGGCGATTCTAAATTAGCGCCTTCGCATGAGGTTGTAAGTGATTTCACGCTCCATTGCAGTAAATCATTGCCGCCACTCTGGCGAGGTTTATCGTTACTCATCTCTGAGTGTTCTACTGAGGACACCCCAGGAACAAATTTCTTGGAATCGATATCAGCGCTAATGGTCTGCACTCCAGGGCCAGGAAATCTTGGTGCAAATGTTCGTCCTCTTCGGACATGATCCTGGGTTTCTACAAAAGGCACTCTACACCCCTGTCCTGGGCGTGGCGTTGAACTCCTTCCTCTAAAGCTCATCCTGGGGCACGGTTGATGCCCCCTTGCATGGAATGGTGACCCGAATGGCAGTCCTGATGCCAGAAGCTGTTGTTGCATTAAAGGATTTCCACTCCAACCTTGAAAAATTACAGGGTTCATTGGACTTGGAGGCAGAAACGGATGTCTTGGGAAACCAGCATGTTGCCATCCAGAGGCTGCTATATTTGCCATCACTGCTGCTTGCACATGTGGAGGGTATCCCAGCAGGCTAGCTGGGAGACCTAAGAGCCGCTGCTGGCCAAAGTGTTGGTTTGCTTGATTTGCAAAATGACTGGGGTACTGGCTTGGTGGAGAATGTTCTTTTGGTTGAAGAACTTCTGGTTGCTGAACGTTCAAGTGTACGTCAGAGTTCCCATGATTAGAAGAATCACTTAATAGCCTTTGTTGGGCAGAGACTCTGCACCCTTGACTAGAAAAAGGCATCGACTCCTGATTGATGTGCTGACTTGCCATGGTTTGCTGTTTCAGCTGAGAAGTGTGCGAAGGATGCTGTATCGTTTTCCGATCATCCACAGGTGCATCAGGTTTCTTGCCATAAGGAGAGTCACTCAGTTGTGATTGTTCGGCTAACGATCTATTTTCTTGAGCAGTAAAATGCTGCAGCTCCTCACTGTTGGGTTGGCTTTGTATGGAAGGGCATTGAGCCTGCTTCTGAACTCCCATGGGCAAATCAGCTTTCTTCCCATAAGGAGAGTAATCCAACAATGTTGGTTGGGTAGAGGCCCTGTTTCTGTTTCCTTGATCAGAAAGAGGCGTTGCTTCCTGACTGTCATACTGAGTTGGACTTGGCATAGGTTGTTGCTTTGGATGAGAAACGTCTGAAAGGCATTGCTCTTGCTTCTCAGCTTCCATGGCCGAACGAGGATTTTTACCATAAGGATGGCTACTCATTAACCCCTGATTAGAATATTGAGAAACTCCTGTATTTTGTAATGAATAGGGCGTTTGCCTCTGGCCTTCCACATGTTGAATGGTGTTCCTTACATGAGGTGGGTCACTCGGTCCCTGATAAGGTGAGTTTGATTGATCGGAAACAGACTTAGGCCCATGGCTGGTGTATGGGTGTGGTATGGATGACTGCAAATTTTGAGAAGTTCCTGCCAAGTACTGTGACTGTGCCTGGGCTTCCTTGAAAGATGCAGTATTCGTACTCTGGGCAGCACCACCATATGATGCATATTGGCGTAAGGGTCTGCTGCCTGCATTAGAGGTATACATTGGCTCTTGATGGTTGTGTTGAATTTGTGGAGACAATTGTTTTTGAACTGTAATTCCTGATGAATATGGTGTTTCCTGCTGGTTTTCCTGAAGCAAATGAGTTTTCTTCATTTCAGATGTGTCACCCGACCCTTGCTGTCCAAAGCCTTTGTTTTGATGGGCCCTATACAACTTGTACTGATTTGTGTATCGAGTTGGTACTGGCGCTTGTTCCATTTGAGGAACCTCTGATAAACACTTAGTTTGTATCCGGTCCTTCTTGAGTGTATCATCGTTATTAGTGAAATAATCATCACTATTGTCAAAGGAACACAAACCCGTGTTCCTGAACTGCTCACTGGATGGTGTTCCACTATTACCTACTTCACCAATCTTCACATTCTCAGAAAAAAATGTGCAAGCATACTGGCTGCTCCCTTCACCTTTTGCATCCAAACTGCAGCCAACATCTTTCCTCTCTTCAACTTGTTTTTCCATTAAACAATACTTGCAGGGAGAGGCTGGTAATTGTTGAGAGGAAGAACTAGTGGTTTCAGATTGACTTGAATCTGAGACATGGCCTCGTGTAGGACTTGACTCGTGACAAACATGGTGATGCTGTCCAACTGGTTGAACAGGTGACAGTGAACCAAGACTGAGAGAGTCACTAGCAGTTGTCTCCAGTTCACTCTGTGACCTTTCTTCTCTCCCTGGAGATAAGCTGGTGTCAAGATGGTTGTGTTCAGACCTTTGAGTATTGGGAGATGAGGCAAACGTTGCAGCATTTAATTTTTGAGTTTCTTCTTGTTCTTCATCTACTACAAAATTTTGTTGACTTCTTGATGAAACCAGTGAGGGTGAACATTCTGGTGTTTCTTCTGGTGGCATATCTCGAACCTGAGATGCACGGCTGCTTAGCTCATCTCTGTGTTCTGCCTGACCTTTGCCTGGGTATTGTGCTAAGTTTGACTGTCCCGATTCACCAGAGACAAAATTTCTAGAAAGGCAAACAAAACAAGCCTACTGTAAATCTTGAACCTTCAAGCCTGAATTTTGTTTTTCGTCACGCACACAACGCAAATTTTATATTATTAAATTGGTCATTGCCCATTATTTTCCACATCATGAGGTGAAAATCCTGAATTTCTCCTTTACTTGGGAGATATGACAGTATATTTTGGCTTTGGTTTTATTTATTTATTTATTTATTAAACTTCGCCTTCTAAAGTAAACTATTAACAAAACATGACGACGTAAACAAAAAATAGACAAATACTGGATTAAGGCAGGGTGTCCACAACAGCTGACAGCAATTACTGTGGGCCCACAGTAATATTAATTTCTGTCTTTCATTTACCTTGTCCTTTATATAGAATCTTTAAAAAGCTCATAATTAATCCTGGCAAACTCTAAGCACACATTTGAATAAAGATGAATCATAACTTGATAAAGTGCAGTCATCCAACTGAGAGTACTCCTGTGAAGGATTACTGTTAGGAACATTGACCAATATTAAAAAAAAAACAGATGAAGCCAACATTAGAATGAACACTTAACTTGTCAAAATGCTCATTAATGTCACTTAAAATAGTAAATCTTGGGAGTACAAGCAATCAGACGAATGCACTCTACCACGTGGTGTATCTACAATAATAATGAGCTATCGTACCCATTCATCTCTTTAAGAATCCAAGATGAGCATGCAGAACCCTCTGATCCTACTGGTGCTGCAAATGTGTCAGCAGGAAGACTGGCCACTTTCTTAACAATTTCCTGAATCTTACTCATTAGCAATTCTTTGCTTTCTATAGAAACAAACAAACAGTATATACATCTTATTAACCAAGCTTGAGGGTTGTACTGGGAGAGTATCGGCCCAAGGTCTTGACAGTACAGACCTTGCTGTGCTCGGTCCGTACAAAAAAGACCAAGGGCTGATATTCTCCCAGTACGGTCCCGAGCAAGCTTGGTTAATAAGAGATTTATTACACGACTGAAGACAACAAGGGATCATTTGGGACAATACCCGGTCCAATACTTAGAGAATATCGGACTGGCAATAAAGCAATCTTATAGGTCGATTTTAGTTATTGGCCCTCTGACTGTCTAAGTCGTGTAATAAAATGCCTTACTGCATGAACCAATTAACTGAATATGCTTCGTACATCTCAATTTATGCACAGAATAATAATTTTTGGAAACTTTGGTTATACAGCAGGTGAAAACTAAGATGCAGGTTGCTAAGTTGAGACTCGTCTAATTCCCTTGAGAAGAGTGAAAACCATTGCAGTTGCTGATGGGTATGTATTGGGCTACTGGGAACTTGTGCCATATATATTGGTTAAATTAAATTATTTCCATGCACACTGTAAGCCAATAGGATCCAAATTGCTTCATCTAGTTGACAAAGAAAGTTGGTAAATTAGAACTTAGAATACCCAACCCAAAATGTCCCCAATTAGCACACATACCTTGTTCAGTTGTATCAACATCTTTTACCATTCCTCCTCCAGGAGAAGATATGTGTCGTGCAACTGAACTACGCAGCTTCCACAGTACCATTCTTTCTTGGGATTCTGTATCAGACATCGGGCGATTTAAACGCTCCACTTTTGGGTAGTCACTTCTTAGAAGCTTGTCCTTCTCTGTAAAATGGAAAGATAATGCTTATATCAAAGGCCACCCAACCAAACTCTAAGTTAATCCACCTGAACACTCCCTCCATCATAACACAGGATAAACATGTGATTTCAACACTCAATACACACTTAAACCAAGATAAATCTCCTCTGTATTCTTTGTTAGAGTTTCCTCAGGATTTTGTGGAATTTTCTTGTAAAGGCACTACTATAACTTAAAAACTAGCCTACGAAAAAGGCCACAGACTTACATTTTGAGATAAATAACATCAACTGACTGACACAGTAACAGAAGGCTATCACACTTAACGGGGGCACCCAACAAGAAACTTCAATGAAATATCTGTTTGGGAGAGTCTATCCGTTCTAAGACTTTTGGATAATGCATTGTCAAAAGGCTACTGATTTCTTAACTAAAACATCACCTACAAGATTTGCAACCAGGGAAATCCAGGATAAAATAGTCCCTTAGATTTTTGGAAGGGATATTTTTGCAAGGTTGCCTAGCATTTTCGGGTAAGCAAATAGTTCACAGAGAAGTTTTTCAAAGGTAGCATTCAGCGAGCAATTTCTGAAATGAAGATTTCAATCCCTGAAATTTTTGGGCGCTAGGAAATCCAAACAGATCAAATTTTTCTAGATGGTTAAAACAACTCTTGAAACAGTCTTTAAACATTACAAGGAGCCTAGAAATAGCACTCAAAGGTTTTTTTTTTGCTTAATTTGCTCATTGGGCACCCCTGACTTATCTAACATGTATGAACTACTTACTGTCTAAAGGCAAATCCCCTTGGCCATCTCCTAATAATTTTTCTTTTGTCTCTGATGCAAATTCCACTGTTATGATCTTGTTTCCAAGATGACGTCCATGGAGTGCGGAAACTGCATCATTACATTCATCAAGGGTGAGGTATCTTATAAATCTAAGATGTGAATATTACACAGAATTAAACTGAACACTGAATGATGCGCAAAAGTGAGACTAACCTATTATCGATGTGATGTTATAACATTCCAAATCAGAATGCGAGGTTGGTGCCCAAATGACCTAATAAAAGCCAAAAATGTAGCCACTGTCAATCAGAAGCTGTTATGCATTAAGATTTCTCTTCTTGACTTCTTGACTTCTTCTATGCAGTTCTCCCCTGGCATTTTAGAGCTTAATCAGTGAGTGAAATTAGTAGGATCAGGATTAGGTTCAGGACTCTATTTAACCCTTTAACTCCCAATAGTGCCAAATGGCACTTATAGATTTTACTCTGTCTAACGCCAGACAATTTTACTCGTCAATGGAGAACCCCTTGGGAGTTAAAGGGTTAACAACATGTTCACCCAAAACTATGTCCCCGTTAAATAAACTAGCCCTGGATAAATTGGATGTTCCTGATAAAATATTGAGTAAAACAAAAAACAAATAGCATCAGTTTTAGTTTAACATGTGGACAAAAAAGAATTTCAAGGTTTCAAGAATCAAACCTTTCACTTGGAGCAACTTTATAACCAAGAATGTTGGCATGTAAATTTCTCATTTCATTGCAGAGATATGTCAAGTCTGTTTACTGTGATTTTTAGTCACATATAGTAAAAATAGATCTCTTGTAATTTTCAGTTGACCACATATACTACTGCATGAAAATATACTCACAGGAACAGTGACAAGAATGCATCATTTTCCATGGTGGTAAAGTTGTGTGTATGAAAATAATGCTAAGTTCTCTTAAAAGACTCTAGTAGTTCAGTTCAATTCCGAGTCATTACAAGTAGCGAATTCTACATTTTATGTTTTTTGTTTGCTGATGCCGCCCCAAAATTCTAACTTGTGATTGGTAAAACACTTCCAAGAAAGATGTCACATGAGTCTTGAGGGTTGTACTGTTGAAATCAGTTTTGAGCCAGTAACAATTCCACCCTATCACCCATAGCAATAGTTATTTGGTACACAAAAGCATTGAGCATGTGCAGTTATAACAACAACAACACATTTCTCTGAATTATAAAAGAGATGCATTAATGAGAAAGTTACAAAATCATGGCTAGAAACCACAATAATTGAAACAAGATTGAATGAACAAGTCATAAAATCATGACTAGAAACCATTACTGGAAATAAAACATTTTGGGTTTTGTGAATTTTGAATTAAAGTCTTTCCCCAATGTTGAAATAAATTCTGAACCCCTTTTATCAAAGAAGTTTCATGATCCTTTAGGGTGACCTTGAATTTGCTTTGAATCCAGAGGACGCAATTGGTAATTTTACATACAAAAAAAAATTTACATCCTCAAAAAAAAAAAATGTCCTTGAGTTTGGGAAATCTCAAAAGATAAACTCTAAGAAAAATATTTGCATCAATACCATTATCCTACAAGCTAGAAAAAAGTGAGTTATAGTTGCTTCTGATATTAATTTATTCTGAACAAACTTATCTGTTTGCAGAAGTTTTCTAACTGTTTGAACATTCATTATAAAAACTGGCACAAAATTGTAGTCAACTGAAAATTGTAAATTAGTTAATTCAGAAAAACTAATCTTCATTAATATTCTTTTTTTTGCTTTCAGTTCTTTAGAAAATTTCTACTTTTTTCCCATGGACTCTCTCACGTGACATCAGATTGTTTCCATCCTCGTTTGCGCGTGTACCACGTGAGACGCGCGGTACCTCAGCAGCGAGTCACGCGGGTTTTCTCGCGATTTGCTTTCGTGGACACCATTTCACTCGCGCTTCCGCAAAGAAGACACCTTCTCAATACCTTCAAGAGACAGCAATATTCTTTTTAACCTTAAAAACGGGCTAAAATAATTGAAAGAGCAGTTTTATCGAGCAGCAGTGGAAAGAAAAATGGCTATGGATCCAAATGACTCGATGAATCCCGATCGTTTCTCCGCCATCTTGGAAAACCAACGCGCCATCATGGTGAACCAAGCGACCATTCTTCACAACCAGAACAAGATTATGCGGGGCATGGAGCAGTTATTCTCGTACTTTCCAGCACTGCAAGGTTCTCTTACAGGTCAAAGTACCTTACCTACGCCTGTCAACGTCGTTCCAATTTCTTCCATCCTCGGCAACAATGAAAATACCTCGCGAGTCGAGCAGCCACCCTCCGCCACACAACTTACAGCTGATCAGACTTCTTCCGTTTCGCCTTCTCCGCGCGTGGAAAACACAACCCCGATCAACACCCCGACAAGACCTCAAGCGCCGTTGAATTCCAGCACGCCGGCAATGGTTGCTAATTCGGCGAAAACAGATTCATCGCCTAATTCCGACAACGAAACCGATGTTCCTGCTACGCCGCTGGCACGGAAAGGCCTCTCCGAGTACATCACACAAGAGGAGCTTGCTCAAATCAAATGTAAGAGCTGTTCGATTGGTAATTTTGCAGTGCAGTTGCTGAGGCACATTTTCGACCATTCTGAATTGGAAAACAGGAATTGTACCGGCACGCGTGGGAAAGAACCAGTGGATCCAGACCGACTTCGCTTCGTGAAGGAGACCGTGTATGATGTGTACGCGATATCAGCCGACGACAAAATTAACACTTGGAAACACTGCATCAGGGCAATCGATGAATATTTGCGGCGACCAAAGCGAATAGTTAAGAGAGACATGAATAAAACGACCATGTTTTAGACCGAATGTTCTGCTATCAGAAGTTTTATTCTGAATTGTTTTGATAGCCTTTAATTGGAATCATACATGATTTGCCACAGTCAAGAATAGCTAAGGGGGAGGGGTGGCTGCAACGTCGTTATTTGCATTTTAGATTCACTCATTCGCTTTCCATTATCGTGAGTTGTGCTCGCAACTTAGGCAACTTCTTAGTTCTCTTACATTATTTTAGAACAAGAAAGAAAATTTTGAGTTGTCTTTGAAGTATATTGTTAGTTACTGTGAAAATCCAAAAACCTTTAGTTAACACTTTGATTTGATTTTGACATTTCCCCTGCAGCAACCAATCAGAAGAGATAAAAAAACACAAACTAATTATCATCACTGTTTGTTGTTTAGTTTTCTTGTGTGATTGGCTTTTTACTTGAAATCAATAACATTCCATAAATGTTTCTAGTGTTCATTGTTTTCAGATTTTTGTGGTATTGTAAATCTTTGTGAGGACCTTTACCAAGTATAGCATTTTTCTGAGTGGAATTATAAATTTTGACAACAAAAATTATCAATATGTTTGCAGAGATCAAATGCACCCCCTGCAGAAACTGGATTGAATTCCATTTGTTCCTAACTTTAATGTATTGAGCAGTCTGAAGTAACAGATAGTGCTTCTACAGGCTATGAAAAATTGAAGGAAACTGGAGGACAATTCAATGAAAAGTTTAATCTGTGAGTTTAAAAACAAACATGATATTAAGCCAAGGATAACTATGCCTCACTTATGACTAACATAATTTTACATTGTAGCTTTAAAGTGATTTCAAATGTTTGATACAATCTTTAACACCAAGATAATTACATTCAATTTCTCAAGTTAGGTTGATACGGTTAAGTGTCGATGATGTTTTCTAGCATGTGATTTTCAAGAGATCTTTTCGTATTCTCTTCAAGTAATATTCATTCTTATTCTGTCAAATTTGGACAATCAATATTCAAGCATGTGAATGTACATTGTACATGATATTGTTTTAGACAAAGTCTTAGCCAGAGATTTGTGTAGATATGTTGTGAACACAAATGTTTTGGAAAAAATATATGATAATGTGCTTATTGACCTCACCTCTGAAGGCATTTATTTATAAGTCTCTAAGATGCTTAAGAAAGTTAAATAATGTAACATTGCCAAAGTAGTACTATTAATTTTATTTCTTTTAATTACTCATTATTAACGAGTAACTAAGGTAAAGAAGTTGATATCAAATTTCATTTGTGCTTTCATCACTTGACTTAGCTACACAAGGAAATTGTCCAGTTCCAGTATATTCACAAGGACTCCTTCTCTAATCAGTCCTGATGTTACCTTGTGTAGAAGCTTGATAATATAGACTACAAAGTCATTAGTTGAATGCTTTTGTTATTGCATTTTGCAAGACAGGAACTTTTTCCATTAGTGTTTGCATTGCTATTAATACAAAATAATGGACATCATGTCACATCCTTGTGTGAATTTGTTATTTTGTCAGAGAAAGAATCTACTGATTTCCAATAAAACTATAATTTTATCATTTCATGTAAGTTGATAACTACATCAAATAAGACATGAAGTAACAGATTCTCCTCATTATGCCAGGAGTCAAAAAGTTTCTCTGGTATTTTTTGTGAATTTAGTTGTTTACATAATAAATTGTGTGGTACCTGTTTGAATTTGTCATTTTTGTGAGTTCAATGAGAAGGCCACAGCTGGGTAAACAAATCAAGACAGAAGATGACCTAACTAAAGACACTTGCTTGGTGTTCTCATGAGATGGATACTTCCATCCAACTCACTGAAATTGTTGCCCACGGCAGATACGCTAAGATGTTTAGTTATTTGTCGAGACTCAAACATCTTTTCAACACAGGGTAATGCCCCAGGGACAACAGCACACACTAATAAATTTTGCATGGGGATGTGAAGCTCTAATTCTACTGTTGTTGCTTTTTCCCTCTGTATTTTATGTAATGTGATCCAGGTATAAGTACCACTGGCCATTTCTTAACATTCTTTACATTCTGTATAGTCTTTTGACTGCTAGGATAAATAAATAACGTCTGCATCAGCTTTCAAAGGGGAGAACTGAATGTCAAGAGCTGAAACTAGACTGTAAGGGACTACAGCAGAGTTCAGAACCTCACCATAGAGGTAAAACTGCAGTTTGAGTACAGTTAACACACCAACATAATTCCATCATTCTTTGGTGACAAGCTGAGAGTGTATAAAATTGATGATTTTATTGCTCAGACAATGCTTAATTATTATCAGTAAAGTTGGCTTCCATTTGTTCAGCAAAATGATCTTTCACTACTATTGAAAGAACTTGTTTCTCGGGTTAACAACAATGAATCAACCTACACACGGTATTACTAACCCATAAGTATAGCCACCCTCTTTTGCTGGTTGCAAGTGAACATCTTGTACATTGCCAACTTCGCTGAATAACTGCACAAGTTCTTTCTGCAGGAAAAGCACATGGATTTGAGAGGAACACTTATTCTAGCGCATGAAACCACCTGAAAAAATTAACTCCCATGCCCTTCCTTAAGATAAAGAGATGCAAGTCCATCGTAGGAAAATACTCGGGATAATGAAACCTACTCCCCTTCCCCTGGGTGAAATGTTAATAGTTCACAGGATATCTAGTGCCATACAGTGAAGCATCAAGTGTCAAGGAGTATTGTAACTTCTTCCTACTAGTCAATCACAGGATACCCAACATGAAGGAAATTACCACTACCCACTGGGATGGGATGTTGATCTATCACGTAGTAGCAATAGGTTGGTGGCAACTAAACTATACACCTGAATTGAGAAGACTGGAAATAAAAAGATAAAGGTTTTTGTTTTCAGCCACATCATGACAGCAGAGGCTCATCCCTCAAACAGCCACCTTTAGTTTTGACATCAAAGGCTGTTTTACATAAGCATGCCTCCACAATCAATCAATCAAAAGGAGGAAAAAATCACCTTTGTGATGTCACAAGGTAAATGACCCACATAAATGGAGAAGAGTTTACGCCGCCATCTGCAGATTTCCCTTGGTGTCATGTTTTTTGTGGTAGTGGTCCATGCAGAGTCTATCCCATCATCTGCACAAAACATTGAAATTGTATCAATGTAAAGTTCATGTTTCATAAAGATCTCTTTTGAAGTTACTTAATGCTATTGGTTATGTCTGTGTAACTGTACACTGGCACATTTGTCAACTACAACAAAAGTAAACAAGCAATGTGACACATAAACCTCTTGTGGTCCTTTTATTCAATTCTGTTGGTCAGAATGAAAGCCGTCAGAACATTGTCAAAAATATGTTAGAACATACACATATCTTATTAACTCAGCGCGAGGGCCTGAGGTCTGTACAAAAAAGACCGAGGGCTGATATTCTCCCAGTACGGTCCACAGCAAGCTTGGTTAATAAGAGATTTATTACACGACTGAAGACAACGTGGGAACAACGCGGGATCATTTGGGACAATACCTGGTCCAATACTTAGAGAATATTGGACTGGCAATAGAGCAATCTTATTGGTCAATTTTAGTTATTGGCCCTCTGACTGTCTAAGTCGTGTGATAAACCATAATTATTGCAACCTAAGAGGATTAATTCAAATGGCACTGCTAGGGCTCTTAGCTTTGTAACAATAATTAAATTTGCAATAACGCTGAACTGATTTGGATTGATCAAACCTGATATTTCTCCATGATACATTTTGTTTTGCGATCATTAAATGCTTAGTTGATCTCCTCCAACCTTTCATATTCTTACCACTGTCTGACAGCTGCCAATGATAGCTTTCTCTTGGTTTGTCATTGAGGCTGTTTTCAAGCTCAGGGAAAGTTGATGATGGACTTCTTTGTGCTCTGTCACTGTTGCTGCCACTTCTTGTTGGCTACAAAGAATAATATTACTATTCCCAACTGATGCAAATAAATTATTGTAATAACTATACTACAAGCAGTTTAATTTGGTATTAGTTTGAAGCTACTACAGTACAAATAAACAATTATACATGAGCAAGCACTTTTTTCATGAGCTTGTGGTCACCATCACATAGAAACCAATTTTCAATATTTTGAATTAATGTTTATTCTGAATTCCTCAATTCTTCTCAGCCTTGTTTCACAAAGGCATAAATTTTCCTGTCAAACTTCAATTACATTTTGTAAGTACTACACTTACAACTTCATTCCTGTCTGTTGCTTGTTTTGTTGTGACTGAATTCAAAATGTCAGGATTTCCTTTAAGAAGATCCAGCAAGGCTTGCTGTAACTGTTGCTTGCTTCTATCTGAAGATCCAGCAGCAACTAAATCATTGAGGGTGGACATTTTGTTCACAGAACCTCATTTGAACTGCACATCATGTTCATCTAAAACTAAAAACAATCAACACAATAATACTTGTACCAGAGATTAATCCCAAGTTAAATTGAAAATGCAAGGCTGAAAAGATTTTGGTGATGTTTGGCTTCAAACCTATTCCACATCTGATGATGTTCTTAACTCAGGTATTAAGCTGTGGTAATGGCAGTTTTTGTGTTTGTTTAATTTAACATGCTTAATTTTCAATTTTAGGCTATGTTCACATGGTACCAGACAAATTTTTGACTGGTTGAAACATTTGACATGACATTTTGTTCACCTGAAACTGTTCAATATTTTTGCTCTGTTCAGATGGAACTGATGGACAAGGTGGACTTTTTAACTTTCGTAAGCAGTTTTACCAGCTTTCCATCCAAAGAGCACTACTTAACCAAATAATCCAAAACCCAACCATGCCTTTGTTCCACAAAAATGTTTAGATTGTACTGGCTACCGGGTAACTGAATTTGATCTTGATTTCATAGGTTGAAGTTTTGAATAACTAACAGCTGTAGGCATCTAAATTTTCACGCAGTTTGCATGTGTGAATGGAATACCTGAACACAATTTTTTAACTGGTCAAAAATTAGTCTGATACCACGTGTGCATGCACTGTAGCCTTATTTATGCACATTAATTCAGTCAAATTTACACTGCCCAACATATGTAAAACTTGTGTGATACTAAAACTCCACCATAAAGCTCCAGATTGATAAAACATTTCAGATCAGCACACCAATTAAATGATCTCCCTCTCCATCATCAGACCCAAAAAACACACAATCCCCATACATGGTCCCCTAATGTTATTACAATGAGTCAACAGTACTGTTTCACACGAAATTAGGAGAAAGAAGAAGAGTTCACAGGTGTGTACCAATAAATATATTGTTTGACAAGTGCTTTACGTAATGGTGGCTTGAATTGTGATAGAGCATAAATAATGCAATGCATGGTTCAACATGCCCCCCTTCTCTGGCAATCCCTGGGACAAGTGCAGCCCTTCAAGTCCAGGGATGAAGAAAATTGCTTGAGTCTGCCCTGGGGTTGGGGATGGTAACACGTGGAATTGGGGGGTAAGACATCTTATCACAGGTATGTTCAACCATCCTCCAAGCCAACACCCAGTCATTTGCCAGAAGGTCATCTAGGATAATGGGAAGTTTCACCAAACCAAACAATACAACACACAGATCGAGAAGGTCGGGTAAGACACCGCTCTTGTATAAAATTTTTAACTAACTGCATGTACATGTACTTCGGTGTCCATACTGCAAAGCTGCATAAGCTTGCTTTTGACACAGACTGCTGTTAAAGCCACAAGCTTGCCTTTCACACAGAATGCGTTCTTCTCGGGAAAAAAAGCTTGATCTCAAGAAACACTTGAACACTTGACAGCAGGTAAACACTCTCGGGAAGAATGCATGAAGCACCAGGAATCAAGAACCCAAAAAGTGCACACACGTGGTGATAACGTCCCGAGGACTCCAAGACGAGTAATCCCTTTGAGATTTGGTACATTTTTAAGTAGCTAGAAAAAATGCTGAAGTTGCATTTACCTTGCGAGTGAAACCCTGAAGACGGCGGTAAATACGTTCAATGAAGTCGGACATTTTGCTCTGTGGATGTCACGTTGTTTTTCCGACGGGCGACGGCGTTGTACAGGAAGTGACGTCATAGTATTCGTTTGTTCTTGGCGAGATTCATAAAGCGCGCGAAGAAAGGGTGATGAATTAGCAAACGACTGACCTTTTTGGCCAGTTTTTTTCAGCTTCTAGCGATGGGCTGTCGTTTCCGTTTTGCACATAGATGGATTAATTTCAAAGTAAATATCACCGACGTAATGGATGGGAAATCTGAAAGCAAGCGGCTGGTTTTGTTGGAAGGATGAAAGACAGTGGTGAATATGCAAGTTTGTCAAACTTATTTTCTTCCTTTTGACGATTATAATGTTCAATACAAGATCAATTTTATTTTAGGCACCAACTGAGGCCACAGAGGAATTGGAATAACTTCTTAGTGAGTAGAATTACTGAATTTAATACTATTTAAATCTGTCTCGGCCTGGTCTCAGTGATGTAAACAGCCCACATTGTCAATGCAGTTAAGCTTACTCGTTCCTATTTTGGCTAATTTTTACTTTTTTAACCCTCCTTTCTACAAATCACACGTATTATTAATTTTCTCCTCTTTGAAGATAGTTTTGTGCTTTATCGATCTTCAAGGGGGAAACAGCTTGTGTTTTAGCGTGACAGAAATATCAGTCACGCAGGTTTTTTTTGTGGC
Organism: Galaxea fascicularis; assembly: GCA_948470475.1. NCBI lineage: Eukaryota > Metazoa > Cnidaria > Anthozoa > Scleractinia > Euphylliidae > Galaxea > Galaxea fascicularis. The sequence continues at coordinate 1,025,628 of OX419341.1, read as the reverse complement.
GGAACTGAAAGTCACTATATGTTTTAAATTAGTGTGTTTCTTTAGGTTCAAGATCGAAAACATGTAGAGACTTAACAATGTCCGTTTCAAACTGAGTATTTCTTTTTTTTTTTTGCCAACTGGATTCCCTTGAATAAACCTCGTTACTGAAGGAACCAGGAGCCAGTGACTGAAGGCCCTGGCGTTTTTAAACCGCGAGAGGATTATTATTATTATTATTATTATTATTATTATTTTTGTTTAATTTTTGTGGAGGTCGTAATAGTCTGTCTGGCAAATTAAACAAACGTTAAAAGTTTTTAGAATGATTTGTTGTTGAAAGCAATTCCACTTTCCCCGAAACATCGATCATGCAAAGAGCACCTTAACACTTACTGTGATGGTACATATTAAATATACTTCGGGATAAAAAATTGAAACCTGTCAAGTAATAATTTGTGTGTATTTGAATGTAGTGTAAAATTTCTTTCTCGCCAAAACGATCGTACGCGAATGACTTGAAAAAATTTTCGCTTTTGTCTTAATCTTAGTTCTTCATAATAGTTAAAGGAACCAAAAATGATAGGTTTAAAAGCTATTCTTCTTTTGACTGAAGCACAGAAAAAAAATGTTCAATTTTGTTAGGTTTTAGAATATGCAATAGATTGATCGCCTTGGTCAATTGGGCCACAAACAATGCAATTGTTCTCGAATGTTTTTTTTCGGAGCAGGTGTCTCGTAAAGTGTTCTTTGAATATTTTAAAGATATACAACAAGGCTTGTCATTCCTTTCTGTTGAAGCAATATCCCGAGTAATTCATTGACCTAAAAATCAAACTCTGATGTGTTTAGTTGTTGTACTAAAATCTGCGCCAACAATAATCTTTAGATTTGTTTTTTTCGACGCGTGAAGCCTGTAGCTAAAATTCCTGATTTTCAAAACGAACAAGAATAAGATATATTTTACCAGCTCGAACGTGTGGTTCGAAGAATTCTTGGAGTGATATTGAACCTTCAAGCATTTCACACAAACTTCAAGGGCCGGTAGCATTGAAAACATGGAGTTTTTACAGAAGCTGAAGATTTCTGGTGGCGTAAATTTAAGCAACTTCCGCCCTTCGCGAGACAGCGAACGAACAGCAAGTCCTAGCTCTCCAACAAGAGTGCGAAATGATTCAAAAGAAGATGCTAGTCTGCCTCCAAGAGGATCGCCCGCCGCCAAAAAGATGAAGATACTTTTAGTAATTGATTCGCCCGACACAGACTGGTAAGTGAAAACATGCTGTAACCGTTTATAAAATAAAATATAAAGGTGCCTGTTGTCAGCATACGACACGACTTTATTTTCCTCGTTTATTTGGAAGAAAAATAGCTGGTAACAGCATACATCCACTGAAGATCAAAGATCAATTTTTTAATCTACTCGCAGAATAATTACAAGCAGTTGTTTCTTTTTTAAAACAACCTTCAAATCGGCAATGGGCCAATATTTTGACCAGTAGAATTCTACTCGATCTGATGTAACATTTGGATCAGCAACCGAAGAATTTTTCAGCTCTCACAGGTTTGCAAACGGATTCCTTCTATAAACACGACCTCAACAACAAAATAATTCATGAAACCACAATGCGGAACCCGTACGAAGCAAGCAACTCATTTATCAAGAACTAGTTTCCTGAAGTATATTTTGCAGCTCTGTATAAAATCACGTTCTGCATTTCTCGTCTTGGAAATTTAGACAGCTATTTAACTAATAGCGTTATTGTTTGTTTGCAGGGCCAAGATCTTCAAAGGCCGGAAACTTCATAGCGGCGTTTATGACGTACGGGTAGAACAGGTCAGTTTTGCCAAAGCTATTGTCACTCCATTCTTTTAACTGCCCAGCACGTTTACGCAGCAACTCGACGACATGCAGAGAAATGAGTCTCTTCAGACAGTGCAAAACAGTTTTGTTTATATTTTAGATTTAAATATCGCCTTCAGAAATTGTCATTGTATTTCCTGATTGCGGACAAAAAGTATGACTTCGCTGGGTTCATTTGGACGTTTTCAACTGAAGCGCCAAATCCCCCTTTTCTTTTCATGAGTTTTGGCTGTTAGCGGTTTTCACTCATTCTTTATTTGTGATAATAACCGTCGATGTGGTTTTGTCGGGGCAGCAGAAAGAGAAAGTAGAAAGTGTTACCAATAAATTATCACTTTATACAAGACAGTTAGACCAGTATGCGAGTCAAATGCATGTTACGACAACGAATTTAGAGGCTGCGCGCTTTTCTTGACCGATTTTGGAGTTGTAATAGCTTTGTTTTTGTGACGGAATGCGTGAGCGAGGACTTAGCTTAATTGCTTTCTCAGACCAAAATTACGTTATTAGAATTTAGGGTTAAGTTTCTAACCGACAAAAACAGCACGAATACGAAAGAGGAGCAATGTAGGTTTTAGTGGCCCTGTGAAACATTTATTAGCCGGAAGGCCTTCCAGCGCATTTCAATGTTTCTTAGAAAGGCAAAGGAGATAACACCTTAACAGCACAGAAGAACGTAAGACCACCTTGTGTTCAGCAAGTCAGGAAAAACAAATACAAAGTCTTTTTCGAAGCTTGTTCACTCTTCTCGAGTTTCTCGGCAAATAAAATTCTGAGTTATTTCATGCTTTGTTTTCATGTTCAACTCAACTTGTTAGTTACTCTCGTTCATAATTTATTAGACGATCGGCTAAATCAATTACCTTTGGCATTCTGTATTAAAGAAATATTTCTTGTGAATCATTTTGGAATTGGAAAGTCGGTGAATAATGTCTTGCTCTATTTTATGAGCTTAATTTTGCTTTGCTTATAAAATTCAGCCAATTTCAATGCGATGTTTTCCCGCCATAATAACCAGCCAAGGGGTCGTTTTCCCGCCAAAATATGTGTCAAACGGGATCCACGATACACGTGACTGCTGTCACATGGTCGTTTATTGACTTCAGTGTCGAACGTCACATTTTCACAACCAACCGACAAAATTAGCGTCTTGACACACCCCACTCTGGTTACTTCGAGAGGAGATCGCAAGAAGTCATTCTAGATACTTTTGCATCAAGGTTTGTTCGTTAAGAGTTGAAAATAGAGAACTGAAATTGGAATTTTTTGCTCTTGCCTGGATTTTATTACCCTTATTACTTGAAAGTTTTCAGTCCAGAAGACTTATTTTTCTTTGTGTACAGGCCGAATTTGGAGACTTGAATCTGGCTTCGTATTCAGATAGTGGAACCATGGTCGACATTCAAGTTTACAGGGAGGGGACCGTTGTTGTTAGGTAAGATACCAGTCATGATTAATTAAAAGGGGGTGAGGGGAGGGGGTGGGGGAGAAAGCCATCACAGAGTTTTGAGTCTGCATTTTCGAGTAGATCGTTCTTTTTTAAGGCCATTCCTGTATCAAGAGCGATGAAATGTCGTGTACCGTTTTTATTACAAAGAGCGCTGCTCCTCTAAACCGAAACAATTGAGTTCTATAGCAGCGCTTATTCAGCGAGTGTTCGTTGACTTTTGTTAAGTTAGTTTTAAAGTTTTTAAACAGGCGCCGTCGTACTTTTATTTCCATTTGTATGTTGACGCGTTTGGAGCTGTGTTGTAGGATTTTCTTGAAAAATGGGTAATTTTAGGCGTGCCTTAAGGGACTTGGGATCAGTGAAACAATTCTGGATGAGTGAAATTCCGTTATCTTCTTCCCCCCTGCAAAATAGAACAGTACCTTCCGGTTATTTATCTCTCTCTCTCACTCTCTCTCCATCTCTCCCTCTCTCTGTCTCTCTCCTTGTCTCTTCAATCTCCATTGAATTACTTTCAGCTGCACATTTTCATATGCTGATTTTCAGGTCATTTCGTCCGGACTTTGTCCTCGTTCGACAAAGTGTGCGCGGCATTGGGCCGAGAGAAGACCATCGCAACATTCTCCTTGGTTTGCAGTTTGGCAACGTACCCAGCATAAACTCCCTTAACTCCATTTACAATTTTGCCGAGAAACCCTGGGTGGTAAGTATGTTGATGAATATTTTCACGTATTGGAAATAGCACGTTGCTGGTTAGTTCACACAGAACGTTTGGAAAATCGGCGGACTCCACGAAAACGCTGGTCTAAATATATATCCTCCTTTATCCTATAATCTTTCTTAACACGGGTTTACAGTAGTAAATAAGGTTACAAGCATTGGCCAGTGGGAGGACAGCATATACAAATCACGGAACTGATCACCGCATTTTCTACTGGGTTAAAATTTCTGGTTCGGTGGTGCCTTAGGTGCACAATCTAAAATGGCAAGAGCTATAGTAGGCTATTAAAATGGCCAGTGCTATTTTGATAACTTTGGTAGGGATGCTGAGCAGATAACTTGTCAAATTAACAAATAAACTTTTTCTCACCATTTTTTCCACGCAACAGTTCGCTCAAATAATCCAGCTTCAGAAAAGACTAGGTAAAGAAGCGTTTCCATTGGTTGAGCAAGCCTACTATCCGAATTACAAGGAGATGGTAAGTGAAAGGAAAAATAGTTAACCGTTTGTTGAGACAGATCGCTCTCAAAAGCGCATCTTCTCACACTGAACTGGGAAACGCGGCCGGCATTGGATTTTGCAAACAACTAGAGGACATCTAACGTTTGGCTGAGAATAAATTAAAAGAATTTAGTTATTGATGCAGGCAGACGTGGCAGAGAGTAGGTCTCGCACTTGGTGAACCTTGCTTCAGTTTCACTTAAGACGTCCAAATTTACCAGTTTCTTTTGCGAGACTAGTCACGGTTATACTAAGACTTAGAAGGAAAAGGTGGAAGTAAAAAGTGGGTGCGATCAACCCTCATCAGAGTGAATAGTAGGAAACGATAAATCACGCACCAATACTTACAATAATGTTCACGTTAACAGCGATACCTGTAACTTGTTTGGAATAAAATGACCCTTTGTTTATTCTTTTCGATACAATCAAACTATTAACTGAAAGAAACAAAAACAGAACAGTCACAAATGGACATGTCGTGTTAAAACTTTTAAATAATCTCTCAATCCTTCTTTGTTTAACAGCGATACCTGTAACTTGTGTTTATCAGCGATACCCTTAACTTGTTTGGAATAAAATGATCCTTTGTTTATTCTTTTCGATACAATCAAACTATTAACTGAAAGAAACAAAAACAGAACAGTCACAAATGGACATGTCGTGTTGAAACTTTTAAATAATCTCTCAATCCTTCTATGTCAAACAATTTTTGAAAGATTTCTTCTCAACCCAATGACATTCATCCCCGGCGCGGTTTTTCACGCAAAACGCGTATTGCTTCTGACACTGGATGATCCTCCAATCAGAATCTGTCACATTGCAGCCACCAATCATGTCATCACACGTTTCGGGTGGTGATTTCAAGCAGTACTTGGCAAGTCTGCACTCACAGTTCCGGCCATAAAACGTCTTGAGCCCGCGTTTTTGTGGATCAGTGGTTTCTTTCCACAACTGATACCATTGACACAAATCGAGGCTTAATTTACGTTCCCGGATGTACCCGAGGAGGAGGTAGATTTTCGTCTTTGTGAGCTGAATGCCACAGGTACCTGAGTTCCGTTCTGTGTAAGCACGAACCACTCGCTTTCCGCGACTTTCTTTGCCTTTAACTTTAGTTCCAATACTGCCTTTAATCCCCTCGGCTCCCTTGAATGTCTGTAAAATCTTGAGTTTGTAAATTCTTGTCCTCTTCTCCACGGATTGGCCCAACACTTTGGCGCGGATGGCTGTTCAAAGACAAATGGGAACTTAAAGGATGCTAAAGCATATCAGGCTCAGTATAATATGAGAGCAATCACCGTTAGTTTTTGACCGTTTTACAAGGTCAGACAGGCGCAACAGGAAATCTCGGGTATTTTCCCAGGATTAAAAACAGCACTGGTCACCGAGTTAGTTTCCAGAAGCAGTAGGGAAGCACGTGATTCGCAGTTTCTTGCAAATTCAAGTGGCAAAGTGATAATGCACTATATAATGTTTAAATCGTGAAAGTGCTATTTTGACACTTGTCAAACCGCAGGTCACCGTTAAGTTTCAGTCTCGCGACAAAATTTCTTCCGATTTTTAAATGTAGTTCAAGCGTTTACTCCTGTGGGTTGCCCTGTGCGACTGACTGAACTGAGCAGTACTTTCCTGTGGCACTATTCAGTAATAACGTTATACAAGATGTTTCTGACTTTTACGGCTGCGAATGAAATGAGTGTGGCCATTCAAATGAAAGCTACTGAGCAGTACTTTTCAGAGGTGCTTTTTTGTTATACTTTACAATGTGGTTCTTGCTCAGTTTTCAGTGACGAATTATCCATTGAGAAGTGACATTTCACCTTTATTAAAACTTCAAAATAAGTTTACTTTTGTGAATAGTACCCAGGTTCGCACAGAGTGGTGTTATTCGCATTTAAACTTCAATGCATACAGAACTTTTTTCTTAACCTTCAAACAGAACATTTTTCATTTCCTTTTATTCTCTAATGTCGCTCTATTCACAAAAATATAGTTTGTATTCTTCGAATCAAGGAAAAATGTTTTAATTGAAAATACATACGTGTGAGGATGCCACTACTGTTTATTTTTGTAGTGTGACCTGTGACTCAAATAACAGGAAAACCCTGTAATGGGTTCGGATTAAAATTGGCCATTAAAGCAATTGTGTATGGTGTACTTCGCCCTCCGTAATGGAAGAGCACTCTTATCAGAGAGGCGCTATCACGTGCATGGAATGACTCAGCGCTGAGATCGGAAATTTATGAGTTTATAAGCGAGACTTCCATCTGAGATCTTTGAGTGAGTTTTTCGTCAGACCAGCGTTGCTACTAAGTGTAGCCAATCGTTTGTTTTAATCCAATACGTCTACGGCAGTCTATCGTTGTTTTCTTTTATTGTTGACAACAATACAGCACTGACAATAGTTGTCATTGTAAGTGCGTGAATACATCACAATGATCCGAAGTGCTACTGAGGGGAAAAGCATCCATATATGAAGTCACTTCGGGTTACTCGAAGCCCTAAAACTCGAACCGTTTAAACTCTCTGGAGTGTCGAACGAGTCTGTTTTTCTTAATTCATGGTTACGATTTTCAACTGAAAAATGTGCCTCGGGTGGGACGCTAAGGCCCGGTTCAGACGCCGTACTTCAGCCCAGCCGAATAAAATTCAACGATTAGGCCGACCTAAATAATTAATCCCGGCTGAATTGATTCAGACGCCGAACTTTATTCGGCCGAAAATAATTCACTGAGGAAAATTAAGATTCGGTCAACGAATTAGCATACAGCCGTTGTTAACATGGCGCACGCCGAGATCTGCAAACAAGAGCCTTTCTTCGGCTCAAAATGCTAGAAAACAGTGCAAAAAGAAGAATGATACAAACCATCTCAGGGCTTGAATTAATTTCCCGGCTAGCGCCGGTCAAGTTCTCCGGTCAAATCTGTTTTTGCTCGCTTTATGTTCAAGGAAATCGCGATCATATTGAAATGCAAATACACAACATGAATTTCAAAACAGAGTAGACAGTTTTGAGCTGTCCAGGTTTAGTAAGTTACAGTTTAAAATTTCACTCGGGATTTCACTTCGAGAACGCGATCAACGGTCATCATGCTTCTGTCAGTTCTCTTTTCACGCATGAAATGTCATTTTACAGCCAATCATAAGCGCCGTTATACTGAAAAATACGTTAACATAATTTATGCATTGAGTTCGGCTCATGTGAAGTACGGCGTCTGAATCAAAGTCTGTATGGGGCGCCGTTTGTAAAAAAAAATATTTAGCTTAATTTTGTCATTTTTTTCGTTATTTACTAAATAATGTTTTGTGATATGATATCATTCGTTAATGATTTGATATAATAAATCCTGATTTCAAATCATGCGTTTATGATTTGATATAATAAATTATTATTTCAAATCATGCGTTTGTGATTTGATATAATAAATTATTATTTCAAATCATGCGTTTGTGATTTTGATATAATAAATTATTATTACAAATCATGTGTTGGTGATTTGATATGATACATCCTGCTTTCAAATCATATGTTTATGATTTGATATAATAAATGCTGATTTCAAATCATACTGTTTTTATTTCTTATCACATGCGGGGCAAAATTACTGAATGCTGACTGGCTGAGACAGAGGGCATTTTTTTCTTAATCACGAGGGCACTTTTGGTAATCAACAGGGCATGATTACTTGATGCTGATTGGTTATAAGTTGCTTGGCAACGAAGCGTTATTACCGATGAATTTGTGGCGGCATTGAAAGGGCTTCATTGCGCGGGCATCGAGCGCGAATGCAATTCCTTCAAAATTTTGCCCTTTATGTGATAAACAAGTAATCGCAAGTGCCCTCGGGCAATTAAGGATTAATTTCACTTGTATTTTCAAAGTTTTCCCAAAATTACCCTCGTCGCTTCGCGACTCGGGCAATTTTGAGAAAACTATGAAAATACGCGTGAAATTAATCCTTAATTGCCCACGGGCCCATGCGATTATGCGTTCGTTTGTTTTGACTCTTGTTTTTTCTGTTTAGCGACTGCTGTACTCTATATGCCATCTGAAGCATTTTGTCTAGCTTTGGTTTGGCTCGTTTCAGTGCGTTCAGTGACAGAACAGCCTCTCTCTTGTTATCAAGGATAGGAATTTTGAGCCGCGTAATAGGATCATCTTTATCTTGCAGTGTTTGTACATTACCGGGCCCGGTTATTTGGTTTTGTAGAAAGACGTTGTGTTTCTTTTGCGACTATTTGTCTCTTTATCCTTTCTTTAGCGTTGTAGCTTCTTAGAGAGCTATGCAACACGTGAAATTGAGCGCTAAAATCCGCTTTAATTACGGCTGTGTGTTTGTCGTCGTTTCGCTCCGCCCTGTAACTGCAGTTACTGCCCTCTCGACGGCTCTAGACACCGCAGAAGCGATTGACCTCGATAGCTGGGCTGCTTGTGTCTCCATCTTTGCGATTACTCCCACGCTAGTAAACCCACGTGTCAGGTCACATGGACGCGCTGCGGTTACTTATTACTTATTAAATTAAATCATGGTTTTACTGATATCAAATAAAGATTTATTATTTGAAATAAGGCTTTTGGTGGTTTCAAATAAGCGATTGAACTGACCATCATCCGCTCCGCCGAGCATCAAATAGTCAATGACTGAGCTATGATTTCAAATCAGTAAGTCCTTGATTTGAAATAAAAACAGTATGATTTGAAATCAGCATTTATTATATCAAATCATAAACATATGATTTGAAATCAGGATTTATTATGTCAAATCACCAACACATGATTTGAAATAATATTTTATTTTATTGCACCCATTTTGAAATCACTCGTCATTCATGACATCTGATTGGCTCCCAACTGTGCAGTTTATTCCCAAATTGCATCATTTTTTGCTCTAAATCACATCCTTTTTTTAAGCCAATCAAAATTCAAAACTGGCTTTCCTGAAGTATGTATTAATATAGACAAAAAACTGTGATTTCAAAATGGGTGTAATAAAGTGGTAATTGAACTTCGTGTCGTGCAATTTTGGTCTAAAATCATACTTGTGATTTCAAATCGAACTCGCGCTGCGCGCTCGTTCGATTTTGAAAGCACGCGTATGATTTAAGACCAAATTGCACTCCACTCAGTTCAATTACCATTATATATCAAATCATAGCCGCATGATTTGAAATAAGAATTTATTATATCAAAATCACAAACCCATGATTTGAAATCAGGATTTATTATATGAAATCATTAACGAATGAAATCATATCACAAAACATTATTTAGTAAATAACGAAAACAATGACAAAATTAAGCTAAATAATTTTTTTTTTACAAACGGCGCCCCATACGTCTGAACCGGGCCTAACTCAGCACATTGTGTATCTAGGTTTAAATACGTACCGAAATCCGCGATGCAGAAACTCGTCTGGGGATGAACCAGCGGACATGAGCAAGCTTCAGTTACAGTAAACACACTTGTGAGGAGTATAATGTACGCCACAATTCGTGCCATCGTAGTGCTTTTAGCCCGTGTTGACACCAAAAGACTCCAAAGGTGTAAGTTCCAGTTCTTTTATCCGAAATATACCAGTTAAACCGGTTTTTATCAGGCGTGCGCTAAAGGAGCATGGTATACCCCGAGGGGTGGGGAGGGGGTAGGGTTTGGCAGAGGACATTCAGCGCTCTAATGTAAGTAAAAGAAAAGGGACTACGAACGACTTTAACATTTTCCTTTCTTGAAGCAAGTTCTCTGCTTTTTCGGTGGAAGGCGTTTTACTTTGGGGGACTTCTCATACTCTCTTCACATCACCCGACATGGCATGCGATTTCGTTTCCTTCTAATTATTAATTTCTGGCCGTAAGACTATGCATTAGCGCTCTTTTTTTTTGTCTCGAACTCATTTCTTTACAGTTATTTGATTTCTGTCTTGTCGAAACCTTGCAATCCAACTTGTGTTGGTGATTTGATATAATAATTCCTGATTTCAAATCATATGTTTATGATTTGATATAATAAATGCTGATTTCAAATCATACTGTTTTTTATTTCAAATCAAGGACTTACTGATTTGAAATCAGAGGTCAGTCATTGACTATTTGATGCTCGGCGGAGCGGATGATGGTCAGTTCAACCGCTTATTTGAAACCACCAAAAGCCTTATTTCAAATAATAAGTCTTTATTTGATATCAGTAAAACCATGATTTAATTTAATAAGTAATAAGTAACCGCAGCGCGTTCATGTGACCTGACACGTGGGTTTACTATGGGGCGCCGTTTGTAAAAAAAATTATTTAGCTTAATTTTTATGGGGCGCCGTTTGTAAAAAAAAATATTTAGCTTAATTTTGTCATTTTTTTCGTTATTTACTAAAGAACGTTTTGTGACATGATATCACTCGTTAATGATTTGATATAATAAATCCTGATTTCAAATCATGCGTTTATGATTTGATATAATAAATTATTATTTCAAATCATGCGTTTGTGATTTGATAAAATAAATTCTTATTTCAAATCATAAACGCATGATGTCATACAATAAATCCTGATTTCAAATCATGCGGCTATGATTTGATATAATAAATTATTATTTCAAATCATGTGTTGGTGATTTGATATAATACATCCTGATTTCAAATCATATGTTTATGATTTGATATTATAAATGCTGATTTCAAATCATACTGTTTTTGTTTCTTATCACATGCGGGGCAAAATTACTGAATGCTGACTGGCTGAGACAGAGGGCATTTTTTTCTTAATCACGAGGGCACTTTTGGTAATCAACAGGGCATGATTACTTGATGCTGATTGGTTATAAGTTGCTTGGCAACGAAGCGTTATTACCGATGAATTTGTGGCGGCATTGAAAGGGCTTCATTGCGCGGGCATCGAGCGCGAATGCAATTCCTTCAAAATTTTGCCCTTTATGTGATAAACAAGTAATCGCAAGTGCCCTCAGGCAATTAAGGATTAATTTCACTTGTATTTTCAAAGTTTTCCCAAAATTACCCTCGTCGCTTCGCGACTCGGGCAATTTTGAGAAAACTTTGAAAATACGCGTGAAATTAATCCTTAATTGCCCCCGGGCCCATGCGATTATGCGTTCGTTTGTTTTGACTCTTGTTTTTTCTGTTTAGCGACTGCTGTACTCTATATGCCATCTGAAGCATTTTGTCTAGCTTTGGTTTGGCTCGTTTCAGTGCGTTCAGTGACAGAACAGCCTCTCTCTTGTTATCAAGGATAGGAATTTTGAGCCGCGTAATATGATCATCTTTATCTTGCAGTGTTTGTACATTACCGGGCCCGGTTATTTGGTTTTGTAGAAAGACGTTGTGTTTCTTTTGCGACTATTCGTCTCTTTATCCTTTCTTTAGCGTTGTAGCTTCTTAGAGAGCTATGCAACACGTGAAATTGAGCGCTAAAATCCGCTTTAATTACGGCTGTGTGTTTGTCGTCGTTTCGCTCCGCCCTGTAACTGCAGTTACTGCCCTCTCGACGGCTCTAGACACCGCAGAAGCGATTGACCTCGATAGCTGGGCTGCTTGTGTCTCCATCTTTGCGATTACTCCCACGCTAGTAAACCCACGTGTCAGGTCACATGGACGCGCTGCGGTTACTTATTACTTATTAAATTAAATCATGGTTTTACTGATATCAAATAAAGATTTATTATTTGAAATAAGGCTTTTGGTGGTTTCAAATAAGCGATTGAACTGACCATCATCCGCTCCGCCGAGCATCAAATAGTCAATGACTGAGCTATGATTTCAAATCAGTAAGTCCTTGATTTGAAATAAAAACAGTATGATTTGAAATCAGCATTTATTATATCAAATCATAAACATATGATTTGAAATCAGGATTTGTTATGTCAAATCACCAACACATGATTTGAAATAATAATTTATTATATCAAAATCACAAACGCATGATTTGAAATAATAATTTATTATATCAAAATCACAAACCCATGATTTGAAATCAGGATTTATTATATGAAATCATTAACGAATGATATCATAGCACAAAACATTATTTAGTTAATAACGGAAAAAATGACAAAATTAAGCTAAATAATTTCTTTTACAAACGGCGCCCCATACGTCTGAACCGGGCCTAACTCAGCACATTGTGTATCTAGGTTTAAATACGTACCGAAATCCGCGATGCAGAAACTCGTCTGGGGATGAATCGGCGGACATAAGCAAGCTTCAGTTACAGTCCTCAAAATTGCCGATTTTAAGAGTCCTTAAAATAGCCGATTTGGATCATTATCAGTATCTGGACAAAGTACCTTGTGTAATTTCTCTAAAAAAAATTAACAAAAAGCCCCTTATGTAACTCATGTCGTTAGAATCGCCAGTTTTATTTCACTGTCATAAAAATACGATACTTTTTAAAATAGCCGTTTTTAAGACTTCTTACAATAGCCGATTTTAAGACTCCTTAAAATAGCCGATTTTAAGACTTCTTAAAATTGCCGATTTTAAGACTCCTTAAAATAGCCGGTTTTAACTGAGACTTCTTAAAATTGCCGATTTTAAGACTCCTTAAAATTGCCGATTTTAAGACTCCTTAAAATAGCCGACTTTAAGACTCCTTCAAATCGCAGATTTTAACACTCCTTAAAATAGCCGCTTTTAAGACTTCTTAAAATAGCCGTTTTTAAGACTCCTTAAAATTGCCGATTTTAAGACTCTTTAAAATTGCCGATTTTAATACTCCTTAAAATTGCCCATTTTAAGAGTCCTTAAAATAGCCGGTTTCAAGAGTCCTTAGAATTGCCGATTTTAAGACTCCTTCTCAAACTCATTAATAATTCATCAAGTTAAAACAAAGAAAATCATAAGCGTGAAGGAGGTTTGGATACCCGGTCTTAATTAGCATAGATTTTGACGATTTTACTTCTCCGTTTACTCCTCAGTTTTTGTTTCGATTGAGAAGATATATCAAACACTCGAGACAGTGTTTCATCGGATATCCAAACACCTCGAATTTCGTCAAAAATACTCCGCTGCGCGTCGTATTTTCAACTCTCTTCTCGGTGTTTGGATATCCCGATGAAACACTGTCGCTCGTGTTTGATATATTACTTAAAATTGCCGATTTTAAGACTCCTTAAAATAGCCGACTTTAAGACTCCTTAAAATCGCCGATTTTAAGACTCCTTCAAATCGCAGATTTTAAGACTCCTTAAAATAGCCGATTTTAAAACTCCTTAAAATAGCCGCTTTTAAGACTTCTTAAAATAGCCGTTTTTAAGACTCCTTAAAATTGCCGATTTTAAGACTTCTTAAAATAGCCGATTATAAGAGTCCTTAAAATTGCCGATTTTAAAACTCATTAAAATGGCCGATTTTAAGACTCCTTAAAATAGCCCATTTTAAAACTCCTTAAAATTGTAAAATTGCCGATTTAAAGACTTCTTTAAAATAGCCGATTTTAAAACTCCTTTAAAATAGCCGAATTTAATACTCCGTAAAATAGCCGATTTTAAGACTCTTTAAAATTGCCGATTTTAATACTCCTTCAAATTGCCCATTTTAAGAGTCCTTAAAATAAGAGTCCTTAAAATAGCCGGTTTCAAGAGTCCTTAAAATTGCCGATTTAAAGACTCCTTAAAATAGCCGATTTTGGAATTCCCATTTTTAAGACTTGTGGCTCTTAAAATTTACAACTTTCAAAGTCTTCAAAATTCCATTTTTAAGACTCCTTTAAAGACTCCTTCAAAGTCTTACCTTTAAGACTCAGTCAAAGCATCACGGCTAATTACAAGTTTCATCAATGGCTTATTTATTTCACTGTTGGAACACATGACCCACAAACTTAAAAAAAATTGTTTACAACTGCCTTTTACGCTCTTGCTTAACTCTTCGGAAAATATTTGACCTGTCATTGAAATGGCAATACTCTTTATTAGAAAATAATTGTGTTAAAATTGTGAAAACCAGAAAGAAATAAACTAATTGATTTGAGGCTCCAGTAATTCCAACTTGGCTGTTATGCTTCGTACTTTATCCACCGGCATTTTCAAAGCGTGTGTTGCCATTGTCCCCTCTGCCTGTTCCACGGCACGCAAAATGTAACCATGAATTTTGCCGTCCGAGAATTTACAACGAAGCTAAAAAAAGAAAAGTAAAGCGTAAGTATGTTACGCTTTACTGAGACGACTTGTACTATTTTCAGTTAGATTAGTCACTATCAGCCCTAAGTGACCGTTTGAGAAAATTTTCCCTGATGGAAAGTCTTTTGCCAAATTCATATTTTGTAAACAAGCGGCTTTCTTGCACGGTTTTTTATTGTTTATTATACTTATTGGGTTACTTTTATTTTTCTTTCCGATATGTGTTTGGATTTATGAAGACGCGTTTAAAAATTGGCCAAAACTTTTTCGCCTGAAGCCCGACGTTAGCCGCTAGTCAAGGAAGGTTTCCGTACAGAGGGCAGGACCTGGACTACCAGCCAGTACCAGGTTGGGCCTAGATGGTTTAATCTCTGGGTGGGTGGGGTGGGTGAAAGCAGTGTTTGTAACAACTAACAACCACTGGCATTTTTGGTCGCAGGAGAAGGCTAATTCAGCCGGGCTGCAGTGTGTAGGGGTGGGAAGTGACACTGAGCCAAACCCTGAAAGCTTCGCTTCTCGCTCAAATAGAACATGCAATAGAACATGCAGATTTTCTACTTAAACCGTCAGAAAAGCTAGTAAGAAGTGTAGCCAGTACTGCAGATTTTGCCGGTTTCCACTGTTCATACCTCAAATCCATGTGGACTTGTTTGACTCCTTGACTAAACTCCAAGGCAACAACCTTCTCATTTAGCAGGAGACGCCACTTCCTGTCGAACTTATCGAATTCTGGAGAACATAATAATCCACGAGGTCGACTCGGTAAATTCCACTGAAATACCCCCACTTCTCCAGTACTTTTCAGCTCTATATCAATCAGTACCTGCCGAGATGAATGCACACGAAATTAATTAAATTTTATAGTGACTGCGTGTTTACAAATGATTATAACCCACCTATCAATTCCAGCGACCGCTAATTCGACGAAACACACCACGTGATATTAAATTTGAAGAAGGGCAACACACAATTTGGAAGGTAGAGTAAGTCTTCTTACAAGCCCAGTGGCTAGTCATGCCGTAGCTTATCCCGTTTCTGTAGCATGATGCGGATAGGAGTATTTCTACTCCCCCCTGGATGGGATGCTTGTCCATCGCAGGGTTACACCCAACAGTAAACTCGGCGGTACCATTTATACACATGGGTGGATAGAGGCAGCCTAGTAACGTGTCTTGCTCAAGAACACAACGCAGTGCCCCGAAAAGGCTGGAACCCGGACCGTTTGATCCGGAATCCCGCGCACTAACCATTAGCCCACCGCGTCTCTTGATATCCGTATTGTGTTTTCTTGACGTGGTGTTAAACAAATTAAAGTCACAAGTGTAAAATTAAAGCTCAGAAAACCTATGGACTTAATTTTTTTTCAACTAAATTATGCCGTAATTATGATCCATTGTAGGTTTCTTAGAGGAACTGATATATTTTCATTGTGTAAACCTGCTTCAACTTCCTATGGCCTTCACTCTTTTTGGTACTTTTCGTGCAAAATTTGGAACTCTCTACCTGAGAAAATTAGAAATGAGCCTATTTTGATTAATTTTTAACGCCTTTTGAAAACTGTCTATTTTTAGGCAATGCATTAGGCTTATGCAGTCATTGTTATAAACATTATAGTTAATTGGTTAATAGCTAATAGTAGCGATATTTTTTTCTCTCGAAGATATTAGTTTTTCAGCTACACTATAAATTCGAGGTTAAATAAAGTTATGCATGTATGTATGTATGTATGTTTGTTTGTTTGTTTGTTTTCGTTTTAATCGCTTCGAAAAGCGTTAAACGGAGGGTTGTAAAAAAATGAAAGCCTTCCTGGCTTGCTGGTATAATGGAGGATAATGCCCTTGCCTAAAGATTGTTCTCAAAATTTCAATTACTCAAACAACTGTTCATTTACCGGACAATCTTTCGACCAATCTTTTGACCAATATGCCACCCGTCTGAAGGGATTTATTCCTCTGGTTCAAGGTTTTTCTTTGTCTGCACTCGTGTTTGATATTCTACTTTATGGTCGTCAAGAAAGATGGTTGGAACTCAAACTCTGAGGTAAATCATGGTGATTTCTCAAAATAGGAATCAACTTCTCACCTTCTTCTGCACTTCCCATAGAATGTTTTTTTTTTCTTCTAATAACAGATTGAAGTGTCGCATCTGATCTTCAGATATATGGGTAAGTACTTCTCCTCTCCTGACGATGCTGTGGCACCCCTTAACGGTACATTCTGTCACCACAGCACTGCATCGTAGCGAGTGTGTCGGGATTAGAAGCCTTTAAAAGAAAAAGATATTTTTTTATTTAGGAAAGGCTTATTGTGTTCGTATTTTTTTGGTACAATACCATTCAGTAATACCATATATCTTTAAAGGAGGAGGGTTTTTTTCTTTAAGTTCAGATGTCTTAAGACATGGGAGTCACGCGAAAGAATGATATGGGGTGCGTGGAAAAATAGCTTGCTGGACAATTTGCTAATTTTAATGTTTTGCCCAAAAGGATTGGCCGATACACCATAAACCGAATACCGATGAATGAACTCAGTGGAGCGGTCTGTACTTAATTATAAACAGTGTGTCGAAAGTATATCTAGTTTTCTTTGGTTTTGCATTACCATGGCTACCGGCAGGGCTGTACCTAGGATTTGTAGTATGCGGGAGCAAACTCCGTACACCTTTATAGAGGTCTCCCGTATACAGATTTAGCACCAACATAGTTACAAGAAATATCCCGGCAAAATCAAACACGGTTACAAAACAACATTACTTTTCCTGGTGGGAGCAACTGCCCCCCCCCCTCCACCTCGCCTTCCCCCTTTATGTACGGCCCTGCTACAGTGATTGGTGCAAAAAAAAACTCCCACCACTTTCTCAGTAATATCAGAAGTATAACCAAAAGTATTCCCGTCGTGGAATTCATAATGGCGAAAAAGTCGGAATAAAAAGTTTGGGAAGTGCAGTCACGGTAAGTGCAATCATGAAAAGCCGAGAATCGCGTTTTAAAGGAAGAGATATTTGCAGAAATACATGATGATAAGCCCATTCCACGCGTTCCGCCAATACATGAAATCGGTCTCATTGCTTCGAGTTTTGATTATTTTTCAGAATTGTAACCTTTGTGATTGCCCAGAATGATAACTTTGTTTTTGGTCTTACGGAGGTCAGCGGAAATCTGCTCTGTTGTTGTCAAGTAAATCCTGTAGTGGGAAATCTAAAGAGGATAACATCGAGCAATCACAGGAATCCGGATCCAAGCCCCCTCCATTGCCTCCACATTTCTTCATTTAAAAAATCTTGTACATCAACACGACGGATACCTTTCTCGCGTTTTACGTGATACTTCAGTTGAGACCACGCCGATTCTACTTCCTGGGTGTGGACTCCTGAAAGGGGATCCACGAAGTTGTCTCTGTGAACAACTGTTCTATGTACGGTAACGTTTGGAACGTAGCGTGCTAGATTTCTATACGCGCCCCAGACGTCGGAATGTACCTCTGATCCAGGAAGAAGTACCCTTTGTAAAATTGGTACTAGGGTTGCTCTGTCCCGCCTGGGTACTACTTGGAAGTAACCGCGGCATGGGTTATATTCTGTACAGATTAGGCCAAAAACCCAAACTTCGTCTCTCGCTCTCCGCCCCCGTTGGTACTGAAAAAAAGATTGTGCAAAAGGTATGGACATATTGACCACTTTACCAAGTGATATTAAAAAGAAATGGAAATGAGGAATCGTGTTTAAATGTACTCTTTTGGATTTTGACATGAAAATACTGAATTCTAGTGCGACGTACTTAAGAAATTGGCATCATAACTTTTCTGTGGAATCGATATCAGTACTAGATCTAACGTTTAAAAGTTACCTTAGATTTATGGTTGAACTGACTCTCGTCGCATTTCGTTACATAGACACGACCTCCGAATGGAACAAATGGTCGATCTTGGACATCTCTCCCACAGTAATGCCTCAGTAATGCGTATATATTCCCAACTTTTAAGACTCCTTACGATTGCGACTTTTAAGACTCCCTATAATTGCCACTTTTAAGACTCCTTACAATTGTCACTTTTAAGACTGCTTACGATTGCGACTTTTAAGACTCCCTATAGTTGCCACTTTTAAGACTCCCTAACTTTGCCACTTTTAAGACTCCTTACAATTGCCACTTTTTAAGACTTCTTACAATCACCACTTTAAAGACTCTTGTTAAAATCGCCGTTTAAAACACTCCTTAAACCCATCATTTTTAGGACCCCTTAAAATCACCCATTACAACTTTGTAACTTTCATCAAAATCTGCTACTGTTTAGGTTCCGTAAATAGCACTTCTAAGACCTTAAAAAGAAAAATGGCC
The DNA here is from genome assembly GCA_948470475.1 of Galaxea fascicularis. NCBI lineage: Eukaryota > Metazoa > Cnidaria > Anthozoa > Scleractinia > Euphylliidae > Galaxea > Galaxea fascicularis. The sequence goes on along the minus strand of OX419341.1, from coordinate 1,006,661 downwards.
ACATTTTGATGTCTGTTTACAGTTTCCTAGAATCACTGTCTCCTGTAAATTTCCACTATTCGCAATTAATGGGCATTCGTTTCTTTTATTTTGTTTCCACTTAACATTCAAGGACGTTGAATAGAGGAGATTGGAGTAGAACATTGACGGACAACACAGTGTAAATATCCGCCGTTTCATTCCAACTCACACGTCTTTAATATGGGAGATCGGACAAGAGAATTGATGGAGACGACAGTACAAATACCAACAGTTTAATTCAGAATCATCATTTACATGCTTCATATGCAGAGAGCCCTTTGCAAATCCTTCTTATTGTGGTGTACATGTGGTCCTTAAGATGTCTTCAAGGTCACCTGCAAACAGACAATTAGAAAGAGTGAGGGAGAATCTAAGAGATGCTTGCACAAGTGCAATTCATACTTAAAAGTCTACAGGTGTAGTTATGAAGAGTGACATCTCGTACTTTTTGTAGTAATCCTGCAGCTATTCCAGAATTCTATTTTCATTAGTCCCCATGACCTGTAGCTTCTTTTGATACCAGGGTTAGGGGAATTGTTTGTGTTGCCTCATCTATAGTTTCGTTCTACTATCACAGGCCGCGTCTGGAGAACGAGCTACAGGCTTCAATTGTTAATTAGACTGCTGCAGGAAACAAATATTTCTGAAGGCTGTCAAGCACACTGGTGGTTATCCATATTATCATGGACGCGACATTGACATAATTATTCTTGCAGTAGAAAGACATAACAGTGCTGTTACAAGCACTTATCTTTTATTGTGAAGTGCTTTAGAACTCTATATAAATTTTATTATTATTATGTATTATTATTAAAGGGGAGATTGTTACAAGAACAGGATCTTCTTCAATTTAAGAATTCAAGATTATTATTTTGCACCATTATCTATTATTACTTAAGCTGTCTATTGTTCAAAAGAAAAGACTAAAGAAAAATTACTTACTGTTCCACTATCATCACCATCGTTGCCGTCATCAGGCTCTCTCCGTTTACGTTTAGAGGACTCATTCTTAAATAGTAAATCAAGAGATTATCAATTTTTTGCTGAGAAACTGATTATAACTTTTAATACCACGGGCCACAAATTACTCCAAACGTAATTTGCCACAAGTTTAGAAGTACAGTTGTATAAACTGCCACATAGGCGCAAAGAAGCCAAAATGTACAAAGTCAACTCTTTAAGAGCTTGCAGACACATGGTTGAGATCAAGCTAAATTGGGAGACCACGTAGCAGGTGTCTCATTCGGTTCGATAATGGTCAATACTTAATATTTCTACCTGTTCAATCCAAGCCAGAATTCTCTGTTGTTGAACCGGAAGATCAATGTTAATTGCTAAATGTTACTTGTCAGCTGAGGCTCACATTGATTGTATAGTGGAACAAAACAAAAATAATGTGAAACAAAAGACCTATGCTGCAGTTGATGCTACTGGCATTAGTTTGCAAGCAGAGATGTTAGAGGACGATAATACGTTGGCTACGTTAACTGTAATTCTTAGTACCTCATCAGTGTCCACAATAGTGTCATCACACTCATTTTCAACCTCATTCTATAAGAAAAAAATTTGTTTCATAATCATATCTTTGACAATAATTGCAATAATGTACGTCATTAGGTTTTATGAAAACTACAGTATTG